>CM073463.1:43567500-43927500 GCA_037074535.1 Gleditsia sinensis
AGCTGAATAAGGTGACTTTAAAAAAAAGTACCCTCTCCCTCGGATAGATGACTTATTGGATCAATTGAAGGGAGCCTCTATTTTTTCTAAAATTGACTTGAGGTCAGGATTTCATCAGATTAGGATCAAGGAGGAGGACGTACCAAAAACTGCCTTCAGGACTAGGTATGGGCACTATGAGTTTCTTGTAATGCCCTTCGAGTTAACGAATGCACCTGCAATTTTCATGGATTACATGAATCACATTTTTCAACCCTACCTAGATCAATTTGTTGTAGTGTTCATTGATGACATCTTGATATATTCTAAGAGTGAGAAAGAACATGAACAACATCTCTGAATCGTGTTGTAAGTGCTGAAAGAGAAAAAGTTATATGCCAAATTGGAGAAGTGTGAATTTTGGCTGTCAGAGGTGAAATTTCTCAGACATGTCATCTCTAATAGAGGGGTAGCCATAGATCCTAGCAAGACAGAAGCAGTGATTCAGTGGGAGAGACTAAAGACGGTTACGGAAGTCAGAAGTTTCTTGGGTTTGGCAGGATACTATAGGAGATTTATACAAAACTTCTCTCATAGAGCCTTGCCATTGACTAAATTGACCAGGAAGGGAAGTCCTTTTAAATGGACTGATCAATGTGAAGCTAGTTTCCAGGAGCTGAAGACAAGACTGACCACTCCTCCTGTTTTAATTATTCCAGACGCGACAGGACATTTTGAAGTGTATAGTGACATTTCAAAGAAAGGGCTAGGATGTGTGCTGATGCAAGATAAGAGAGTAGTTGCTTACGCCTCTAGGCAACTGAGACCCCACGAAGGAAACTATCCAACCTAAGATCTTGAATTGGCGGCAGTGGTGTTTGCCTTAAAGATTTGTTGACACTATTTGTACAGGACAACCTTTGAAGTATATTGTGATCATAAGAGTCTTAAATACCTCTTTGATCAGAATGAGTTAAATATGAGGCAACGAAGATGGGTAGAATTCCTCAATAACTACAAGTTTGAGATAAAGTATCATCCCGGAAAGGCGAATGTTGTAGCAAATTCCTTGAGTCGAAAATCACTGCACATGGGTCAGATGATGGTGTATGAGATGCAGATGTTAGAGGAGTTTCGAAATTTGAAGCTAGCCACTACTCTTACTCCAAAGAATCTAGTCATTAATGGTTTAAGTATAGGGTCTGTGACCTTAGAGCCCAGATCAAAGAGGCTCAAGCTCACGACCAATACTTATAGGATCATAAAGACCAAGGTAATTTTCATGTCATGGAAGATAGAGCAATCATGTATCAGGGAAGAATTTGTGTCCCTCAAGAACGAGAGTTGAGGACTAAGATCCTGCAGGAAGCATGATCAGAGTAAATACACAGTCCATCCTGGATGCACTAAAATGTACCAGGATTTAAAGAAGATGTATTGGTGGCCAGGGATGAAAAAGGATATTGCGGAGTTCGTGGCGAAATGTCTAATTTGTCAAAAGGTGAAGGTGGAGCATCAAAAGCCAGCGGGATTTCTACAACCTCTTGAGATCCCTAAATGGAAATGGGACAGTATCTCGATGGACTTTGTTGTGGGTTTACCTAAGACTTCAGTAGGACATGACTCTATCTGGGTAATAGTTGACAGATTAACCAAATCTGCTCACTTTTTGCCCATAAAAATTAACTATTCACTAGATAAATTAGCCCAATTGTACGTTCAGGAAATAGTTAGACAGCATGAAATTCCCTTAAATATCGTTTCTGATAGAGATCTGAGGTTCACATCGAGGTTTTGGAAGGCATTGCAGGAAGCATTTGGTACTCAGTTGCAGTTCAGTACTACCTACCATCCTCAGACTGACGGGCTGACAGAACGAACAATTCAAACCCTAGAAGATATGTTAAGGTCCTGTGTGATAGAGCAAGGTAAAGGATGGGATAAATACCTACCTTTAGTAGAGTTTACTTATAATAATAGTTATCATTCTAGTATTAAGATGGCCCCCTACAAAGCTTTTTACGGTAGGAAGTGCCGATCTCCACTATGTTGGTTTGAGGTAGGAGAAAAGAACTTGCTAGGTCCTGATCTAGTTCAACAAACCACTGAACAAATCAGGATGATACGAGATAAAATACTCACAGCTCAAAGTCGGCAAAAGAGTTACTATGATAAGAGACATAGACCTCTAGAGTTTGAGGAAGGGGACTATGTATTTCTAAAACTTTCTCCGACCACTAGAGTTGGTAGGTCTCTCAAGACCAAAAAACTAAATCGGCGATTTTTATGACCCTACCAAATTCTGAAGAAAGTAGGGACGTCAGCATATCAAGTTGCTCTCCCACCTAATTTGTCCAACTTGCATAATGTTTTTCATGTATCACAGCTTTGAAAGTATCTTCCAGACTCCTCACATGTGATACGAGATGAACCAATCCAAATAAAGGAGAACATGACATACCAGCTAGTACATTGACGTGATGTGAAGTAATCCGAAAGCATCTTCCATATTGGACATTGACGTGAAGCAATTGAGAAATAAAACCATTCCCCTTGTTAAGGTGTTATGGGAAGGTTTGACTTCGAAAGAAGCAACTTAGGAGCTGGAAGAAGTCATGAGGAAGAAATATCCGCAATTGTTCTTATTAGGTAATTTTTGAAATTTTGAGGACAAAATTTCTTTTAGGGGGAGAGAAATGTAACATCCCTAATTTCGTTTCATATATTAATAAAAGTACATAAATATTTAATTAAGGAAATATAATCCTTATAAATTCTTCACCTTATGTATATGTATAGAAAATGTTTCTAACATTAAGAGAACAAATAAAGAGGGAAAACCTAATAGGAAAAAAAATTAGAAAAAACATACTAAAGAGATGCAAAATTCTTGGATAAGGAAGATAAATTTTTAGAAACAAGTAAAGGTCTTAAAATTTCAAGAACATTGGATTAGGTTAATTTTTTTTCCTAATTCAAGAACTAGAGTTACTAAGTTTAACATCTTTACCCATACATTGGGCTTTTAACTATGGACACTTCATATAGAGTTTTTCCACTTCACATAAGTTTCTAGCAAGCTCATTGGATAACCTAAGCAAGAAATAAAACATAGACTTGGACTAGGATATAGTAATTGGACCGATAGCCCAAAAATTATGAAAATGTGACCAAGTCCTCCAAGAAAGGTAGAATTTTATCCAAAGCAAAGAAATTGGGTGGGAAAAAACCCATAATGGGAAGGAATAAGCCCAAATCCAAGAGGAAAAATAAAGTAAAATAAATTAGGTGATGATATAATAATGTAATAATAATAAAGATTAGGTTACGTGGCATTAAGACAAAAATTTAGCAAGTGGTGTGATTCTACATTCATAATTTTCGCAAGTAGCATGATAATACCAGGCTTTACGACAAAAACATCTATATCCTACACTCATAATTTTAGCAAGTGGTATGATAATAAATAGCATTAGGACAAAACATTTCTATTCCACACAAATAATTTCAACCAAATAATGGAGATTGAAGGGCTAGAAATTTGCCACATAAAAAGGCAAACCTATCATAATTGATTAAGACAAAAGAAAAAGTAAATAAATCCCTAAATCAAAGGGACCTTGTCCCATATCTTAAGAATATATTATCATAATTTTCTAAATACAAATCTCCTTTTCCTATGCATATCTTGACTAAGGAAAAGGAAGACAAGAACATAAGTTATTTGTTTTCCAAAAATTCCACCAAGTGTAACCTAATTGTGATAAGGTAGACCCATGATCATGAAAGGTGAATTATTTGGTGGTCTATATAAGAAAACCCACCCTTACCACATTAGAATTTCGTCAAAGAGAGAGAGAGGAAAAAATAGAAGCAAGGTAGAGTGAGGAAAGGAGAGAAAGAGAGGAGAAGAAAGGAAGGAAGAAGAAGGAGAAGTTTAGAAAGCTAAGTACACAAGGTAAATTACCTTAATCTCCACTTGAATCCATTTTTCTTCTTCTTCCTTGAGGTTCAAAAACACACCCTCCTTCTCTTACCTAAGCTGCTAGAAAAGCTAAGGGAAGGGAGGAATCTTGCTACTTCTTTCAAGAGGAAACAAGAAAACCAATTCACTAAGTGAGCTAGGGAGATTCTTAGGTAAGTTTAACAATATTTCTTTTCGAAGAAAAGATTTGAAATTTGTAACATCTATATGGGAATTTGATCTTAGAACTTTGATGATTGGTCATGGATGTTACTTTATCATGTTACATAATGATCTTGCATGTGATGTATGTTTGAATACTTAGGCTGGTTTAGATAGTTCTGCCTAGGTATGGCTATGGGTGGTAAAACTTGAAGGTTCTGTTTTTAAAATTCTGGGAAGAACTGGTAAGGAATTAAAATAAATGGTTAACATGAATAATGTAGATATATGTCTCTCGGATATTTAGCCACTGAAAGTACTCAATTTGGAGTCTACATGAGGCAGATATAAGCCGATTAGTAAGTAGAGGTCAGAAAATGGTTAATTAGGGAAGAATCTGTTAGGAAAGCTTATATTTTTGAATTTTTGGGACCATTCTATAATGAATTAAAATAACTTGTTAACATAACAATAATAGATATATTTCTCACGAATTTGTAGCAACTAGAATCACTCAATTTGGAGTCCATATGAGGTAGAAATGGTCTGATTAGTAAGAAGTGTTTAGAAAATGATTAATCAGGGAAGAATCTATTAGGATAGCTTCTGTTTTTGAATTTCTGGGACCATTATGTATGGAATTAAAATAACTTGTTAACATAACAATTATAGATATATGTCTCATGGATTTGTAGCAACTGGAATCACTCAATTTGGAGTCCATATGAGGTAGATATGGTCTGATTAGTAAGTAGTGTTCAAAAAATGATTAATCAGGGAAGAATCTGTTAGGAAAGCTTCTGTTTTTTATTTTCTGGGACCATTATGTAAGGAATTAAAATAACATGTTAACATAACAATTATAGATATATGTCTTACGGATTTTTAGCAACTAGAATCACTCCATTTCGAGTCCATATGAGGTAGATATGGTCTGATTAGTAAGTAATATTCAGAAAATGGTTAATCAGGGAAGAATCTGTTAGAAAAGCTTCTGTTTTTGAATTTCTGGGACCCTTCTGTAAGGCATTAAAATAACGTGTTAAGATAACAATTATAGATATATGTCTCACAGATTTTTAGCAACTGGAATCACTCAATTTGGAGTCCATATGAGGTAGATATGGTCCGATTAGTTAGCAAAGGTCAGAAAATGGTTAATCAGGGAAGAATATGTTAGGATAGCTTTTGTGTTTAAATTTTTGGAAACATTCTTTTGGGAATTAAAATAAATGGTTAACATAAAAATTATTGCTATATGTGTCATGAAGTTTTAGCCACTGGAATAACTTAATTTTGAATTCGTATGAGGGAGATGTGGACAGATTAGTAGGTAAAGGTCAGAACCTATCCAAGAGGAAATAATCTGTACTTTGAGGGAGTAATATCACCTTGATTGCTTAATATTTCTCTCACTGGTTCAACATAATAGTTTTAGATAATTGTTTTTTCTTGAAATTGACACCAAGATCACCTACATCGGAGTTCAATTGGGGGAGTTATGCTTTGATTTGTAAGAGAAGGTTAGATATGATGAAAACCTGCATCAAGAAAATAAAGAAATAAAATTAATATTTACAAAGAAGACGAATCTTATAAATGAAAATAATAAATGACTAGTATATGCCATAGCCATTGCCATTGTATAAATTTCTTACCATCTTACGTGTGAAATTTTGACATAGAAATATTTTATAAAGTGATATTTGAAATGGTTATGTTCATGGCATGATTACCAATGATTTTTTGGTAATAGTTATATTTTGATGAACATACTTGTTATTGAAAGAATATTTTTGGCTATCATTGTGAAAAGAATAGAAATGAGCACGGTCTCATGACAATCCGTGTGGTGCACCAGTAAGGGACGCCCTTCCAATGGTTATAAATATGTTAATGAGAAAAAAAAAGTGTGTCATGTCGGACGGAGCGAGATGAGCCCGTACCGGAGAGTAGAAAATACTCACCCTGACCGGGGTAGCTTGATATGAGAATAAATTGATAGTCATTATATGATATTCTGAAAATAATCAATCCTGTCATGCATGTCATTACTGTACGATTCTCATGTGCCTATATAGTGCATTCATGTGACCAAACTTATTTACTGTAGTTTATACAGCTGAACATGACGTGATGACTATATTGATAATAATTTATAGTTGAACCTACTGGAATTTAATTCTCACTATATTTCCTTATCATGTTCAGAAGAATAATTATGCAAATTTTCTCAATGACACTTATTATTTCCGTACGTTGGATTATGGTGCCCTACCTTGGGCAACTACCAGTTATGTCAGATGTATCTATAGTAGATGTGACTGAGATTCCGGTGGAGTTGCCACCCGCACCAGTGTCCCCGAAAGTAGTCAACGTAGATGATTAGAGCTAATATGTTTCTTTGTACAAATGTTTGTAAAATAATGGTGTGTAGTTTGTAAAATAATGGTGTGTATGGAAACTCAATATTGTATCACTGTTAATAACAATTATGCTTGGTTAAAGTGATTATTATTATGAGTTAAGTGGTTAGAATTAAAGTAGTAATAACTTCATGTAATTTTACAAATATAAAAAAAAAATTTGTTACATTTACATAAATGGAGTTGTTACAGTTACTGCTTTCTTCTTGAGGTCTACATATAAATTGGAGCAACCTAGGAAGAATTGATTAATGCACAACATAGAAAGATGTTATATTCTACAAAGTTATCTACTTCTATTGTGGTTTTAATTGCTCTATAGGATGTCCATTAATATATCCGACAGAGAAGTTTGTAAACAAATTGATGAGCTTATCTTGAACAAGGTTGGCTTGTAAAGGAGTATATATCTAGTTGTAATATGGATTATATATTAATAAAAAAACCAATCAAGACCTTGTTCAAGCATTTTTTTTAATATGAATTCTTACTTGTAGAAGTGATTATATATTAATAAAACTCCATCAGCTTTTGATTGGTTTCTGTAACTCTTAAAATCCTTTTATTTCTGGTTGTAATATGGACTATACAATCACAAATCTATTGTTTATCTATTCTTATTGAGATTTAAGTTGCAAATGTATATTTTAAAATTGCATTATTTATGCTTGCAAATCCTTTGAGATATTAGAGAGATGAAGTGAACAAAATCTTTTTTTTAGGTACTATTTCTTCTTTTATTGTATTGAAAGTGATAATGAATTCTTCTATGGAGGTTGATATATTTTTTTGTAAAAAAGGGGTTTCAAAAGGCTCATAAAAGAGATATAATAACTATAAATCCTTGGCTAGAGACTAGAACCAACTGTAAATCTAGAATGGGAGTCACACTTAAGAATAGAAGATATGAATTCCATGACTTTGTTATGGAACATAATCACCCACTACATCTTTCAGAAACGGTTCACATATTGGCATCACAATGTAAATTATCTCAAGTTCAAGCCCATGAGATTGAGTTGGTTGAGGATTCAAGGCTTTAACAAAAAGAATCTTTTAAGCTGATGAGTAGACATGTGGGAGGAAGAGCTAATCTCAGTTATACTCAATTAGATGCCAAAACTTATATTTGATATAAAAGACAAAGAAACATGGTATGGAGAAGGTGGGTTGTCTATTGTAATATTTTCAATGTCGGTTGTTAGAGAATCCATCATTTTTAATACTTATCAAAATGGATATAGAAGAACAAATAACCAATGTCTTTTGGGCTGATACAAGAATATTGATTGATTATAGCTATTTTGGTGATGTAGTATCTCTTAACACAATGTATAGTACTAATAGAGCTCACCGACCACTTTCTTTATTTTGTAGATTCAATTATTTTAGAGGAGTGATGATTTTTGGGGTGGCACTATTGCATGATGAAATAGTGGAGTCATTTAAGTATCTCTTTGAAACTTTTTTAAAGGCAAATAGACAAAAAATACCTCTTACTATTTTTATTGACCAAGATCAAGCAATGGCATTACATAAGGTGATGTGACATGCTAGAAATTAAGCTTGTCTTTAGCATGTTTTAAGTTACTTTTTATTTAATTTGAGTAAGAAATAAATCGTATTTAATTGACCTTTGTGTTTTATGTTTTAGGAATAATAAAGAAGAAAAGAAGAGGAAAATAGAGAGAAAATATGGGAAAATACTAATTTTTGACCTTCAATCACTAATTGAGGCATATCTCTCTCATTTGAACTTTGGTTGAGGTGATTCTAGCATATGTGGAAAGAAGATAAATAAAGCAACGACTTTCATGTTTGGCACTTTGGCAAAATCTAGAAGTTTCTAGGCGCCGTGATGCTGCGTCATACCTTGTCTGTAGTGCTGTGGCTGATCTACCCAGAAACTAGTGTTGTGGTATTGGTCCCAGAGAGCCGCAGTGCCCAACCTAGAGCGCCGTGACACCCAGTTGAAAGAATTGCAAAGTGCTGCGGTGCCCTGTTAGTGAATTTCTGTAGCACCACGGCGCTCGCCGCTGCACTAAAATGCTGATATTGTGATTTTTAGGTTTTTTTTACTCCAGTTAAAGCCCAACGGGCCGAATTTTGATCTAAAAACAATTTTACTTCAAGAACGAGAAGCCAATCTAATAAAAGGGAAGAAAGGAAGCATCAAAGATTATTCAAGTTCTTAATCACCTTCTTTAATTCTTGTTTAGATTTTCTTATGGCCCTACATGGCTAATTTACTTTTAGTTGGTAGAGGAAGAATGAAACCTTAAGGGATTGTTATGCATTGTGAGATTTGGAGTTGATTTTATTAGTTCAATCTTAACCGGGTATTGATTATTCATATACTCTTATCTTTTCTTAATGATTGTTCATATAATTGCTAAGGAAGCCTACTAGTATATTGTATGTCTTAATCTACTGCTGAATTTGGTTTTGAATAAAGTTTTCATTACTTTATTCATGAAGTAAATAGGATTAAGGATTTTGGATTATAAATCATTAACCCTATGATGAATGATCAACTAAATTAAATATAACCTATGTGTTTATATTTATTTAGCTCTATTAGTTTCTCTCGTTCTTCATGCAATTAATAGGTTAGACTTTACTGATGTGCTAAAGGATATCTTATTAATTAGGGTTCAATTAGTATGATTGTTAGCAATTCAATAGGCTTAAGGAGGAACAGGGATAAAATCTCAATGCTATTTATTTGGTTTAAGATTGATGATTTTTTTAGTGATCAATGCAATACTTTGATGGTAAATATCGACTGAAACCAAAGCATTTCTCATTAATTACTCTCTTAATTACTTTCATTATTCTTTGCTTTATTATTTACAATTGTCAAATCCCTTTTTTTCTCAATCACATAAGGTAACACCAGTCTTTGTGGGATCGACCCTTACTCCCTCTACTACAGGTTAGTTGAGAGGTAAGGTATCAATTTGGGGGTACCTGCGACAATACGCACCAAATTTTGGCGCCATTGCTGGGGACTGCGTTTATTACCTTTTGTGGTTTTTATTTTGATTTATGCTTGTAACTCATTCTTCTAATTCTCAAGATTTACAGTTGAATCTAGATATTGGAAAATCTATATACAAGCACAAAACATAACTTTAAAATGACATTGATCAAGAAAAGGAGGAAGTATCATGACGAGGCACCCCACTCTGAAGGAGCTTGCAACTCCAGGTTTTCATCAGCAACCCTTATGCATTACTTTTCCTAATCTTGAAGACAATGTTAATTGAGTTGAAATCTAGATCAATTCATCTCTTACCTAATTTTCATGGTCTTGCATGTGAAGACTCGTATAAACACTAGAAGGAATTCCATGTAGTATGTACCAGCATGAAGCCCCTTGGAGTAACTGAGGAACAAATAAAACTCAGCGCTTTTCCTTTTTCATTAAGAGCCTCAGCCAAAGATTGGCTATATTATTTACCCTGTGGCACTATCACCACATGGAATGAGATGAAAAGAATATTTCTAGAACGATATTTTTCTGCATCTAGGCCGCTAATATCAGGAAAGAAATATTCGGCATTAGACAATTGCATGGAGAGACACTTTATGAATATTGGGAGAGATTTAAAAACCTTTGTGCAAGTTTTCCACATCATCAGATTAGTGAGCAGCTACTAATCCAATATTTATATAAAAGTCTTTTGCAGGGAGACAGGAGCATGATAGATACAGCTAGTGGAGAAGCACTAGTAGACAAGACTCCTGAAGCAGCTAGAGTCCTGATATCAAATATGGCTATCAACTCCCAACAATTTGGCATTAGGCATAATCCTCCAATACATGCCCATGAGGTAAGCACCACTTCTCTTCAGCAACAGATATCTGAACTTACCTCTCTTGTGTGCCAAATGGCTATAGGTACACTACAGCAAGTTAAAGTATGTGGAATATGTTCAGCCACAGGGCACCTAACTGACATGTGTCCTACACTTCAAAAGGAATCCACAGAACAAGCGAATGATGTAGTAGGTTTTCCTGGCCAACCAAAAAGGTATGATCCTTATGCTAATACATATAATCCTGGATGGAAGGATCATCTCAATTTTAGATATGGGAATGCACAAAATAGGCCTACATGAAATTTTTTTTAGCAAAATCGACTGGCCTATTATCCTATATAGGTAAGCTACCTTCTCAAACTGTGGTAAATCTCAAAGAAAATATCAGTGCAATTATTTCAAGGAATGGTAAGGAAATTAAAGGCCCACCATCTCTTTCTTCTCCTAAGGAGCATGAGAAATTAAATAAGGAGAAAGAACAATCTACAGGTAGATCTCCATCTAATTTAAATTATGAAGTAGTGCCTCCTTTTCCAGAAACTCTTAAAGAAAACAGGCTACATGAGAAAACTTCTAATTTATATAAGACCTTTAGAAAATGTGAAGTTAATATTCCCCTTTTAGATGCTATTAAACGAGTACCAAGATATGCAAAGTTCTTCAAAAAACTATGTACTAAAAAAAGAATGCGAAAATTGAAGGGATTTGAAAATGTTCAAATGAGTCAAAATGTATCTACCATGATATAAATAAAAATCCCCATTAAATGCAAGGATCCAAGTATGTTTACTATTCCAAGTAAAATTAGGGATACTTTTGTTGAAAAAGCTATGTTGGATTTAGGAGCTTCCATCAATGTCATGACATATTCAATATACACATCTTTGAATTTGGGACCATTGAACTCTACAAATCCAATAATTCAACTAGCATATAGGTCCAATGCATATCCTAAGGGAATAATTAAGGATGTCTTGGTACAGGTAGATAATTTGCTTTTTCTTGTAGATTTTTATGTGCTTGACATGGAAAATAAGAATTTTACTTCTCCAATATTATTAGGGAGACCATTCTTGAAAACATCTAAGACCAAAATAGATGTTCACAACGGTACACTCACTATGGAATTTGATGGTGAAGTAATAAAATTTAATATGTATTAACCCATGAAACACCCAGGTGATGACATTCCTATTTACTTTATTGATTTCTTTGATTCTTTAGTACACGATGTGTTTGAATCAAGTGAAATGGATAAATTGGATGTCAATGTGAGCAAATCTATAGAGAAATATGATGGTGAGATAGACTTAGATATGAAAACAAAAGAGGAACTAGTTGCACTCAATGATTTTTTAGAAGGGTCACCAACAGGTAAGGTTGCTTCTATGACATTACCAATTTCTGATACTACTCTTGCACCTTCTATTTTATAGGACATTGGATGAAATTTGTCACCTCTTCCTAATCACTTGAAATACTTGGAAGTTAGAGATGCATCACCTATCATTATGTCTAAAAATCTAGGTTCTAAAAAAGAAAAGACATTGATGCATATTCTTCAGGAAAAAAGAAAAGTCATTACAAAAACAATTGTCAATCTTAAAGGCATAGACCTGACTATAGAGTTGCATCAAGTTCTAGAGATCAAAAGGGTTAGACCCCGCAAGGGTAAGAAAACTCTCCCTTGGTTAGGACCCCTTGTCATTACTAATGTGGTTTCTGGTCATGCAGTTGAACTTCAAGGATTGAATTAGTCCCAAACATTTAAAGTGAACATCAAGGAGACTCCATGAACAAGATAGGAAGGTGAGTTGAGCCAACGACATTAAACAAAGGTGTTGGTTAGGATACAACCCAACAATAATTCTTCTTCTTATTCTTCTTTTTCATAATCTTACTTTTTCTTTATGTTAAAAAAAATTCTAGACTTGTAGACGCATAGCACTGTGTTGCCCATTGCCCAGATCGAGCGAGCGCTGTGGTGCTCACACACAGCACCGTGACGCTCTGAACCCAGAAAGGCGAGTGTCGCGATGCTCTCTATAAGAGGCTCGTGGCCTCTTCGCCCCCAAGCAGCGTTTTTGCATTCCCCTTCACCCCTAAATACAATTTCATACCTCCAATCAACCATAATAACCTCTCATTATGTTTCTTTGTTTAAATTACATGGTTTTTCATCTTCTTTTGTAGAATTAAATAGCTCTTTCAACATTTGTGTTGGATTTAATGAAAATTTTCTAGGGTTCAAAGGCAAATTTGATCTTGCTTTTTCCAGCCATAAATCAAGCTCAATTGGGTACAGTTTTCTTCATCTTTCTATTGTAAATTGATCTCCATACTCCATTGTTACTTGGTTGCACTTAATTGGGACTCCAAGTTGCGAATCCACCACCCATTCTTCCAATATTTCAAGAGCGCACACCAGGTGTTTGGTAAAATGCCCCAATGAATTTTCTAAGTACAATGGCTCCAAAAACTTCAAAAGTGGGCCTCTCAAAAAGGAAGAATAGGGCCGAAGACCCTTCAGCATTCGACAACGCGACATTTGTGACTAAAGAGGATTATTAGCACCACATCAAAGTGGTGGTGCATAAACCCATTGTTCTAGAACAATGATTTGTTGTCAACGCTGGGCTAACTCATAGAGATAATATCCTCCATAGTCATTCGGAGATATTCTGTAGAAACCCAGAACCAAGGATTATTCCCATGGTACAGGAGTTTTACTCCAATGTTACAAGCCATGAACATCATAAAGCACGGGTTAGAGGCAAGATGGTAAAATTCACTCCGCATGCCATCAATGAGTTTTACTCACTGTCTAACATTGAGGATGATGAATACTCGGCGCTTCTTCAATCGTACATTGACTTTGAAGACATTCTTTGCATTCTTTGCTACAAGGGGGCTTCCTAGAAATTAGATAGTAATGGCCAACCAATGTACTTTGCCAAGGCTGATATGAATAAAGTGGCTAAAGCCTGGTACTATTTTATGTCAGCAAGATTCATGCCCAGCTTGAACATGAGTGAAGTCAAGAGGGATAGGGCCATTCTGCTTTATGCTATACTAAAGGGCTTTTCTATTGATGTAGGGAAAATTATCCACAAACAGATGCTAGGCTGCATTAACTCTTGAGGCGGCTCCCTCTTTGCCCCCAGTCGAATCACTGATCTAGATAGGAATGCAAGAGTAAAATGGGATTCCACTGAGGCTCTCATCCAACCAATGAAACCTATATCCTATGCAGACATACAAAAATATAAAGGGCATGAGGAAGCAGAAGAGGAGGAGTTAGGGGTTCAACCATTGCCTACAGAGTAACCTAGTAGCACTTGAGCTCCACCACCATCCCAGCACATTATTGACAAATTATGAGAGCAAACTGAGTGCTGGAGCCAGCAGATGAATGATCTGGAACTATACCAGTACTCCATAGCATAGCACAACAATTCTTGTTTCAGTTAGCTAGCCCACGTCCTTAACTTTCCAATAGCATTTCTAGTGCCTCTTGAGGCGCCCTTCAGACCTGCACCTGAGCAGGATGAGAGAGATGGTGACAACTAATTAGGT
Organism: Gleditsia sinensis; assembly: GCA_037074535.1. NCBI lineage: Eukaryota > Viridiplantae > Streptophyta > Magnoliopsida > Fabales > Fabaceae > Gleditsia > Gleditsia sinensis. Next base: position 43,581,432 of record CM073463.1, read on the forward strand.
AAGTTCCACTAAACCCCTCCTTGTTTTATTACTTATCTCTTTTATCTTTTTCCTTTTCTATTTTACATTAGGGACAATGTAAGTTCTTAAGTGTGGAGGGTTACTTTATGATTCAACTGGATGACTGTGTAATAAATCATATACTTATGCACCATGTACTCTGCTTCTATGATTTATGCACTTTTAATTCGAGTTATTGAATGGGGTGAGCATGTGAACTTATGTCAATCTTTGTGTTTGTGTTAGTCAAACCAATAGCCAATGATATAAATGTTTAAATTGCTAATAGCTCTTGAGAAACGTAGAAAAATTATGATTATGTGTAATTTTAGTTTTCTTGCAATTTATTATTATCCATTTTTTAGGATCCTGAAACTATTTTGCACAACAACTTTGAGTATTTAATTTATCTTTTACTTAGAGAGAGTTTATATAACTCAAAATATTTTATGATATCACCAATTTTCTAGAACTTATTTAAATGCTACTTGCGGCAAAATCCTAGGCTGATACTATTAATTAGGAGATACTTTAGGCATTATTTTATGAGATTAAGCCTTTCAAGTCAAACCAAGCAATAAAATATCCTTAGCACTTATATTTTATGGTTAATTAATATATTTCTTTTTTTTTTCATACCCATTATAGAGCCAATACCAAATTTTATGATTAATTACTTTATTTGTTTTCCCTGATTCACTCATTCCATGATTAATTTTGAAATGTTTGTTTTGTAGAGCTATATTAATAAAAGGGAGGAAGGGTGAAGCAAGGACAAAAGAAAGAAAAAGTCTAAATATACAGATGAAAGTCGAAGCAGTGAAAGATAAATAGAGAATAAAAAAAATGATGATGATGAATTTAGTAAAGTAAAGGAATAAGTGTGGGGGGGGGAATTCCCCAAACTTGAGAAAGCTCAAGAGAAGAATAATTAATCATGTGGTTCTGGGTGATCAGCCTAAATTTATATCTTCTGTCTCACCCTATAACTTAGCCACCTATAACCTAGCCACATTACAAGCTGATTAAAGTCCTTTTGATCCTAAAAAGTAGTTTTAGCCTACATTAGTGGAAAGTAGCATGAAAAATAAGTATATGGAAATCCTAAAATAGGTCCATACCCAATTTCTTGTGATATATAAACTCATTTGGGTGAAAGATGGTTGAACAACTCAAAGACACACACACACTCAAGGCTCTAGAAAATAAATCATGAATTACATTTGAGTTAAATATTGCACATAATTGTTAAATTTTCTAAAACTTCTTTAAGAGCATACAAATTTCACTATAAGGCAATTTATTGGTAAGTCTTTCACTCATCTCATATATTGAATATTGTTCACATGAATTAATTTGCTTGAGGACAAGCAAAAGAGTAAGTGTGGGGGTATTTGACATGCTATAAATTAAGCATGTCTTTAGCATGTTTTAAGTTGCTTTTTATTTAATTTAAGTAAAAAAAATAGGATTTAATTGAGTTTTCTGTTTTAGGAATAATAAAGGAGAAAAGAAGACGAAAATAGAGAGAAAATATGAAAAAATGTTGATTTTCTACCTTCAGTCACTAATTGAGGCATATCTCTCTTATTTGAATCTCGATTGAGGTAATTCCAACGGCTATAGAAAGAACAGACATAAAGTTACAACTTTTATTTTTGGTACTTTGGCAAAATCTAGACGTTTTTAGCGCCACAACGCTCGCAGTGGATCAACGCAACGCCGCATTATGCCTTGTCTGTAGCGCTGCAGCTAATCTACCCAAAAACTAGCACCGCGCGTTGGTCCCAGCGCACTATGGCACTCATGCCATGAAGACCCAGTGCCATGGCACCACATTGAAAGCATTCTGAAGAGCCGTGGCACTTGTCGTGGCACCAGATTGCTGATATTGTGATTTTTAAGTCTTGTTTACTCCAGTTGAAGCCCAGGAGAAGTCAATCTATAAAGAGGGAAGAAAGGAAGCATCAAAGATGATTCAAGTTCTTAATCACCTTCTTTAATTCTTGTTCAGATTTTCTTATGGCCCTGCACGGCTGATTTATTTTTAGTTGGTAGAGAAATATTGAAACCTCTAGGGATCGTTATGCATTGTGAGATTTGGAGTTAATTTTATTAGTTCAATCCTAACCGGGTATTGATTATTAATCTACTCTTATCTTTTCTTAATGATTGTTCATATAATTGCTAGGGAGGCCTACTAGTATATAGTATGTCTTAATCTACTGCTCAATTAGGCTTTGAATAAAGTTTTCATTACTTTATTCATGAAGCAAATATGATTAAAGATTTTAGATTATAAATCATTAACCCTATGATGAATGATCAACTAAATTAAATATTACCGATGTGTTTATATTTATTTAGCTCTATCAGTTTCTCTCATTCTTCATGCAATAAATAGGTTAGACTTTACCGATGTGCTAAAGAATATCTTATTAATTAGGGTTTAATTGGTATGATTGTTAGTAATTCACTAGGCTTAAGGAGGAACAAGGATAGAATCCCAATGATATATATTTGGTTTAAGATTGATGATTTAGTCAATGATCAATGCAATCCCTTTATGGTGAATATCGACCGAAACCAACGCATCTCTCATTAATTACTCTCTTAATTACTTTCATTATTCTTTGCTTTATTATTTATAATTATCAAATCACTTTTTTTCTCAACCACATAAGGTAACACCAGTCTTTGTGGGATCGAACCTTACTCCCACTACTATAGGTTAGTTGAGAGGTAAGGTATCAATTTGGGTGTACTTATGATGATGCCAAAAACTTTGCATGGATTATGCACATGGCAGTTAACGCAAAATGGCATCAAGCACCTAGGCAACTTAATGAAAGATGGCTCTTATTTTTCAGCTAACTTCAAAAAGTGCATGTATGGATATGAAGAGGAAACACAGTTTGAAGTAGCATGGAGCAATTTGTTGTTAAAATATGGTACTCACAACATTACATGGCTCAGATCAATTTACAATATAAAGTAGAAATGGGTAGATTATCATATGTAGAAAGCTGTCACACTTGTCATGCGTAGCACAAAACTCAATGAAAGTTTAATTTCTAACTTTAAGAGTTGATGAAACTAGAGTTAGACATCCTTTAATTCTTTAAAAACTTTAAGAGGATTGTAGAAGATAAGTGCTACAATGAGTTGAAGTACGAATTTGAGTCACAACAGAAAATACCCAGATTGAAAATGGAGAATTTGTTTATGTTGCAACAACTTGCTCAGATTTATACCATCACTATCTTTGACTTATTTTAGAAGGAGTTTAATCTAGATGCAGCTACATGTATAAAACATAGAAATGAAATTCAATCATTATTTTAATATGTTATGACAATGGTTAATTAAGAGGGAGAATATAAAGTTTCATTTGATCCCATCAACATGTCTATTTCTTGTAGTTGTAGGAAGTTTGAAAATTTTGGCATATTGTACTGCCATGCTTTAAAGGTGTTCAATGTGATGGATGTTAAAATACTTCCCAGTCAATATATAATAAAAAGGTGGACAAGAGAAGCGAGGATATGATATAAGGGGAAATGGAGTTGAAGAAGATCCTAAACTTGATAGTACACAACGATACAAACAACTCTGTCCTAAATTAATAAGATTGACAACTGGAGCATCTAACTATCCAAAAGTATTTTTTGTGGTAAAGAAAATCGTGGATGAACTGAGCAAGCAAGTGATACAGCTTCATTTAAGTCAAAAGAGCCCGCACAACAAGAGTGGTGCTATCACAACATTAGCTAGTGAATACCTTGCACAAGCAAAAGGATTCAAGAAAACAATTGGTATAAAGAGTAAGAAATGCTTGAAGAGTTGGTTTGAGGTTCAATCTAAGAGAAAAATAAGAGCTCCAATGACCAATAATTCACAAGTATGTAAAATTATACTTATACTTATGTTCTTAATTTTGCATTAGTTGAAGAATTTTTAATTTTGGATAATATTTGCAGAACGGTGAACTGTGTGTAGGGTGATTCAATCTGGAATATCATTTTGTACACCTCCAACACCTTTTGCATGCACTCAATCACATAAAAATGATTTTAGTTTTACTAGATTGTTGACATTAAAGCATTTATTATACTGTAAAAAATTATTCATGTTGTAATTATTGTTCTTTTGTAATTAGTGTTCAAGCTTTGATTTTTTTTTGTAATGTAGGTACCACTTGATCATCCTATGCAGTTGCTCGATGCAATAGAGTTCTTTGATGTGAAAGTGAAAATAAACTGTTACTGATGTAAAAGTGAAAATAGATTGCTAATGTAATCACAACTTTGTAAATATGGCAATAAAAGGCACCATTTTTTAAAAAAATTTATCTCTTTATTACATTCAACTCATGGTTACAACTTAAAATACAAGGTACAAAAAGTTCCCACTATCCTACTAATTTTCATCTTATATGGTGGCTACACATAGCAGGTGGCAGCAAACAAAATTATACACATCTTGTAAAGCACCTTTTCCTACATCATATGAATTGCTAATTTATGATTACTCAACCAAGAACACTACCATGCAATAACAGTTCGAAAGTATATAGAATTCCAAATTAAAATGGGATCCAAAATTGCAAAATTATTGTGGGAGTAAAAAATTAACTTATAGGTGACATTTGAAGTAAGATACATTAATTAGAAACAAATTCACAAACACAAAAAAACACAGTATTCAAATTCATGGATGATAAGGATAGTTGATGTGCCATATACTTCGACTAGACAATCTTTACAGACTGAAGATGTGTTCACTTTTCTTCCCATAGTGGTTAACACTATCAACTCGGATGTCAATTTAGACATAAAGCAAAGCAATCTCCCCACACAAGTAAATGATATAAAAGAATGACTCGCACTAGAATCGAAAAGCACAACTAGAGGATAGCTATGGAGATAGCACGTACCTTGAATTAAATTAGGAGATTGTTTCATTTTAGTCCCGCTCAAAGTAAAAACTCTTCCCTTAATTGGCTGAGTCGACTCGATCTTCTTCCCATCCTCTAGGGGACACCGACGAGCTATATGCCCTTTCTGCCCACATCGGAAACAAGTAACCAAGTTATGGAGATATGGTCTATTCCCATGATGTCAATCGCACGTCTTGCATTCGTTTCCAGCGGCATTTTACACGGAAGATTTAGCCCCCATGGCCAAGGGTTTCTTGCCTGCAGCGGTGTTTCTTCCCTTAACAAAATGACCTGGATTATATTTCAAATAAGACGAGAACTTGGCTAACTCCTCGAATCTTGCAATGTACTAGTCAATTGATCGGCCCCCTTGTCAGAGTTAGAGGAATTCTATTTTCTTCTCGGCCCTAACACTTCTAGAAAAATACTTATCCAAGAAGATCTCTCGAAAGACAGACCAGGTAACCTGTTGACCCTGGTGGGCTAACAATTCACTGGCTCCTCTCCACTAGAACTCTACTTCTTCCTTTAGTATGGATATAGCAAAATTTACTTTCTGCTCATCTAAACACTCCAAAACCCCAAAAAATTTCTCTATCTCGGTCACCATCTATATGCCACCATAGGATCATATCCTCCGACAAAAGACAAAGGTCTAGTTCTCATAAAATCTGCCCATCCATTACCTGCATTCCTTAGGTTCTCACCCATCTCACCATTAGTATTACTATTGTTCTATATATGCCACAGGATTTGATTCATGGTAGAAACTTGATCTCGAATAGTAGTGGCAAGATCTTGTAGAGTAGCTTTTGCGTTTGGCGCTGAGTTTCTCCTTGATGATGTCATTTCCTACTGTATAAATCAAAAGAATCAGTCATTATTAAGGTGATCAAGCTCAACAGTAATTAAAGAAATTTTTATAATACAGTAGTAATAACATCACCAAGCATACACATTAAGAAAAAATGCTAGCAATTTTTCCTTAACAATTTCAATGTGCTACTTTACTTTATTTATCCACATCTTATTCAAGATGCTCTTAGATCGATCTAGGTACCCATCCAACCCCATGGCTACTTAAGATCGACCTGCTCTGATACCAACTTGTAACGACTGTTTTTTTAGGTGATTACGCATTAGACCATTATTTCACCAAAAGTTATGTATCTTGTATTTATATACATACAAAGTTACATACATCATAGATTAGTAGCGTACATACATATGTAACCCGAGGTACTATGCATACATCTCAAAAAGGCAAAGTATTGATAATGGAGAATTTTGAGTGTTTAATGGCTATATTTTATCCTCTAATTCATAGTAGACTTGTGGTTATTTCCCTGCTTTTGGTTATACTTTGTTCTAGATATTGCTTTAGTTTGTTTTATGTTTATAGGAGAGCAAAAAAGGCCAAGAAGAAAAGGAAAACACTCATGAGAAGTGCCATATGGATGTGGAACAAGATGAGGAGGAATCAAGGAGGCAACACACCAAAATTTGGCAAGAAAGGAGCATGGTAGCCCCCAACACGGCCAGGCCGTGCTCTGGGCAAGAAGTGTAGAAAAACCCCAGAAACCAGCTCGAAGCACGGCCAGGCCGCGTCATGAAGCACGGTCGTGCTTCAGGTCCGTACACATCGTCTTTTTTAGGGTTTTGAGCCGCAAAAGTCATATATATTGAATCGGAAACGTAGCCAAAGGCATTCAGACGTAAAGAGACCTTCTTTTACTCAATTTTAGGCTTAGGAAACACCATTAGATTAGTTTTAGAGTAGGATTAGTGCTTACTTTCATGTTCTTAACTTAGATTTGAGATTGATTCAGCATTGTATTTCATCTTTGCATTCAGCAATCCAGGTTTTATCTTTCCATCTTTGCTTCTACTTCTATTTCTACTTCTTCCTTTTACATTGTATTGGATATTGATGATTTACTTAATGATTATGCCTTTGATTTATCTTTCTATCATGCTTGAGTAGATTTGATCTAGGGTTTCGGTAAACTCACTTATAATGTGAGGATACATTGTGCTAATTGAATCATTGGAACCCTAATTATGTTATCCATGATTAATTAGGATTAGCTATTATACATTGACTATACGAGTTAATGAATGTCTGGCCAACGTTTTATCACGTCTTAGGATATTAATTGATGGACTGAAAGGTGAAGATTAATACTGAAACCTAATAATTAATTAGGGATATCTTAATCACGAAAGTAGTTTAAGATTCTCTAGGATTGAATTAATTAATGGGCAAGGGAAAATCGATTAATTGTATTCCATGGTTGGCATAGAACTTAATGGACCTAGGTTGAACTAAGAATCACGAAAGTAGGTAATTGGATTAACCTAGGTATGATTAGTAACGCTTGAAAGAGGTTGCTAGTTAATTAAGGTTAAACCATCCCCAATAACCTAGATCATTGCAATTAGAGATATATATTTAGTGTTGAATATCATAAGTGTGGTGAACCCTAACCCTAAGCTTTGTTTAATTGATTATCTTTATTTTTTTAATCGTGACACTCTCTAATCGAATTACATCGATTTAGATAGCTCATTTCGTATAATTCTAGTAATTGACATTGTTCTCTGTGGGATACAACCCGTACTCGCTGGACTAACTACTGCTATGCTATGCGCTTGCGATAATTAGTAAAATAGACACAACATGTATCGTGGAGTTACATAAAACAATGGAGTTAGCCCATATACATAACAGAACTATATACCTAACATTATCCTACTTTTCCTCCCCTAGCTGTCACCCCTAGGGTACTACTAGTGGAGGAGGCGGGCTAGGAGCCGGAATCTCTACCATGTTTATAACCAAAAGGTTCACTATAATAGTGAACTATCCCAAGTAGGGGACATCCACCATCTGGAGCTCTAAAAGGATGTCAGCACCATGAACGGCATCTCTACAGATCTGAACATAACATCAATAACATAATGAGATGTAAAACCTCAGCAAGGTCAACATCCAATAAATACAAGCAAAATGAAATACTTACATATTATGTCTAGCTATATAAGCTACATAAAACATTTTCTCTTTCTTACAATAAAGGTATAGTAAAATACATACATGCCTTTTATAGGTTATGCATCGATATCACGCATGATAAACGAAATGTGTATTAATAGGATACATGTACAACTGTTCATGACTCATACATCACTCATAGTGGCTCATCATATGGAAATCTCTCTTAATTTCAAACCTCAATGTGGCATGAGCCTTACCCCTATAGCAACTCTCCCACTATTGAGTGCCTTTGGTTAGAGCGGTCCTTCCTACATTGACCACTCTAGGCTATAGAGTATCCCCTATCCCGGTACCATATCCAAGCCACGACCCTTCAGTCGCCTTACCTCCATAAGGTGTCGCATGCCACCGGGTCACCTTAGTGGGTAAGGGTCATCCTGAACTTGTCAGTCTCCTCAATACGGCAAGGGAGACACCTGTTGCCAGGCCACCCTGCTTCAGAGAGGATTATCCTAACCTGTCAGTTGCCTCAATACAATAAGGTGACGCCAGTTACCAGGCCACCTTGCTTCAAAGAGCGTTCTCCTGACCAAGTTGATGTCTTTTACATGTTTTTCCAGCCACTTAATTCAACAAAGAGCATACATATTAATAACCATCATGAGCATAATCCACATTCATTCTCATGCATGCCATAACAATTTCATCATGTGTTAAACATACAATGCTCTTACATTCTCTCCTATTATTCACACATCATTTACTTGCTTATGGTTGCGCATACCAGTGATCTATAACATTCAATTAAAATATGCAGGCATCATTCCTTCATGCTTACATAATTATTTCAATTAGCATACATAATCAATTAGATATTACATATTTCTTTTAACATACATGACTTATAAAACTCTCATTAATATTCTATAAACATTGATGATTAATTAGGATTTAAAAAGGAAACAGAAAACGATGAAAAAGGGTGAGACAGCATGAAGCATGGCCTAGTCGTATCACCAAGCACGGCCTTGCTTCATGCCCGTGCTTACCCCCATGCTTCCCTCACAACGTGGCCGTGTAACACATACACCCGCATCAAATATAGTCGTGATTTAAGCTATGTTCTTCATTTTTTCACCTCCAACTCACAGCACGATCATGCTTTGGGCACGAAACTCACAAAATTCTCTCTTTTTCTCTCAAACCAACCAACAATTATATCAACATTTTAAGCATGAAAAACCTAATTTTTCCACAGCATATGACCACTCAAATCATGGATTTAACCTCAAAACTAACTACACAAAACTTTTCTTAAATCACTACCGCAAGCATATAAGTGAACAACAGCCATCAATGCCATAAATGCCTCATCAAAAGTTTTATCTACCCTTCCAACATACTTTAATACCCACATACAAGTCAGCCATCAAGTCATCCAACTAAAATTCATAAAAGAGGATGTTGATTTTATCTTTTCTTTCTCCTAACAAGATTTTCTCACTAAGTTTAGTTAACTTTCTCACTCTAGAAATCTTCACCAATCTGTAGATTTTCCCCCATCCATTAGCTTTCCATGGAAACTTATGAATGTACATGGGTTAGAGGAGTTCAACAGTCCCAAAGCTTACCTCTTTTCCTTGGATTTTAGCTTTCTCTCTCTACCTTCTTTCTTCTCTCTCTCTTCTTCTTCTCTTCTTTTTTCTTTCTCCTCTATTCTCCCTTTGGCCGTGGGTTCCTTTGCTTTCCTCTTGGCTGGCTGGCGACTTGCTTTAGCAAGTCAACAAGAAACCCTAATTTAATAGTTTAATGTTAGCTTCTCCAAGAAGTCACTTTGCCCCTTAACCAAGACCCTCCAATTCCCTAAATATTTCAAGATTGCCACTCCATTACAATGGAACTATGTAGTTACCTAAGGCATTGTTTGGGTGAAGGGAAAACTTACCAAGTATTTAATTCCTTCTTAAGGCATATTCCAATGGATTTTTGTACAACTTTTTTTATAGCTCCTCATCTCTATTTTTACTGCCCAATTATGGCCTTGCAGAAAAAGAAATTACTACCTCCTCCTTAAACATCTCTTCCAAAAATGAGAAATACCTCATTAAATATTCACAATTATTTCCCTATAAATATTCGATTTAATCCTTTTTAATCATTTCTTAATATTCTATTTTGTGAATATAATTAACAGATTTCTAGGCGTTATAGTTGAAACTTCACAGAAAAACTTGCAAACTGAGTTAAATCTCTTTCTTTACATGTGACATTTGAAGTAAAATATGTTTAGCTAGATACAAGTATTAGAAACGCACTCAAACACACCAAAGCCCGATATTTAAATTTATAGCAGAAAAAGATAGTTAAAACTTCACAAAAAAACTCACAAAACTATGTTAAGGCTCTTTTTTCAATTGATTGTAGTCATTAAATGCATTTACTTTGATTTAACAAACAATCTGTATATAGTAAGCCTTCTTAAAATAGTGAGTAAGAATTCAACAGGTTCTTCTTTCCCAAATTATAATCAAATGTAATTTTTGTGTGTGTTTTTTTATTAATGTTTTTCAAAGCATTTTCAACAGCAAGAAGCACATATAAAAAGGAAAAATATCCTATATTCAAAAGAAAATAAGTTTGATCAAAAGGGGAAAAAAATTCTCCATAAGAAGTAAAAGCTATGTTTCTTCAAAGCAGTTTTCCTTTATCCTTAATGCTAACTGTTAATGTTTCTCAAGGCGCACATAATTGGAACTTTACTCGGTTGGTAATGCATTTGAGAACGTTAACTATTGAAGGGGCATTACGTGTTCTTATGAATCATCCATAAGTGCAGTTTAGGGATACTATTCACTAATAACTTGAAGAACTAAATGGTGCCACTAACAAGTGGCGCATTATTCCTCTCCAAAAAGTGTTTTCTCACAGATACTACAAGGTGAAATCCTTTTCATACGTTAACACCCAAAACAATTTGCAAGTGTTAACTGCATAATCATTTACCTTTGCATATAGTAGAAGGAAGTTCAGTTTTCTTTAGAGACACATCTGGGGCCATTTTTTTTTTTTTTGCTGGAAAACCGTTGAAGCCAATCCTGTGAAAACTCAACCCTAAAATTGGAATGGGTGGACTTGAAAATGAATCAGTTTGACTGTGTGCTGTACCTTATTCAAGAGTCGAAAGAGTACATATATGATACACTACATAAGTTTTGTAAGTTCATTATATTTGGGAGGAGCATGCCAGATGTTGTCAATTTATATAGCTTTCTTAATGCTAGCAAGGAAAAGATTGGATCTTACGTAAATGAGTCTAGATTTCTTGACAAAAGAAAGATTAAATAGTGGCTCTGCAAACTGTGGGAAGATGTACAAAATCTTACTAGTAAATTCATTTGCTCTTCTATATGCAAATTCTTCAATTTCAGGTAGGGCAAACACCTGTGTAGGAATACATTACATCATCCGAAGCGATTCTTCATAGATGTCAGCTAAAACATTAACATTGCAAGTGAAAGTGTTTATAAAGGCACAAAAATGGGAATGCTAATCTTAAATTTGATTCGCCATTCCTGCATTTAAAAAAGAAAAAAACACACTCTAGTTACAAGAATGCCATATTCATATAGACATCCAATGATTCATTTATTAGGGAACAAATTATGAATACAGTCTCACTTCTTGGTTCCGAGTTTCGGCCACATGCTCGTTTTCTTGAGCTTTCTCCATCTTTTTGTCTCTCTTTCTCCTTGCAAAGACAAGAATTTGGACACATAAGCAACGTTCGAAGGCTCAGAACCTTCAGCAACCAGAAGAAAAAAGAAGGATAAACTTTCTGGAAATCAATAAGAGAAACTGAGGTGGAAAAATTTAATACTTTGTGAGAGAAGAGGATCTGAATGCATCACTGGAATGGGTATATTGCTTGTCAAAGGAAGGCTATTGGAAAAGGGAAAAGGCATGAAAGGAAGAAAGCAAAGAAGGAGAACTAAAAAACAAAAAGGCATGAAACCGTGCAAAAAAAAAAAAAAAAGGCATGAAACCGTGGGTTTACAGTGCTCATTGCTTCATTCCCGCGTCCATCCCAAAAAAAGAAGCAATGAAACCGTGCATTTTGACATGAAGCTGTGAAACGGTGCGTTCCTCGAACGCAGTTGAGGATTCACGTCCTCCTTATATAGGTTGCGCATAGGCTAGGCTAACTGAATTAGCTTCTAATCGTAGGCTAAGAAATTCTGTAACACTAGCTGGTAATGGTATCATGTACAACACCATACACCTCAATATTTTCCTGCATTTTTTTTTCCAAAACCAAAATATCCTATGTGTGACATGCAGGGCCCAACACTTACGGAGGCTTAAAGCAAATTTTAAAATAATTTTTTTTTAAATAAATAATAAAATTTTATTAAAATTATTATATTTTTAAAATAATACTTTTTTTCTATTTTTATTTTTATTAATACTTACATCATTAACTTGTTTATTCAACAAATAAGTATTTTTATTTTTAATTTTTTTTATTTGTTTTAAAAAAAATTTCGATAATCTACTTTTATGATTCAATTAAAATTAATTTTTTTTAGTTTTAAATAACCTTATTTAAATTTTTTAATTGATATTTCTATATGTTAAAATAAAAAAATAATGTATATTTCACAAAATTAAATTAAACGACTATAAATCAAAACTACAAAAAAAAAATTAGAACAATAAAATTTGATTGTCAAATAAATTTTTCTGATTTAAATACTTGTTTGTTAGACAAAATGTGGCGTTTGACACCGTATAATAGCACACTAAATAAAAAAACTACGGTAACACACCAGATGAAATAGCAACAGTACACTAACAAAAAAAATACTTTCCATTTCTTATCTTTAACTATTTGATGGGACCTACAAAAAAAAAAAATACATAATTTTAAAAAATCTCTCTACCTTTCTATCTCCTCATGCTATGAGTAAATATCTTTTGTGTAATACATTAAAAAAATAAGAATACTTTTTTAAATTCTAAATTTTTTTTTTAAAATAATTATTAAAATAAATAATACATTTTTTTAAGAGGGGCCTAAAGCCCTTGCTTCCTTCGCTTCTACCTTGGGCCGGGGTTGGTGACATGTGCCATATTCTCTCCTCTGTTGCAATTTAAAGTTCTATAAGTATTTTTTTTTTGGTACCAGATTCTATAAGTATTTTGAAATAAAAATAAACTGATGGATACTCACATGTACTTTCTTATGATAAAATAAAATAAACTAAGTTATATAACATAAATTAATCAATAGACTAAATTAAATTATGCGTCTTAAATGCACACTTCTTTTAAAATCCTGGTGAAAAAATTTTAATCATGAACAGTGACTAATTTTTTTTTTGCATGCTGAACATTTATTATTTACAATAACGGTAATTTTAGTATATCAATCTTTTTAATATAATAATATTTCTTGAAAATTAAATTATTTATTTTCTATATATTCAATTTTTATTTTCTAATATGAACATATAATTCAATAATTTTCAAGAAAACATTATCATATTAAAACAATGAGCTATTATTGCATAATAAATTAATTTTTATTATCATATTATATTATTTAGATGAAAATAATAAAATTGTTATTTTAAATTTTATGTTAAATTTATATAGCTTTTATTTTATACAAGTAGAAGCATATATTTAATATTTTTAATTGAAGATTTGTAAACATCACATTTTGTTCGAAACCCTTTTTAATAATGCTTAAAATTTAAAAAAAAAAGAGTAAAAAAGAAAAAGAAAATGTGCGTCAAGCCTTCATTCTAATATTCTTTGAGTCTTTGTCTTTTAATTTTAGTGTATTTTTCATTCAACTTTTGTTTTAATTTATTTTAATTTTGGATCTTTTAAATTCTTTTTCCTTTTGGGTCATCTAATGGATTTCTCTCTAAAAAAATAATTTAAGATTTACTTAGGTATTTTTCTTAAGCGTACTAGGCTTTAGTGAACCCAACTTAATCACTTGGGTCATGGAGCTCCAATCCTCTCAATGAAGAGAAGAAAACCCCGAGTCTCTATTTGTGCATCTAGAAGATAATGGGTCAACAACGAAGAAGGCTTCTTTCCCTCACGTTTTAGCCTTCGAAGAGCAACGTTGGATATAGCTAGGAAGGTAAAATTGAGGTGTATTTCAGTAATGATTCTACATTGCTCCCATTATTGAAAGAATACTTTCTATCGAAATGCTCTCTGCCATGTATAGTTTCATATGAATCTAATTTTATAGTTTTTTTATCCTATTTGGATATGTTTTGAGCATAAAAGCCTATGACTATTCTGAAAATAGACTCACACGGGGGGTGTACTTCAGTAATTATTATGTATTGATCAAGTGTGTGGAAAAAAAATATGTTCTTTCTACCAAAATAATTTATCGTGTCTAATTTTATATGAATTTGATTTCATGATTTTTGGACATAATTTGGGTATAATTTGAACATAAAAATATATGACTCACTACAAGAAATTTGATTTTGAGTTGCGACTTTAAGATCGACTTTAAGATGGCGACCTTTAAAGTCGCCACTAAAAATAACCTTTAAAGTCGCCACTAAAAGATGATTCTTATAGTGGCGACCATACAAGGTCGCCACTGAAAATTACTTTTTGGTGGCCTCCCAGTCAGAGTCGCCATAGAAAGGGTATAAGTTAACACTTTTCAATGGCAACTTAAACTATGTCACCACTAAAAGTATCCAGCGGCGACCTATAGTCGCCATTGAAAGGTAAGAGTAATGTAAAAAAAAAAAAAATTATGGACATGTATCTTCTCTTAGTTGCTTCTAAAACTCAATCTTTATTTTTAGTATATATATAAAATTTAATTTTTTTAAGAAATTATATAAAAAATTATTTACTTTTTAAAAGTATTGTTATGTTAATATTATTAACAAAAATTTTAGAAATTTATTTAATTAGTTTAAAAGAAAATTTAACTAAATTGTATCTTTATTTAAACTATATAAACCCTTAATTTATGAAAATTGCAGAGCAGTTGCTAGAAAGTTTTATAGTGTTTCAATATATTTTTCTTTAATTTTTACTCCAATATTTACAACAGTGTAAGAAATGCATAGCATTTTATTAGTGCCATCAAAATATTCACATGGTCTAATCTTCGATTAGGCTGTGCATCTGGCACCTGAAAAAACAATTGGCACACTTGTCAATGGCATTCTTCACCATTGCAACCTTCGAAATGTTGAAATTTCTAATAATAAATTTTTTATATTCAAGATTTTGATGATGATTTTCATAAGTTTTGTATATTTAAATTTTTAATAATAAAACTTCAAGATATATTTTAAAATAACATGAAATTATTTAAATTTTATTTAAACTTATAATATAAATATGTATTAAAATAATTTAATTGTTTAAATATTTTGTATATATAACTCAGACACAATACTAATTATTGTAAATTTAATATATTAATTAACAAACACGTATTATTGACTTATCACTAATAAGCATAATTTTTAATTTTTTTAAATCAAATTAACTTATTTAAAAAAATTTGATATGAGGGTTATGTAAGCACAAAATTATTAAGGCGAGAGTGTTCAGAATTTCAGTTTATATAAAAGGCGGGAGTGTTCAGAATTTCAAAACTTTAATTGAGGAATAATTTTATCAAACTTTACCTACTAAATTTGAAGATAAACTTAGTCTTATCTTTGATTCCTATTTTCTTGTCTTTGTCATACTCTCCCTTTCTGAGTGCTGCACCAGAGAAGATAAGAAAATTATTAAACTTGTTTTTAATATTTAACAATTATTCAAAATTAGTATAAATTTATAATTTGAATAATTAAAATAATTTAATATTTAATTAGTACTTATCAATAAATGTATTTAAACTTACGTAGTAAGTGTATGTTTTTTCTTCCTCGTACTTTAGTAAGATTAAAAATTTTAATATTAGTAATTTATTTTATTGTGGGCTAGAATTTTTTTAAAATTTATCACTAAACTTTAGTATTGATATTTGATTATTAATAAGAATCTTTAATCTAATTTGAATAAAATAATTACTCTACATTTAATGATAAATTAATATATTATGAATTCTTCATTATATTGTGTGCGTGTCTATATATATATATATATATATATATATATATATATATATTTATTTATTTATTTATTTATTTATTTATTTTTTGTATGGTTCCCTAAGATTCAGATACATCCACAAAGAGGATGAATAACTCAAAAAAAAAAAAAAAACTAGAGACATCAAAATGAACGACTAGCGAGAAAGCAAGCCCCATACCCTTTTGACTTTTTCTGCTTTGGACAGGCATCGGCAAATTCTCTCTGTAACAACTCCATTTATGTAACAATTTTTTTCTATAATTGTAAAATTCCATGAAGTTATTACCTTTTTACTACTTAACTCATAATAATATTTATTTGATTTAACCAAGCATAATTAAGGTTTAAAATCTACCATTATTATTGATACAATACTGAATTCACATACATATCATTAATTTACAAACATCCGTACAAAAGTTTAACATATACATGTACATATGAGGCCTAATCATCCACGTAGACTACTTCCAGGGACACTGGTGTAGGTGGCGGCACTTCCACCAGAATCTTAGTCACGTCTACTACTAATACATCTAATATAATCGGTATTTGCCCAAGGTAGGGCACCTCGATCCAACGTACAGCAATAATAAGATTCATGGAAAATAGATGCATATTTAATCTTCTGAACATGATATGAAAAAATAGTAAGAAATAAATCCCAATAGATTCAACAATAAATCATAATCAATATAGTTCATCACGTCATGTTCATCTGTATAAGTTATAGTAAATACCTTAGATCACATGAATGCACTTTATCTATACACATAAAAATCGTACAGTAATGACATGTATGAAAAAATTAACTAGTTCCAGAATATCATATAATGACTAACAATTTATTCTCATATCAAGTTATCCAGGTCAGGGTGAGTATTTTCTACTCTCCAGTACAGGTTTTTCTAACTCCGTTCGACATGGCATACTTTCTCTTTCTTTTCTCATTATCATCATCATAATCGTTGGTAGGGCGTCCCTTACTAGTGCGTCACATGGATTTCCATGTCACCGTGCTTGTAACATCCTTAATTTGGTTTCTTTTATTAATAAAGATACATAAATATTTAATTAAGAAAATAAAATTTAATAGACAATTTTTAGATATTTAAGGAAATATAATCCTTAGAAATTCTTCATCTTACATGTATGCATAGAAATGTTCTAGTATTAATGGAATAGGTAAAGAGAGAAAACCTAAGAGGAAATATTAGAAATAAACATGCTAAAGAAAAGTGAAATTCTTGAGTAAGGAAGATAAATTTTTATGAAGTAAGTAAAGGTCTTAAAATTTCAAGAAGATTGGATTAGGGTAATTTTTCTTAATTTAAGAGCTAAAGTTACTAAGTTTAGTATCTCCACCCATAAATTGAGTTTTCACCTATGAACACTTCATATAGAGTTTTTCTACTTCACATGAATTTTTAGCAAGCCAATAGGATAGCCCAAAGAAGAAATAAAACATAGACTTGGACTAGGATATAGAAATTAGACCGGTAGCCCAAAAATCATGAAAATGTGACTAAGCCCATTATGAAAGGTAGAATTTTAACCAAAGTAAAGGAAATGGGCAAGAATGAGCCCAAACCTAAGAGGAAAAAAAGTGATGAAATAATGGTGTAATCAAGATTAGGTGACATGATATTAAGACAAAAATTTAGCAAGTGGTGTGATATCCTACATTCATAATTTTAACAAGTGATATGATAATACATAGCATTAGGACAAAACATCTATATCATGCACTCATAATTTTAGCAAGTGGTTAATAATACATAGCATTATGACAAAACATCCTTATCCTACACAAATAATTTTAGCTAAGCAAGGAAGATTCAAGGGTTGGAAATTTGCCACCTAAAAAGGTAAATTTATCATACTTGATTAAGACAAAAGAAAAAGGAAACGAATCTCTAAATCAAAGGGACCTTGTCCCTTATCTTAAGAACATATTATCATAATTTTCAAAATACAAATCTCTTTTTCCTATGCATATCTTGACTAAGGAAGAGGAAGACAAGAACATGAGTTGTTTGTTTTCCAAAAAATCAACCAAGTGCATCTTAATTGTGATAAGGTAGACCCATGATCATGAAAGTTGAATTATTTGATAGTCTATTTAAGCAAAACCCACCCTTATAACATTAAAATTTCGTCTAAGTGAGGGAGAGGAAAAAATAGAAGCAAGGTAGAGTGAGAAAAGGAGAGGAAGAAAAGAAGAAAGAGGAAGGAGAAGTCTAGAGGACTAACTGCTCAAGGTAAGTTTAACAATTTTTTTTTGAAGAAAAGTTTTGAAATTTGAAACATCTTTGTGGGATTTTGACCTTAGAACTTTGATGATTGGTCATGGATGTTGCTTTATCATGTTACATATTATGTATGTTTAAATACTTGGGGTGGTATAGATAGTTCTACATAGGTATGGCTATGGGTGGCAAAATTTTAAGCTTCAGTTTTTAAAATTTTGGGGAGAATCAGTAAGGAATTTAAACAAATGGTTAACATGCAAAATGTAGATCTATATCTCACGGATATTAACCACTGGAATCACTCAATTTAGAGTCCATATGAGGAAGATATGATCCGATTAGTAAGCAATGGTCAGAAAATGGTTAATCAGGGTTAGGATAGCTTTTGTGTTTTAATTTCTGGGAACATTCTATAGGGAATTAAAATACATGGTTAACATAAAAATTATAGATATATGTGTGATGGATTTTTAGCCACTGAAATCAGTCAATTTGGAGTCCATATGAGGGCGATATGTTCCAATTAGTAAGCAATAGTCAAAAAATGGTTAATCAGGGAAGAATATGTTATGATAGCTTTGGTGTTTCAATTTTTGGGAACATTCTATAGGGAATTAAAATAAATGGTTAACATAAAAATTATAGATATATGTGTCATAGATTTGTAACCACTGGAAGAACTCAATTTGGAGTCCATATGAGGTAGATATGGTCCGATTAATAAGCAATGGTTAGAAAATGGTTAATCAGGGAAGAATATGTTAGGATAGCTTCTGTGTTTTAATTTCTATGGACATTATGTAGGGAATTAAAATAAATGGTTAACATAAAAATTATAGCTATATGTGTTATGGATTTATAACCACTAGAATCACTTAATTTGGAATTCTTATGAGGGAGATATGTATATATAAGTAAGTAGAGGTCAGAATCTACCTGAGAAGAAATCACATGTATATTGAGGGAGTAATATCACCATGATTCCTTAATCTTTCGCTAAACTATTCAACATAATAGTTTTCGATAATTGTTTTATCTTTAAATTTCCACTAAGATCACCTAAATCCGAGTTAAAATGGGAGAGTTATGCTCTAGTTAGTTAGAAAATGTCAGACAGGATGAAAACCCGCATGAAGAAAATAATGAAATAAACATAATATTTAAAAAAGAAGAATCATATAAATGAAAATAATAAATGACTAGTATATGCCATAGCCATTGCCTTTGCATGAATTTCTTACCATCTTAAGTGTGAAATTTTGATATGAAAATATTTTATAAAGTGATATTTGAAATGGTTATGTTCATGATATGAATACCAATTATTTTTGGTAATAATTATATTTTGATAAACATACTTGTTATTGAAATCATATTTTTGGCTATTATTGTGAAAAGAAAAGAAATGAGCACGGTTACGTAGCAATCCGTGTGGTGCACCAGTAGGTTACGCCCTACCAACAGTTATGATTATGTTAATGAGAAAAGAAAGAGAAAATGTGCCATGTCGGACGGAGTGAGAAAAGCCCATACCGGAGAGTAGAAAATACTCACCTTGACCGGGGTAGCTGGATATGAGAATAAATTGATAGTTATTATATAATATTATGAAAATAGTTAATCCTGTCATACAAGTCATTACTGTATGATTTTCATGTGCATAGATAAAGTGCATTCATGTGACCAAAGATATTTGTTGTAGTTTATACAAATGAACATGACGTGTTAAGCTATATTAATGATGATTTATTGTTGAAATTACTATGATTTAATTCTCACTATATTTCCATGTCATGTTCAGAAAATTAGTTATGCAGATTTTTCTATGACTCTGGCTTTTAATGCACGTTAGATCGTGTTACTCTATGATGGACAGATCCCAGAAACAAATAAAATGTTTGTGGTCGAGTTGGCTTAGATATCGGTAAAGGTGCAACCACTCGCACCTGTATCTCCGAAATTGGTTAACCAGAATAAATAAGATGTAGATATTTATATGTTTGATATGTTGTACGTACGTTTTAATTAATGACGTGTATGTGAACTCTAAATTGTATAATAATAATAAAAAAAGAAGTTGTTACAGTGCCTATTTCTATTCTTTTCACATTAATAGTCAAAAATATGATTTCAATAACAAGTATGTTAATTATACTCACATGCCATAATGTTTCATCAAAAATGTTTCCATGCCAAAATTACACACTTAAGATGGTAAAGAGTTCATACAATGGCAATGGATATGGCATATACTAGTCATTTATAAGATTCTTCTTCTTTTTTAAAAATTATTTTTATCTCTTCATTTTCTTTATGCATGGCCTCTAGTCACTTTTCTCCTACTTATATCATTTCCAACACATCTTTTCACAAATTCAATACAGCATTCTTCATCAATTTGGTTTCTACTAATATCCAATAGTTAAATAAGTTCATTTAGAGTAGACAAAATGTTGAAAATATGTTTTACCAACTTCCAAATAGACCTAAATGTATCTTATAACACAGGTTGGCCATTTACTATAAAACAACCAAGCTTTAGGCTTCAAAATTCCATTTATAGCACAGAACACAGCCTGGCCATGCCTTGAAACATGGCCAGGCTTTATGTTGAGTTATTCCCTGATGTAGGTTTTCATCCTATCTAACCTTCTCTCACTAATTGGAGCATAACTCCCCTATTTTAACTCTGATTTAGGTGGTCTTGGTGTCAATTTAAAGATAAAACAATTATCTAAAACTATTACGTTGAACAGTTTATCTAAATATTAAGAAATCATGGTGATAATAGTTTCTCAAGTTACAGGTTATTTCTTCTCGGGTAGGTTCTGACCTCTATTTACTAATTTGTCCATATCTCTCTCATAAGAATTCCAAATTGAGTGATTCTAGTGGCTTAAATTTAATGACACATATATCTATAATTTTTATATTAACTAATTATTTTAATTCCCTTCAGAATGTTCTCAGAAATGCAAACATAGAAGCTATTCTAACAGATTTTTCCCTGATTAACCATTTTCTGACCATTGCTTATTAATCAGACCATATCTAACTCATATGGACTCTAAATTAAGTGATTCTAGTGGCTAAAACTCTGTGAAACATATATATATATATATATATATATATATGTTTTATGTTAACTATTTGTTTTAATTCTTTACCGATTCTTCCCAGAATTTTAAAAACAGAAGTGTAAAATTTTGCCACCCATAGCCATACATATGCAAAACTATCTACACCAGCCTAAGTATTCAAACATACATCACATGCAAGATTAATATGTAACATGATATAATAACATCCCTGACCAATCATCAAAGTTATAAGATCAAAATCCCATATAAATGTTACAAATTTCAAAACTTTTCAAAAAGAAATATTGTTAAACCTACCTTGAGCACTTAGTCTTCTAGACTTCTCCTTCCTCTTTCTTCCTCTATTCCTCTCCTTTCCTCACTCTACTTTGCTTATATTTTTACTCTCCCTCATTTGGACGAAATTATAATGTTATAAGGGTGGGTTTTTCTTAAATAGATTATCAAATAATTCAACTTTCATGATCATGGGTCTACATTATCACAATTAGGATGCACTTGGTTGACTTTTGGAAAATAAATAATTCATGTTCTTGTCTTCCTCTTCCTTAGTCAAGATATGCATAGGAAAAGGAGATTTGTATTTTGAACATTATGATAATATGTTCTTAAGACAAGGGACAAGGTGTCATGCCCCTAATTTTAGGACACGTGAAACACTTACTTTACGATCATATATTTTCCATAACATGTATAATACACTCTTTTACAAATATGTATAAACATTATATAAACCAAATCTATAAACATCATAGTAGAGAAGAAACAGGGAACCTGCATGTGTTGTTCAGAGCATACTCTAAAGTACTAGTACAATATAAATCAAAATCTATGAACCATGGAAACAAGGTAGGCTCACCCAGAGATCATGTCCTTTAGCTCGTCAATTATCTGAAGAGAAAGAACCAAACTCTATATCCTTATCTGAAAAACATATAAACATCGTGTAGCAAGTTTGACAACTCAGTGAGTAGATAAAACCTCCTATGACTTCTTCGATCAACATATGGATGTACTCATATATTAAAATTTATTACATTGAAAATTACAGTTCAGAAGTACATCCATATGGGACCTGTATTTTCAAATATTCTAAGTTCAAATCACATTCAAATATCTGTAACCCCATATAATACAATATAATCTTTAATCAAACTTGATATGCATTAAAAACATTTCATATGAAAGCATTAAGAGGATCCCATATCAGAACCACCATATCAAAGTTTCACCCCATCCGTACTTTGGTGGTATAGGATTTGCCTAAACTCAGCATCCCACTGAGGTTTGCCCTATTACCATTCAAGAGGACACGCGAAGGGACTCTATATAGGTATTTTTCAAGCACACAGTAAGGGAAGGCAAATCACATCTCATATAACTGACATTTCACCCATATAAGAGGCATTTCGCTCTCCTACACATATCATCTCTCGTGTGTTGGCCCTCACATGAGGCTAGCACCACCCCTTGCTAGTTGGGTTATCAAGGTGCATTAGGGCTAACATCACCTGTTGTTAGCAGACAGTGTTTCCAATACGATTTCTCCACAGAAAATATTATATGCATATATGCCATATAATCCAATATAAAATTTTCAATATAATACAGACTTTCAGTCTCAGTACAGATTCATCTATCATAAATTCCCCATTCAGGGTTTATCACATGTACATGCCCTTTCTTGAGGCAATCATATAACTTTATAAATAATGTCACATGCATAAATAGTTACTTTATCATTTAATGAGAAATACATGTGGTATCAGATACACCATGAGTTCAGAAATCCATTTTCAAAACTATACTCTTCCTGAACCATATTTCAAATTGTAAGCAATTCAGATAATTTTAATGTATTTCAAAATTATATAAAAGTGTAAATATCTCATAAACATATTCAAATACACGTTTAAATATCGAGAAGAGTATAGGGCAAGTCATAGAAAGAATCATCTACTCACAAGGTCAGGGCTCTAGATTGGACAGCCCAAAAATACACTTTTTCTATCCACATTTGACTAAACAGACTTCAGAAATATGTCCGGAGGGTCCAAAAATCAGGAAAATGATACCGGGAATTTGATCACTATTCATGGCCAAAAAATACTATTCACCACGCCGAAAATACTTTTTATCGCCAGAAAATACTTTCACCAAGAACAAAAAGTTGTAATATAGCTGAAAAATTTCATATCCTAAGATTTATCTAGCTCTTGAATCCATCTACAGTGTCAGATTTCCAATTTGAGGTTTTTAAGTAAGAGTTTCAGAGTTTACCTTTTTCTAAGATTTTCTACTTCCGATCTGTGGCGATTCAACGGCTGATTTAAGAAATTATTCGGTCAAAATCGTAGTACTCTTTGTCCTGAATCCATTGATACCATTAGTGTTGAAATCAAAAGCCAATAGGCACTCCAGATCTAGAGAGAAAATATATAGGTACTATTCAGTATTCACACTATTCACCTTCTGCGATTTCTGCATTCCGTCTTCGTTGTCTCCCCCTTCCCCTTTTCTCTTTTATTTTTTATATAATAATAATAATTATTTAATAATTGAATAATAGGATTTTCTTTTATATATATCCATATAAATTCTATTTTTCATCCTAAAACATCCCAAAATTTTCTAAAAATTTACATTCGCATAAACCTTTAGTTAAACTCTTAAATCATGACTTTTTTTTATAAAAATATTAATAAAACAAATCACAAAATAAATATCTTTATACATAATAAAAGAAAGAATATTTCTAAAAATACAACAAAAATTTATTAGAGGCCAATATAATTATTTTAAGTAAAATAATAATTATTTTAAACAAAAATATATTTACTTCCAGCAAAACATGCATAGTCATTAAAAAATCATAATTTTGTATAATAAATTTTTTTAAAAAAATAAAAATTTTGGGATTTTACATTCTTCCCCCTTTAAGAAATTTGGTCCCCAAATTTCAACCCATTCTACCACATGTAGGGAATGAAATCAAGGCATGATTCGAAGTTACCAACCTTATTACTTAAATAATTGGGGATATCTTTTCTATATATCATTTTTAATTTCTAAGAAATCTCTTCACTTGTTTGAGTTTTTCATAGAACTTAACCATAGGAATTTCTTTCATCCATAAGTGAAATTTCTTTCATCCATAAGTTCTTCACTTATCGATCAACAATAGACATCGATTTTACCCATCGTTAAACCAAATTCTTGTCCAATTGAATTCCTTGGAATTAGGTAATATAAGAAGAATCTAACAGGTACTTCCTTAGCATTGATGCAAGAAAGATTGTACCAACATCACTTAATCCTGATGGCAAAGTTAGGCAATGTACTACTATGCCTACTTTATTCAAGTTTTCAAAAGAGTCTATATACTGGAGCTTAAATTTTTCCATCTTTCCAAATCTCATTACCTCTTTCATTGGCGAGTCCTTTAAGAATATGTGGTCACCAACTAATAATTTCTAGTGCTCAACATTCATGGTCCTTATAGACTTTTAGCCTGTATTGAATTGTTTGTATTTCTTTTCTAATCAATTTCACTTTATACAAAGTACTCAACAGATGATATATATATATATAAGTCGATATTAGAAAACATACACATAAAAGAACATATTCACACCCATATTTGGTAACTATCTTTTCTTATTCTAGACTTCTATCAAGTCATCTTTAATTCTCACTTGTCAACATCATCCCATGAATATCATCATCTTAATCTATCATATATTTTTATCCTAAAATTCATTAATCAATATGTTAAACATACATAGCACTAAATCCACCAAACCTCTTTTTTTAACGTTTATGTACCATTGGCACATGTCTAATAATTCTAACTTACCTCATCACAGTAACTCTATAGCCTTTTATTAACACCAATAATTTTATTATCAAAAATTTCAAGCCTTTTTTCTATCATATCTAAAAACATCTCATTCTAACTTATATCAATCCCGTTTAATTCACCCAATCATTTCAAGAAGATTTTTTTCCCAACAATTAGTCATACATGAATTCTCAATTTCAACATAATTCACATCCTGGATACTAGACTCAATTTAGCATAATATAAATCTTTCACACAAATATCTTAATCACTTACATTATTTTTGGACATGATTTTCAGAATATTCTCCATATTTCCAAATTAAGAGTTCAAAAATTAATTTAAATCACACTTTCCATATTTTATTCCTCAAAACTTCAACACCACTAATTCTCTTGATTACATTCGTCAAAACACCATAAGGCCATCATCCGTCCATTCCTTTCAAACTTTTCATTACTTTAACCTACTAACCATTTGGACACCATAATACTTGAGTTTCAAAGAAAATAAATTAACTTTTCTTGTACCAAACATTAATAAGGGAGAATAAAATAGAACATAAAAGAAGTATAATAGAGAACGGTGCCAAAATAGAAAGTCAAAAATTTGGACAAGGCATTGAAAGAAAATTAAAATCGGTGGCCGCAAGTTTTGAATATATGTGCTAAAATCTACTTTAAAATTGTTGGTATTCGGTGGAAAAAATAGCACATAGAAAAAGAAATATTTATGAACTTATAAAAGTATGTGAAAATCAAAGAATACGTAGTTAACTAGTAGGATGCAGTTGATTGCTTCAAAATAGATGTAATCAATCAATTGTAAAATAATCAGTCCAAAATAAAAATTCTCAAAATAGCTAGTCGACTTAATAATACCAATAGTCAACTGGCAAGAACATTGGGAAAACAAGAAAAATAATTTAATTATTCCTCTTCAATAATTATCTGGTGATATCTTAACCTTATTCTCTTTATATGCCTAATATGAGCGACTATCACAACTACTGTACATATATATACTTGTCGTCATTTTTGAAAAATTCACCTTCAATTTAGCTGATATCCACTAATCACTTACATAGCTGTTCTAATTATTTTTGGCCTATTTAAATAGCTACCATAAGTATACCCTTCTCTGAGTTCTATAAATGCACACGTTAATATTTTTACTTTCATACTCAAAGTTAAAGTGTGTACATCTATGGAGGGAATCACATTCCATCAGTTTCGAAATATTTGTGTCTTTTGTGGTTCCAATCCTAAAAAAGATGGAGAGTATGTGAAAGCAGCACAAAACCTGGATATGGTGCTAGCCAAGAGAAAAATTCATTTAGTCTATGGTGGAGGTAATCGTGGGTTAATGGGTTGTGTGTCTATAGCTGTACATGTAGGAGGATGTCAAGTTTTAGGTATTATTCCTATAGCTCTAGCTGCATCCAACATCATAGGAAAGACAATTGGGGAAGAATTTAGGGTTGCTTCCATGCATGAGCGCATGGCTAGAATGATGAGCAATGCTGATGCCTTCATTACCTTACCAGAGGGTTTTGGATCTTTAGAAGAAAATTTTCAAACTCTCTTGGGCACAACTAAATATGTATCACAAACCGATAGCTTTGTTAAATGTTAACCACTTCTTTGATGGTCTGTTGTCTTTTCATGATAATGCTGTGGAACAAAGGTTCATCTCACACTCAACACGACGAATTCTCATCTCGGCTTCAAATGCTGAGGAGTTGATTGATGCTTTACAAGCATATGTTCTTGTACCTGATCCAACTATGGCTCGAATAAATTGGAAGACAAACAACCGTGGAAAGTGCAAGTTAGATTTGGATCTTCATCTGTAGTTGTAGTAAGATGTGGTCATTCCTATACCGCTTCTACTTCCTTAGAATATACTTGAATACCATCCTTATCAACTATACTCCCTTTGAACTCTTGAAATATTATAGTATATCATCAATAAATATAATAATAAATTGATTAAGGGATGGCTTAATTATTATTCATTAAATCTATTAATGCAGTTGGGACATTTGTCAATTCCAATGAGATCACTAAAAACTCATAGTGTCCATGCCGAATCCTAAAATACATTTTTTTTTGGGAATATCCTCTTCCCTTATCCTTAATTAATGATATCCAGATCTCAAATCAATTCAATTTTTGAAAAACGTTGAGCACCCTGTAGCTAGTCAAACAAATCATCTATATGAGATAATGAGTATTTATTTCACACTGTCACCTTATTCAACTGTCTATAATCTATGCACAATTATTACGATCCATTTTTCTTTTTCACAGATAGAACTGGAGTACTCCAAGAAAAAGTACTAGGACATTTGAATTTCTTATCTAACACATCTTGTAACGAATTCTTTTTCAGTTCCTTAAGTTCATTGGGTGCCATTCTATATGGGAATATAGACATTGGTTAAATTTCAAGAAGTAAATCAACACCAAATTCTATTTATCGTTTCAAAATAATCTTGGAAATTCCTCAAGAAATATATTAGAAAATTCTCTAACCACTAAAACTTGATTTACAGTGGTGTACTTTATATCAACATCTTTTACCACTGCCAAATATTCTTGGCTCCTTTTTGTAATCACTTATGGGATGTTAAAGCAGAGATTAGATTACTGGGTATCTCACTATAATCTTCTTGTGTCAAGAAAGAAAATTCTCTAGAAATATAGAATTTAATCACCTTGAAATGACATTTCAAAATGGCATGGCATAATTCCAACCAATCCATTCTCAATATCACATCAAAGTTTACCATATCCAGACAACCAGCTAAAATGGTGTCACATTTAGAAACCATCATATTTAGTATCTGTCTCAATTCTTTAAATTCTTTGGCATGCCTATCGTTTTCACTTTCAAGTAGAAATTAACCCATAAATATTTTTTTTAGATGCCACAATATTCAGTCCATCTTATACTAGAAACTTTAGCAAATTGGAATATAAAGGAATTTGAAACCCTATAAAATCCCTTAGCAGCACCAGAAGTATAAATATGTCCGGCTTATATCGATACTAAAGGTCCTACTAAAGAATCCTTTGCTCTGATCGCCACAGGGAAACCTATTGCTCTGATACTAACTTGTCACGCCCCTAATTTTAGGACACGTGAAACACTTACTTTACGATCATATATTTTCCATAACATGTATAATACACTCTTTTACAAATATGTATAAATATTATATAAACCAAATCTATAAACATCAGAGTACAGCAGAAATAAAGATCCTACCTGTGGCGTTCAGAGCATACTTTAAAGTACAAGTAGAATATAAATCAAAATCTATGAGCCATGGAAACAAGGTAGGCTCACCTAGAGATCATGTCGTCAAGCTGGTCAACTATCTAAAGGGAAAGAACCAAACTTTATATCCTTATCTGAAAAACATATAAACATTGTGTAGTGAGTTTGACAACTCAGTGAGCAGATAAAACCTCCTATGACCTCTTAGATCAACATATGGATGTACTCATATATTAAAATTTATCACATTGAATATTGTAGTTCAGAAGTACATCTATATGAGACCCGCATTTTCAAACATTCAAATATCTGTAACACTATATGATACCATATGATCTTTAATCAAACTTGATATGCATTAAAAACATTTCACATGAAAACATTAGGAGGATCCCATATTAGAACCATCATATCAGAGTTTAACCACTTCTGTACTTTGGTGGTATAGGATTTTCTTAAACTCATCATCCCGCTGAGCTTTGTCCTACTACCATTCAAGAGGACACACAGAGGGACTCTATATGGGTATTTTCCAAGAACACAACATGGGAAGGCAAATCACATCTCATATAACTGGCATCTCGCCCATATAGGAGGTATTTCGCTCTCCTTCACATATCATCTCTCGTGTGTTGGCCCTCAAACAAGGCTAGCACTACCCTCTACTAGTTGGGTTATCAAGGTGCACTAGGGCTAACATCACCTGCTATTAGCAGACAGTATTTCCAATAGGATTCCTCTACAGAAAATATCATATGCACATGTGCATTCCCTTTCTCGAGGCAATCATATAACTTTATAAATAATGTCACATGCATAAATATTTACTTTGTCATTTAATGAGAAATACATATGAAATCAGATACACCATGAGTTTAGAAATCCATTTTCAAAACTATACTCTTCCTGAACCATATTTCAAATTGTAAGCAATTTAGATAATTTTAATGCATTTCAAAATCATATAAAAGTGTAAATATGTCATAAACATATTCAAATACACATTTAAATATCAAGAAGAGTATAGGGTAAGTCATAGAAAGAATCATCTACTCACAAGGTAAAGGCTCCAGATTGGATAGTGTTGGGTATTTCATGCAAAGATGAATACAGTGTCAGAATGCAAGTGCACGTGTCATGACCAAGTAATAAAGTGATGAGTAAGTATCGTCCCACGAGGAGTGAACTAAAACTGTTAAGGAGACTTTGCTGTGTGAAATGCTGTAGCAAAGATAGGATGGTTTATAAAATAAAATAAATGTGGTTCAACTTAAATACAGCTATAACTAGGACGAGGGGTACTAGAGTGTAAAGAAAATGGAATATGGAGGTCTAGGGTTGCTCAGGGTTGTCATGAACTATTGCACTCATATTGCTCCAGGAATTGCTACAGCAACTGTCCTAGGTGCCCAGTTCAGTCTTGAATGGAGTCTTTCCAGACTTCCAATCCTTGCAACTTTGAGGTTCAGACCTGCATTCCTGCAGCAGTCTTTACCCCTGAGTTGTGCATAAAGCTCCACTGCTGGGGGGATGGGGGACCATATAATCCTATATTGGCTGTCTCTATCTATTCAAACTGTTTTTCCAGCCTCCATTCCCCTCCCAGGTGAATATTGGCCTCAGTCTACCTTTACTAACTTCCGTTATCAGAGGAGTTTAAAATAAAAACACAGTTGAATGTAAAAACAGTGCTGCAGCGAATGTGTTATACTAAAAATGTGCTTAAGTTCATTACAACCCTTGTGCAACCCTAGCCGTAAACTAGCCAAGCCTCATGGTTACACTAGTTACAAAAATCCCAAAATCACTCGTATACATTTCTACTGATAAAAGAAAAATGCCAGTGCAATCTCGGTAAAAAAAATAGAAGAAAAAGAAAAACAAAACAAAGAAAAAAAATAGAATCCCGGGGTTGCACTCTATCTCCTGCACTGATGCTCCTAGGCAGTGTGCAACTGCTCTCTTCTTTCTCGCCCTCTCTTCATGTGTCATTGTCTCCCCTTCTTTGCCTCTCTTTATCGTTCAGCCTGTGGTCCCTGTCAGCTACCTTGCTTTTGCCATCATTCTCATTGCTCTGCTGTAAAACCACCTCTGCATGCAGCTTTGTCCTCTCCACTTTCAGTAGTGGGACAATTTTGTGCCAGCAGCCTGCAGTGTCAGTTTTTGTTTCTTTCTCTACTGCTGGGTGGAGGCTGCACCTGTTGCACATCCCTGCTCTACTGTTACCTGTACCATATCAAACAGAATCAGTGTATTGCAGAAAAAGGGAGCAGCTCACCCAATATCACTCAGGTTTCTGCTGTAATTGCGACAAATGCTTACTAAAATGCTACAACAATGGGGTAGCTGATGTTTTATCTAAAAGATTCATCCCGTTCAATTTATTCAGGGAATAAGAGTGCTTAAAATACTAGAACAACTCAGCAAAAGTACTCAGAAAGCACATAGGAACTACAATAAATTGCAGTTATCAAATCCCCCCGAACTTAAGGGATTGCTTGTCCCCAAGAAACCTGCTCTGTTCACCTCATTCCTACCAACAAGAAATTCCAGACCTTTCTCATGCATGAATCCATAGTTTTGCTGATAGCTCTCAACTCTCAGGATTGTTTTCATATAAAGGACACCACAAACCTTACTCACAATCTCAACAAAATCATTCTTTGGAGTTGTCTATGTGACATGGATAGTTTTCCTAAGAGCTACCTGGGTCAAAAATAGCCAGAGTTCCTAAGACTTTCATACTAATATATCGAGCTTCCTAGGTTAAGTTGGCATTTATCATAGGTGCAGCTAGGGCAACAGATGTGGCGGGGTGGCAGCTCACTGATTTCCTTTCTTTATTTTTTAGCATAGATCTTATTCTAGCAGAGGTCATTAATGCCTTTTGACGTGAATGCCAACATGTTTAATGTAGGCACCCGGTTACTCAGCCTTATCACCCTTAAACCTTTCTGACCTTATGCGTCTGCCTCTTTTATAATTCTACAGGAAGCTTTCAATACTAGCTCTAAGACTTAGGTCCAATTTCTGAAAGATCACCAAATTTTTCTTTAGGAAACTGCCCATGATCCTGTGCTTATTAGAAGAGGGTTCTGTGTGTGATTGGATAAGGTTGTAGGTCTCCTATTCTGGTTTCTAGCGAACTCCCCAATCCTCCTCATGGAGTATCCCAGAACTTTCAGCAGGCTATGCCATATGCAGACTCATTTCCCTCTCCATTTTTTTCTCTCTTTTTTTATTTTATTTTTAAGCTTTTTATTATACAAATATAACTGTATACATCAAAACAAGTAAGTACTAATGCAAACTCATCTAACACCGGCAGGCAGAAACATAAGTAAACAGCAATATGGATAACAGCCACATAGATAAGCAACACACAAATAAGCAAGTCCATGCTTCAGCAAACTCTACAGCAATATCAAAGCAACACTAAACCACAGAAATGCCACAGCAAACATTATATAATATAACCCCCCCAAACTTAAAAGTGAGCAGTGTCCTCACTGCTGATGCAATGGCCAAAAACACAAAAGACACCTAAAAAAACCAGAAGCAGAGGCAAAGGAATTCCAAATACAGCAGAGAAGGGATAAGAGTTAAGGGAACTTCCTGAGGGTGCTAGCAGGTATGCTGCAGCACCCTAGGGGCATTGACCCCCAGAGGAACTTGAGGAGATTCTGAGTCCACTTCTGCGCTGTGCTGATTGTTGTCGGGCCTTTCCTTTACGCATCATTGCTGCCCGTTTTGCAATGGGCTCATCATCATCAGAGGACTCGGTTCCCACTGGTGTCTGGTCGGGTTCCGGGTGGGGCTCCTTGCTGGAGGAGGATCCTTTAGAATCCTTTTGCTCCTCTGTCTATGGCTTAGGTGCTGGGGCTGATTCCTCGATGGTGGTATGGAGCAAGTCAGTGGGAAACTCTGGAAATGGGAAAAATTGTTTAAAGTTATGCTTGAGGGTGTTGTGAAGGGAAAAATCCCTTTTCTGCTCAAAATGCCAGAAGGTTTTCTGAAGTTGCAGAAGCACAGCTTGCTGCCTTAAAATTGTAGCTTGTTGATTACGGATGAACTGCAAAGTCTTGTCAGGTGACTGGGGGGCAGTGGATGAAGTAGAGGGTCCGACAGTATATGGAGGATTTTGGGAAGCAGCTGGTGGGTTTGGGGCCGCTTTCTCCAGGACGATACAGGCAATGGTGGTGGCAGTGATGAGGCTGGCATACTTCGGTGCTTCTTCATCAATGGAGACTGGGACTCCACGATTCTTGCACAGTAATGTGATGAGGGAAGGGAAAAGCAGGCTTCCCTTTTTTCGGTTAGCGCATGTTTGGATTTGACCACTGATGATTCAGCGAACGTTGAGTGGTCTGTCAAATATGAGTGCGTCCACCATTGCCACTCTATCTCGGCTCATTGTCTGCCCATGGGTAGAAGGTAGCAGGCGAGTCTTGAGGAAGTGGTACCACACCTTTGCTACAGGTACCAGAGAGACCCGATTAATGGTGGTGGAGCCCTAAGGGGATTTATCCCAGGTGGTGCCAGGAACGCACACCCGGGTGAGCATAACATCCCAGTCTCCATCCTGCAAACCCTGGAGATATTCCTCATATTGGTCCTCTTCGTCTGGCAGATTGTAAGCCTTGTTTATGGAGGCTTGGTCAAAATGAACCCTCGTCTCCCGAACTATCAACCACTTCTCATTTCCGGGTGAGAGGTTTGCGTAGAATTCCCAAACCAGAAGGATGAGGGCTGTTTGCGGGTGACTGGAAAAATTTTCCCAACCCCTCTGCTTGACCACTATGCCAACGTACATTGGCATCCCCAAATTTTTAGAGGAGGAAAAGGTGAAACCTTTCTCAGCACAGAAGTTTCTGGGCACAATCTCTTCGTCGTGCTTCTGCCTGTTTTCCTCAGAGGTGCATTTCTTCACCTTGCTTGCCTTCCTAGCCACTGTCTTGATTCTCAGCATGATAGGTACGAGGGTTTGGAAGTAGGGGTTTCTGGTACGAAGGAGGTGAGGAGGCTATAGGGATTTTGGGAACTCGGGAGAGGTGCTTGAGGGTGAAGGGGGTGGGGAAGTTGTAGAGGTTTAATGAGGGTAGACGACGTGTTTTCGTGACTTATGGGCTTCTGCCTTTTTCCTGCCCTCATTTTACTTCTGACAACAATTTTTTGAAAATAAATAAATTTTTTTTTGTAAGAAGCATAGCAGAGGGGAACCCTTTGATTTAGGTCTGACTGCGTTTGTTGTAGCAACGCTGTAGCAAAAACTGGCTTGCCTAGGATTTTGCTGCAGCAGAGGGTGCTTGTTCTTAATCTTGCTGTAGCAAAGCAGGGACTATCTTTCCTGTAGTTTTGCTGCAACAAAACAAAAACTGGTTCTGCAAACTTCTATGCTTCCCATCCTGCGTAACAAACACAAATGTTATTAGACTCATGATTTAAACTATCTTAAAACTGTTAACTTAAACACAACAAATTTAAACATGGGTTGCCTCCCATGAGCGCTTGTTTTAGAGTCTTCAGCCTGACTTCCCTCTTGTTTATTCTTCTTGTAGCTGAACGAAGGTATGCTGTCTATCCACATCACCTCTTAGATAGTGCTTGACCCTTTGTCCATTGACCCTAAATGTCCTCCCTTCATTTTCTTCTTTCAATTCAATAATCCCAAAAGGGAAGACCTTGCTTATGCGAAAAGGACCAGACCAACGGGATTTCAACTTCCCAGGAAACAAGGACAGCTTGGAGTTGTACAGTAGTACTCTCTGTCCCACTTCGAAGTTCCTGGGTTGAATCTTCTTGTCATGCCATTGCTTGGCTTTCTCCTTGTATAGTTTGGCATTCTCATAGGCCTGACCATGAAATTCATCCAGCTCATTTAGCTGTAGCATTCTCTTCTCTCCCACAGCTTCCAGGTTCAAGTTTAGCTTCTTCACTGCCCAATATGCTCGATGTTCTAACTCTACTGGTAGATGACAAGCCTTCATGAATACCAACCTGTATGAAGACATTCCCAGAGGTGTCTTATAGACTGTTATATAGGCCCATAGTGCATTATCCAACCTGGAGGACCAATCTTTCCTTGTGGGGCCTACTATTTTTTCCAAGATTCTCTTGATCTCTCTGTTGGAGACTTCAGCCTGCCCACTCGTTTGTGGGTGATAGGGGGTTGCCACCTTGTGCCTTACTCCATATTTGGAAAGTAGTGCCTTGAACTGCCGATTGCAGAAATGGGTCCCTCCATCGCTGATGATGGCCCTGGGGGTTCCAAACCTTATAAAGATGTTTCCTTTCAGGAATCTGGTCACCACTCTTGCCTCATTAGTTTGAGATGCATTTGCTTCCACCCACTTTGAGACATAGTCTACGGCTACAAGGATGTATTGATTCCCAAAACTCGAAGGGAATGGGCCCATGAAATCTATTCCCTACACATCAAATAATTCCACCTCTAGGATGTTATTTAGTGGCATTTCATGCCTGTGAGATATATTCCCTATCCTTTGACACCGGTCGCATTGCTTTGCGAAGGAGTGGGAGTCCTTGAATAGAGAGGGCCAATAGAACCCTTCCTGCAGCACCTTGTTTGCAGTTCTGACTCCTCCAAAATGACCTCCATAAGGGGAAGCATGGCATTGCTGCAAGATTTGCTCCATCTCTTCGCTGGGTATGCACCTCCTTATCATCTTATCAGTACATTTCTTGTAAAGGTATGGTTCATCCCAGTAGTATGAGTTCACATCATGCAAAAAAAATTTCTTCTGCTTCCACGTCAAGTCTGGTGGGAGCATTCCACTTACAAGGTAATTTACATAATTAGCGTACCATGGCACATCATCTTGGGATAGGAGATAGAGTTGCTCATCTGGGAATCCTTCATTAATGTCATCTACTCCGGGGCTGTGCCCTTCTAACCTGGAGAGATGGCCTGCCACTTGATTTTCAGTTCCTTTCATGTATCTGATCTCTAGATTAAATTCTTAAAGCAAAAGCACCCACTGGATGAGCCTGGGCTTGGAATCCTTTTT
Organism: Gleditsia sinensis; assembly: GCA_037074535.1. Classification (NCBI taxonomy): domain Eukaryota; kingdom Viridiplantae; phylum Streptophyta; class Magnoliopsida; order Fabales; family Fabaceae; genus Gleditsia; species Gleditsia sinensis. The sequence goes on from CM073463.1 coordinate 43,617,021, forward strand.
CCTAACTAAGTGTTTGGTGGCAGAGTGGTCTGTGTGCACTATCACCTTTGCTCCTACTAGATACGCTCTGAATTTCTCAAAGGCAAACACTACTACAAGCAATTCCTTCTCTGTCACTGTGTAGTTCAGCTGGGCACCTTACAACATTTGCTAGCATAGTATATAGAATGAAACAACTTGTTTTTGCGCTGCCCAAGGACAGCCCCCAATGCTGTTTCACTAGCATCACACATCAGCTCAAATGGGGAGGTCCAGTCTGGTGCCACAATCACTGGGGATGTGCTCAATTTTCTCTTGAGGTCACAAAATGCTGTCATACAACCTTCATCAAAATAGAAAGTTCTGTCCTTCTCTAGCAAACTACATAAAGGTTTGGCAACCTTAGAGAAGTCCTTAATGAACCTCCTATAAAATCTTGCATGTCCTAGGAAGCTTCGAATGCCCTTGACCGAGGTGGGAGGAAGGAGCTTTTCTATGATTTCCACCTTGGCCTTGTCAACCTCAAGTCCTCTCTGAGAAACCTTATGCCCCAGCACAATCCCTTCTTTTACCATAAACTAACACTTCTCCTAGTTCAGCACCAAGTTTGTTTCCTCACACCTTTGCAAGACCTTAGCAAGCTTTCCCAAGCATAGGTCAAAGGAGTCTCCAAAGACTGAGAAGTCATCTATGAAGATTTCCACAAACTGCTCAGCCATTTCTGTGAATATTGCCATCATGCATCGCTGGAATGTTGCTGGAGCATTACAAAGCCCAAATGGCATCCTTCGAAATGCAAAGGTACCATAAGGACATGTGAATGTGGTCTTATGCTGATCTTCTGGTGCTATAGCAATCTGGTTGTACCCTGAGTTCCCATATAAGAAACAATAGTATTCCCTTCCAGCAAGTCTATCTAACATTTGATCAATGCACGGCAGAGGGAAGTGATCCTTCCTAGTGCTTTTGTTCAGCTTCCGATAATCCATGCAAATCTTCCAGCCAGTTACAACCTTGGTGGGGATAAGCTCATTGTTTTCGCTTTCCACCACAGTTATACCCTCCCTTCTTAGGAACACACTGGACCAGACTCACCTAAGAGCTATCTGATATTGGGTAAATAATTCCAGCATCTAGCCACTTGATAATTTCCTTTTCAACCACCTCCTTCATTATTGGGTTGAGCCTTCGCTGGGGTTCTATGGACCCTTTTTTCATTGCTTTCCAAGAGGATCTTATGCATGCAAAATGAGGGGCTGATTCCCTTAATGTTAGCAAGTGTCCACTCAATGGCCTTTCTAAATTTCTTCAATGTAAAGACCAATTTCTCCTCTTGTTCCTCTGTCAAAAGTGCTGAGATAACCACAGGAAGAGTGGTTGTTTCTCCTAAGTACACATACTTGAGGTGTGCTGGCAAAGGCTTCATCTCCAAGGCTGGTGGCTCCTCTACTTATGCTTTCAGCAGCTTTGAATCTGGTGGGGTCACATATAATGGCTCCTTTATTGGCTCCTGCTTCCTAATGCCATGCCTGACATCAATCCAGGCCCATTCTTTCTCGTCTTCCCCTTCGGAATCTAAGTTGTCTGTCCATGCTACTAGTGGTGGGTCCTTGCAGCATTTTTCTAACTCTTCTGATGCTAATGTGTCTATCATAGACACCACTACACATTCCTCTTCTTCACTGGAAAACTTCATGGTCTGGAGCACACTGAATGTAACTTGCTCATCTTAGACTCTCATGGTTAATTCACCCTTCTGAACATCAATTATTGTTTGGCCAGTTGCTAGGAACGGCCTGCCCAATATGATTGGCACCTCTGCATCCGCTTCATAGTCCAGGATTATAAAGTCTACTGGGAAGATGAACTTGTCCACCTTAACCAGGAAATCCTCTATTTTTCCCTCTGGATGGGCAATGGATCTGTCTGCCAATTGCAGTGTGACTGTAGTAGTCCTTGCTTCTCCAATTCCTAGCTTTTTAAAGATGGCCATTGGCATGAGGTTGATGCTTGCTTCCAAGTTGCAAAGTGCCTTGCCAAAATATTAGTTTCCAATAGAACAAGGTATGGTGAAACTGCCTGAATCCTTAAGTTTGGGTGGCAACTTATTTTGCAGCACAGCACTGCATTCTCTTGTGAGAGCAACAGTCTCAAACTCACCAAATCGTCTTTTCTTTGTCAGGATGTCCTTCATGAACTTTACATAATTAGGCATCTGCTCTAGTGCTTCTACCAAAGGTATGTTAATGTGCAGCTGTTTCAGGACATCTAGGAATCTTCTAAACTTCTGGTCATTCTGCTGCTTCTGAAATCTCTTAGGGAAAGGGGGGTAACTTGGGCTGCTGCATGCTTTGCTGCAGCAAAGTTGCCGAATTTTGTTGCGGCATAGCTGCAGCATTTTCTCCACTGACAGTTTCTTCCTTGCTTACTTCCTCTTCTTGCTTTTGCTTATCTTTTTTCTTCTCCAGGGGTACAGTAGAGTCTGTCTGGTCCTGTCCTTTTGCCTTTGGTGGCTCCACCATCTTCCCACTTCTCAGGGCTATAGCCTTACGGTGTTCCTTTTTTTCTCTCCTAGGGACTTCAGTATTACTTGGAAGTGTTCTTGGAGGTCTACTTTTTAGTTCGTTGGCAAGCTGTCCCACTTGAATTTCTAGATTCCGTAATGAGGTTGCTTGACTCTGGATTAGAGCATTATTCCTTGCCATATACTCCTTCATCAAGGATTCCAACGAAGTAGGGGCTTCCTGAGGCTGTTGTCTTTGCTGTATGAAGCCTGGGGGAGGCTGTGGTCTTTGTTGGGTAGAGTTGCTCCCTTTTCCCGTACCATAGTTACTCCAGGAGAAGTTGGGGTGTTGCCTCCATCCTGGGTTATATGTACTGGAGTTGGGATTATTATTGCGATTCATATTTCCCACGAAGCACACTGATTTTGGGTTTGAGGGGCACATTTCAAAAAGATGTGGTCCATTGCACAGTACACAAGATGGTCCAGTCTCTTAGATTGCATTGGCTGTATGAGGGCGGCTCGGTTGCTGGTTTTTCAAGACATTAACCAGCGAAGCTAGCTGGGTTGTGAGAGAAGTAACTTCACTCACTTCATGTATGCCTGCCGTTTTTCTGCCAGTGGAAACTCTGTCCATCGGCCACTGATAGTTGTTGCTAGCCATTCTTTCGAGCAGTTCATATGCCTCATTATACGTTTTGGACAAGAGTGCTCCATTAGCTGCTGCATCCACTATAGTGCGTGTTTGAGCATTAAGGCCATTATAAAAGGTCTCCATCTGAATGCAGTAAGGAATTCCATGATGGGGGCATCTCCGTAATAACTCTTTATACCTCTCCTAGGTCTCGTACAAAGATTCACCTTCTAATTGCTGGAAATAGGTGATGTCATTTCTCAATCTGGCATTCTTGGTGGGCGGGAAGTATTTCAACAAAAATTTTTCTGCCAAGTCACTCCAGTTAGTGATAGAGTCAGGTGGCAGAGAGTTCAACCACGCTCTTGCTCGGTCTCTTAATGAGTAAGGGAATAGCTTTAGCCTGAGCACTTCTTCTGTTACCCCATTCATTTTGAAAGCATCTGTGAATTTCATGAACACTCTTAAGTGAAGGCGAGGGTCCTCTGTAGGCATTCCATTGAATTGCCCTGCAGTTTGCAGCATCTGGAACATTACTGGTTTGAGCTCAAAATGTAGAGCCTCCATCTCTAGTCTCACAATGCTCGGGTTCAACCCATTCAGGTTTGGTTGAACATAAGCCTTTAAGACCCTATCTCTATCATCCATGTTGTCTGCTCCATTCTGATTATCCATCTCTGTCAGCTGCTGAGGTGCTAACTGTCCTCTTCTTCTTCTCAAAAGTGTTCTTTCTATCTCTAGATCTAAAGGCATAAGTTCTTTGTCAGCTCGGCTCATGCAATGTGTTACCTGCTCAACAAGACACTAGAGTAAAAAGAAATGTAACAAAACAACACTTCACACAGTCGAATATTTAAAAATAGTTTTCAAGTTGACACTCCCCAGCAACGGCGCCAAAAACTTGTTGGGTATTTCATGCAAAGATGAATATAGTGTCAGAACGCAAGTGCACATGTCGTGACCAAGTAATAAAGTGATGAGTGAGTATCGTCCCATGAGGAGTGAGCTAAAACTGTTAAGGAGACTTTGCTGTGTGAAAAGCTATAGCAAAGATAGGATGGTTTATAAAATAAAATAAAGGTGGTTCAACTTAAATACAGCTATAACTAAGACGAGGGGTACTAGAGTGTAAAGCAAATGGAATAGGGAGGTCTAGGGTTGCTTAGGGTTGTCATGAACTATTGCACTCATATTGCTCCAGGAATTGCTACAACAACTGTCCTAGGTGCCCAGTTCAGTCTTGAATGGAGTCTTTCCAGACTTCTATTCCTTGCAACTCTGAGGTTCAGACCTGCATTCCTGCAGCAGTCTTCACCCCTGAGTTGTGCATGAAGCTCCACTGCTGGGGGGATGGGGGACCATATATTCCTATATTGGCTGTCCCTATCTATTCAAACTGTTTTTCCAGCCTCCATTCCCCTCCCGGGTGAATATTGGCCTCAGTCTACCTCTACTAACTTCCATTATCAGAGGAGTTTAAAATAAAAACACAGTTGAATGTAAAAACAATGCTGCAGCGAATGTGTTATACTAAAAATGTGCTTAAGTTCATTACAACCCTTGTGCAACCCTAGCCAGAAACTAGCCAAGCCTTATGGTTACACTGGTTACAAAAAGTCCCAGAATCACTGGTATACATTTCTACTGATAAAAGAAAAATGCCAGTGCAGTCTCGGTAAAAAAAACAGAAGAAAAAGGAAAACAAAACAAAGAAAAAAAAATATAATCCCAGGGTTGCTCTCTATCTCCTGCACTGATGCTCCTTGGCAATGTGCAGCTGCTTTCTTCTTTCTCCCCCTCTCTTCGTGTGTCATTGTCTCCCCCTCTTTGCCTCTCTTTATCGTTCAACCTGTGGTCCCAGTCAGCTACCTTGCTTTTGCCTTCATTCCCCCTTGCTGTGCTACAAAACCAACTCTGCGTGCAGCTTTGTCCTCTCCACTTTTAGTAGTGGGATAGTTCTGTGCCAGCAGCCTGCAGTGTCAGTTTTTGCTGCTTTCTCTACTGCTGGGTGGAGGCTGCACCTGCTGCGCAGCCCTACTCTGCTGTTACCTGCACCATATCAAACAGAATCAGTGTATTGCAGAAAAAGGGAGCAGCTCACCCAATATCACTCAGGTTTCTACTGTAATTGCCACAAATGCTTACTAAAATACTGCAGCAACGGGTAGTTGATGTTTTATCGAAAAGAGTCATCCCGTTCAATTTATTCAGTGAATAAGAGTGCTTAAAATACTAGAACAGCTTAGCAAAAGTACTCAGAAAGCACATAGGAACTACAATAAATTGCAGTTATCAGACAACCCAAAAATGAACTTTTTCAATCCACATTTGACAAAACATATTTCAAAAACATGTACGGAGGGTCCAAAAATTAAGAAAATGACACTGGGAACTTGGTCACTATTCATGACCGAAAAATATTATTCACTAAGAAAAAAAGTTATAAGATAGCTGAAAAATTTCATATCCTAATATTTATCTAGCTCTTGAATCCATCTACTGTGTCAGATTTACAATTTAAGGTCTCTAAGTAAGAGTTTCAGAGTTTACCTTTTTTTAAGATTTTCTACTCCCGATCTGCTACGATTCAATGGCTAATTTGAAAAATTGTTCAGTCAAAATCGTAATAGTCTCCGTCTTGAATCCATTGATACCATTAGTTTTGAGATCAGAAGCCAATATGCACTCCATATCTGGAGAGAAAATATGGAGGTACTACTCAGTATTCACACTATTCACCTTCTGCGATTTCTGCATTCCGTCTCCATTGTTTCTCCCTTCCCCTTTTCTCTTTTATTTTTTTATAATAATAATAATTATTATTTAATAATTGAATAATGAGATTTTTTTATATATATATATTCATATAAATTTCATTTTTTATCCTAAAACATCCCAAAAATTTCTAAAAATTTACATTCGTATAAACCTTTAGTTAAACTTTTAAATCATGACTTTTCTTTATAAAAATCTTAATAAAACAAATCACAAAATAAATATCTTTATACATAATAAAAGAAAGAATATTTCTAAAAATACAACAAAAATTTATTAGAGGCCAATATAATTATTTTAAGAAAAACCATAATTACTTTGAACAAAAATATATTTACTTCCAACAAAACATGCATAGTCATTAAAAAAATCATAATTGTTTATAATAAAATATTTTTTAAAAATAAAAATTTTGGGATATTACACAAGGTCCATTTGATGTAGGTATTCATTTCCTTTTTCTTTTATTTTAATCAAGTATGATAGGTTTGCCGTTTTAGGTAGCAAATTTTCAACCCTTGAATCTTCCTTGCCTAGCTGAAATTATTTGTGTAAGATAAGGATGTTTTATCATAATGCTATGTATTATTACCCACTTGCTAAAATTAGAAGTGTAGGATATAGATGTTTTGTCCGAATGACATGTATTATCATACCACTTGCTAAAATTATGAATGTAGGATATCGCACCACTTACTCAATTTTTGTCTTAATGCCATGTAACCAAATCTGTATTATTATTACACTATTATTTCATCACATGATTTATTTTATTTTATTTTTCCTCTTGGATTTGGGCTCATTCCTACCCATTTCCTTTTCTTTGGATAAAATTCTACCTTTCTTGGAGGGTTTGATCACATTTTCATAATTTTTGGGCTACCGGTCCAACTTCTATATCCTAGTCCAAGTCTATGTTTTATTTCTTGCTTAGGTTATCCAATGGGTTTGCTAGAAACTTATATGAAGTGGAAAAACTCTATATGAAGTGTCCATAGGTGAAAGCCCAATTTATCGGTGGAGATGTTAATCTTAGAAATTTCTAACTCTTGAATTAGGAAAATTACCTTAATCCAATCTTCTTAAAATTTTAAAACCTTTACTCACTTCACAAAAATTTATCTTCCTTACCAAAGAATTTTGCCTATCTTTAGTATGTTATTTCTAATTTTTCCTATTAGGTTTTCTCTCTTTCCTTGTTCCCTTAATGTTAGAAACATTTTCTATGCATATACATAAGGTGAAGAATTTCTAAGGATTATATTTCCTTAGATATCTAAAAATTGTCTAATAAATTTTATTTCCTGAATTAAATATTTATGTATATTTAAAGAAACAAAATTATGGATGTTACATTAAATATTTATGTACCTTTATTAATAAAAGAAACGAAATTAAGGATGTTACACACACACTCTCTCCCTCATCTGAATCTGCCATTCACCTGCAAATGGATTACCCTTTGATCTACCTTCTCCCTCACGGCACTCTCCACTAGATCTTCTCCACCTTCCCTCTACATTAGATCATCATTTGTCACTCTGTCTCCAAGTTCTTCTACCAATTTCTCACTTCACCCTCCTTTCTTCATCTTGTCTCTACCCACAGCCTCTCTACCTCCTCGCTCTCCACCCACCCCACCATTGTCATCTACATCACACCCTTCACCATGCCTCTGCTTCTTCTTCCCTTGACGTCTTTAACCCTGACCTCAACTGATGGCTCAAGTTCACTCTCGATTTCCTTCCATTTCGGTCACCTCACCCCGTAGCCTCCTCCCTTGGACTCATATATCTCGATGGCAATACTGAGTCCAACAAGTTGCTGGTTGTTTGTAACCCCTTAACCCGGTAATTTTTTTGAATTATTTTATTTTAATGCGAGATGGGGAAGCTTTGTTCACCTGTGCATTATTTTCCAGATCTGTGCTTCGTTCACTGGTGATGCAGAGTATTTATAATTGTAAACCTTATCTTTCTTATTGTGTCCTTGTATATCTTTTCTCTTTTTGCTTGTTTATACTTGCCAATGTAGATTTTTCCTTTGTGCTTCAAAAGATGTAGTACTTTTGATAGAATAAAACTACAAAACTAAAGATCAAATGCTACAAAGCCAAAGCCATAGTTCCCTCATTTTTGCTGGTTGGTGGACAAAAAGATTTGAGGGAGTAAGGCAGCTTAATTTACTAGTTGGATTACACTTGAGGGAAACATGTTTGATTATATGCTTCAGTGAAAATGGATGTGTCCTAGTTCAATTTATTGCTAGTTGGATAAAACTTAAGCTTCTTTTACAAAATAAAAGATGTTGATAAACATGAGGCACTTGCTGTTAGTTTCCAATTATCTTGTGCAAATTAAAAGTAGTTTATGCAGGATGCCTCTAAGGATGGAGGTTTAGCCCTCAAGGATGATGTTTTTAACATGATTCTACTAGCTAACTAAGCACATTCTGTTATCTTGTGTTGATATACATGGTTCTGCTATCTTGTGCACATTTTATTAGTTTCATGTTTTATAAGCTTTTATTAGTCAACAATTGGAAAAATTAGTGGAAAAGCATACAATAATCTATAATATATATATAAACTAAATTATATGAGTGTGAATATATATAGTTACCCAAATATGATAGATAATAGGCAGCAAGTTAAACTGAAAGTTTACATGAGTTTAGGGTAGTTTAACTAAAATGTTGTATTGACACCAAATTTCTGCAGTGTCACGCTATTATTATCCAGTAGAAATAAATCCCATTAGCAAATATAAATATAATAGTATCCTTCTACTGTACATTTCTAGATATTTGTTATCCTAAAGATAGAGCTGATGGCTATTGGGGAGTTTTGAATGAGTCTTGGTACCATTGTTCTAACTTTTCATAAAGCACAAAATTCAGTTGGTGGATAAAAAATTATCTACCAACAATACTGAGTTCGTATTCTAATGTTTCATAAAGCCATAGCACCACAAATCTTTTGAAAAGAGATGCCATTAGAATAACTGCTCTTCACGCAAAAGTTGAATGGGCTATAGTTCCCTCATTTTTAAAGGCACTAAATTTCTTTCTTATCATAATGATTAAGGATCCAGTTGAGCAAAGATTCTTAGGAATAGTCCATGGATTGTGGTGATAGGCTTACATGCACACAGAATAATAATTAATCACACATGAAACAGTGAAAATCCCCATTGTCAAGTGCATGGATTTAACCAAATGTCTATGTTTTAGGTGCATTGGATTTGGAATGGACAATCATTTCTCAACTGGCAACAACATTATGTATCTCTCACCTATCAATTTTGATGGGAATACACCATTGCGAAAACTTTTTTAAACAACCCAACACTTTTTTTTTCTGGGCCATTTAAACCAATATATAAGGTATAGGTTGTTTATCTCTGTTGGCTTGATTTTGTATCTTTTTGAGCAATTATGGCATAAAATCCTCTATTTCGCTTCATCTCCTACAGTAAGGCATTTTAGAAAGAATAGGATAGTCAATAATGTTTTCTTCTGCTTGTTTATATTAGGTTGTGATGGGCAAAGTTTTTAGACAAATGATAAAATAGAACCTTTTGTCTCTGGATCAATTTATCAGATGCCTTTTTTGCTTCCAACTTTGTATTATGTGTTCAGACACTGAAGATTTCTAGCAACTTGACCAAGCAGTCTTTTGGGTTCATGGTTCTAAGAAATGGCATACTAAAGATATAAATTTAATAAGATTTATTTGACTTATGCTAAAGGCAGTGGTGGTATATTTCAGGTAGAATTGACTAAGTATAATTTTTTACTTCTACCAAATGTCTTATCAAATTTTTTTTCTTACAATGATAATATTGATGTTTGAACTTTGAAACTTTTGTAAAGTATTCAAAATTTTCACAACTAAATCACTTTTAATTATTTTTAAACTATAAGATTTTTTATTATGATGAAATTAAGCTATTTCTCAATCATGAAAATAGGGGATATAAATATGTTGTGCTGGATCTCACTCCAAAAACTGATAAGTTATGAAATAAGTTTTTAAGCAAGCTTATTAAATATTTGAGATGAATTTGAGTGACTTGGTTCTTTATTCTATTTTTTGGTAAATAATCATTAAATATGAGTAAAAGTTATATATATTTTTGTCTTAGTAACTTGCTTAACATAAATTTTTTATACACTTTTTTTTGTTGGACTAATAGGAGGTTTCTTTTGCAGAATGCCAATCATAGTATACATGTATGACGAAGATGTTGATGACATGATATCTATTCCTGAGTATGGCCAAGAATACGGTGAGGAAAATCCAAATATACTTAGTCTTAACCAACATCTTTTGATAAATTTTTATAGTTTGTGATAGAAGTACTAATGTTATATTTTCATTGTGTTAGGATTAATTAATTTCATTTGTAAATAGTTATTTTTTTTTGAAATGTAACTAGTTACATTACTTTAAATATTTGCATTTAAACTAATCGTAGTTGAATATAAGTTTAAATAAAAAAACATTTTATTCTTTTTATTATGATTTTAGCAAGATAACTAATATGTCAATTCTTTTTTTTTGTTTTTTTAATTATTTTGTTAATAAAAATTAACATCTATAAATTTTAATAATAAAAAAGTAATATAAAAGAAATTGAATATTATAATTTTAGTGGCGACTAAAGTTGCCACTAAAATTATACTTTCTATGGGGACCTTGAAAAGTCGCCACCAAAAATAGATTCAGTGGCGACTTTAATTGCCACTAAAAATAAACTTTTAGTGGCGACCAAATAAAGTGGCCACTGAAAGTAGACATTTAGTGGAGACTTTTAACATTTTAGTGGTGATTTTTATAGTCTTTTGTGACAACTTTAGTCGCCACTAAAAACATTCAGCAACGGAGTTATCAGGGACGAGGTGGTGGCGACAAAAATTCGTCACTGAAAGTCTTTAGAGGCGACTTTTAGACTTTTAGCGGCGACTTAGTCGCCGCTAAAAGCGTATTTTCTTGTATTGACTCCTCTAAAATTGGATCCATCAAGGTGGGGTATTTTTCTTTAACAATTCTATATTGATCCCATTGTTTAAAAAACATGTTCTTTCTATCAAAATACTCTCTTATATGTCTAGTTGCATGTGAACTTGATTTCACGATTTTTTTGACTTCATTTGGATATTTTTTTAATACAAAAACCTATGGCTACTCTAGAACTGCACTCATTAGGAGGGATATTTGTAACATCTCTAATTTCGTTTCTTTTATTAATAAAGGTACATAAATATTTAATTATGGAAATAAAATTTATTAAACAATTTTTAGATATCTAATAAAATATAAGTCTTAGAAATTCTTCACCTTATGTGTCTGCATAGAAAAATATTTCTAACATTAAGAAAATAGGTAAAGAAAGAAAATTTAATAGGAAAAATTAAAAATCACGTCCTAAAGAGGGGCAAAATTCTTGGGTAAGGAAGATAAATTTTTAAAAGTAAAAGTCTTAAAATTTCAAGAAAATTAGATTAGGATAATTTTTCCTAATTCAAGAGATAGAGTTCCTAAGTTTAACATCTCCACCCATACATTTGGGCCTTCACTTATGGACACTTCATATAGAGCTTTTCCACTTCACATAAGTTTTTAGTAAACCAATTGGATAGCCCAAATAAGAGATATAACATAGATTTGAACTAAGATATACAAGTTGGACTAATTGCCCAAAAATCATGAAAGTGTGGCCAAACCCTCAATGAGAGGTAGGAATTTTAGTCAAAGCAAAAGAAATGGGCAAGAATGAGCCCAAATCCAAAAGGAAAAAAATAAGAACTATGTGATGAAATAGAAGTGTAATAATAATCAATATTAGGCACATGGCATTAGGACAAAATATCTATATTCTACACTTATAATTTTAGCAAGCCATGTGATGATATAGTAGGTAATAATACATGACATTAAGACAAAATATCCCTATCCTACACAAATAATTTCAACCAAGCAAGGGAAACTCAAAGGCTGGAAAATTGCCACTTAGAAAGGCAAATCTATCATACTTGAGTGAGACAAAAGAAAAAGAAAAAGAGTCCCTAAATTAAGGGGACCTTGCTCCTTGTCGAGAGAACATTTTATCATAATTTTCAAATAACAAATCCTCCTTTTACTGTGCATTTCTTGACTAAGGGAGAGGAAGACAAGAATATTATTTGTCTGCCCCAAAAAAAGAACCAAGTGCATCCGAATTGTGATAAGGTAGACCTATGATATGAAAGGAGGATCACTTGATAATTTATTTAAGAAAAAACCATTCTTATAACATTAGAATTTTGTCCAAGTGAGGGAGAGAAAAAAATAGAAGTAAGGTAGAGTAAGGAAAGGAGAGAAAGAGGAGAAGAGGGGAAGGAAGAAGAAGGAGAAGTCTAGAGGACTAAGTACTTAAGTTAAGTTAGCTTAATCTCCACATAAATCCTTATTTTCTCTTCATCCTCGGGGTTCAAAACTCACCCTCCCTCTCTTATTCAAGCTGTTGGAAAAGTTAAGGGAAGAGAGGAATCTTACCATTTCCTTCAAGAGGAAACAAGAAAAAAAGAATTCACTAAGTGAGTCAGGGAGATCTTTAAGAAGGTTTAACAACATCTTTTTTTGAAGAAAAGCGTTGAAATTTGTAACATTTATATGGGATTTTGATCTTAGAACTTTGATAAAATTAACAATATTTGCTACTTTGATGGTTGGCCATGGATGTTGCTATATCATGTTACATGTTGATCTTGCATGTGATAGCTATTTTGAATACTTCAGTTGGTGTTAAAAATTCTGCATATATATAGCTATGGGTGGCAAATTTTAGGAATTTTATGTTGCTGTTATGTATATTTGAATGTGGTGAAAAATTGATGGAATATGATTAGATTGATAAAATGAATGTGGCCTTAAACACTTAAAATAAGACCATGAGAAATTTTTGTTGGGAAACACCCTTAATAATACATGATTTGATTTCTATTTTCAAGAGAAGTAGATGATGTGATATGTTAAATTAAAAGTAAGGAATCTAATTAAAATGTTGAAATGAGTAACCTTATGGTTAGATATAAATTAGGAAGAAAATGAAAGAGGACGTAATAAAAGGATGAACTAGAACCTTAGGAAGGGTTTGGTTAGAAAACTGGATTTCAGAGTAACTAAGGAAGCTTCTATTTTTAAAATTATGAGAAGAGTCAGTTAGAAATTAAAAGAAATGGTTAGCATGAAAAATATAGATATATGTCTCATGGATTTTTAACCACTGGAACAACTCAATTTTGAATACATATGAGGGAGATATGATTAGATTAGTAAGTAGAGGTCAGAACCTACCCAAAAAGAAATAATATTTAATTTGAGGGAGTAATAACACTAAGATTCCTTACAATTTTACTAAAATATTCAACATAATAATTATAAAATATTGTCTTAACTTTAAATGGACATCAAGATCACCTCAATTAGAGTTAAAAAGAGGGATTTATGCTCTGATTATTGAGAGAAGGTCAAGCTGGATGAAAGCATGCATTAAGGGACAACACAACACAGAGTATGGCCGTGTTCAGTGCGGAAAAGGGCTTTTTGAAGCCTAGAGCATGGCTGTATTGCAGAAAATGGCCAGGTCGTGTTATAGAACACATCCAAGCTGTGTTGGGAGCTGATAAAGCTTGTTTTCAACACTTTTCTGCCCTAAATGAACTTCAATAACTATAGGGTAATAATAGAAACCAAATTGAAGAAGAATGCCTTATAATCTTTGTGAAACCATATGTTGGAAATGATAAAAGTAGGAGAAAAGTGACTATAGGCCAAGCATAAAGAAAATGAAGAGATGAAAATAATATTTAAGAAAGAAGAAGAATCTTATAAATGAAAATAATAAATAACTAATGTAAGCCTTAGTCATTTCCATTGTATGAACTCCTTACCACTTTAAGTATGTAATTTTGACATGAAAATAATTTATAAAGTGATATTTAAAAATGATTATGTTCATGGCATAATTTCATTTTACCAATGATTTTTGGTAATGATTATGCTTTGATAATAAATTATGGCATATGAGTATAATGAACATACTTGTTATTGAAATAATATTTTTAGCTATTAATGTGAAAAGAAAAGAAAAGAAAAGAAAAGAGATGAGCACGATCACATAGTAGTCTGTGTGGTGCACCAGTAGGGGACGTTCTACTCACTGCTATGATTATGATAATGTGAAAAGAAAGAAAGAGTGTACTATGTCGGATAGAGCGAGAAAAGTTCATACTAGAGAGTAGAAAATACTCACCCTGACCAGGGTAGTTTGATATAAAAATAAGTTGATAGCCATCATATGATATTTTGAAAATAGTTATTCATGCCATACATGTCATTTTTGCACGATTTTCATGTGCATAGATAGAGTGCATTCATGTGACCTAAGATATTTGATGTAGCTTATCTAGATGAACATGACATGATGAATAAAATTGATGATGATTATAATTTATTGTTGAACCTGCTAGATTTAATTCTCACTATATTTCTAAATCATGTTCAGAAAACTAGATATGTAGATTTTCTCTATGGCTCTGACTTTTAGTACATGGATCGAGTTACTCTATTTTGGGTAGATCACAGTAATTACTAAGGTGTTTGTGGTGAAGTTGGCTAAGATCTCAGTGAAGGTGCAACCACTCACATTCGTATCTCCAGAATTGGTCAACATGGATGAATAAAATGTAGATATTTATATGTTTGACTTTTGTATAGATGTTTTGATTAATGATGTGTATGTGAACTCAAAATTGTATCAATGTTAATGGTAGATCTTAAACTTTAATTATTCTTTGTTAAATTAATTGAATGTTATTATGAGTTAAGTCGTTAGAAGTAAATAAGTAATGACTTCATGGGATTTTATTAATATATACATCTATAAGAAATGAAGTTGTTACAGTATTTTACTTTAATGATTCTATATTGATACTATTGTTGAAAACAAAATGTTCTTTCTACCAAAATACTGTTTTACATATCTAGTTTCATATGAATTTGATTTCATGATTTTTAGACTTCATTTGCGTGTGATTTGGACATAAAAACACGTATATGTGTCAATTCAATTATTATGGACCTTTTTTGTATATGATATAGTTTCATATAAACTCAAGTCTTGGATTTAGAATCATAGATTTTAGCTTTTGCTCAGACTCAAATAGCATGCATATCTTTTTGGCTCCTTTTAACTAATATGTCATATGCCATATCCGTGCATACTCATCTTATCATAGAATCAAAATGAATTCTTGGTTTGCAAATATGTCTTGGGCATTGCATATTTACTGACTTTAATTCTTTTTTCTTTCATGAAATGATTCACACCTTAGGAGCCAAGATGGAAAATCGAGCAAGACATTGAGAACTCTTTAATTTATAGGAAGAAGAGAAGAATGTAGATGCTACTTGATTTATTCCTTTCTTTTCTTTTTGTTTGATTATATGATGTAATATGTGAATTAATATCATTAAGTACAAAGAACACACAAGGCAATGAATGCATGTTCTCAATTTTGTTTTCTTTCTTTTTCTCTTTAGTTTAGAGTTACTATGTGTGAGCTTCAAGTCTACATATGTGCATAAGGTGTTAATTAGTGGGATGTGTAGAAGACTTGGGCCTATTGCAAGTACAGACTCCGATTAAAGTCACGTATAATAAAAAATAGGCTCTAGCATCTTATTTTCTTCTTCTTCTTCTTCTTTGAGAGTTCAAAAACATTTAAAAAAATTTAAAAATATTTTCCAAAAATTCAAAAAATAAAATAAAATCTTTTTTTTTCTCAAAAATCCAAAAAAAGAATAGAAAAATGATAAATAAGGCAAAGGGTGGTAGTGGTGTTTCAAATAATCCTAACCAAATTCATTTAGGGACTAAGATAGCCACCTTACTTCTTTTCTCTCACCAAAACTAGTTTGAAAGCAATCAATTCATTTCAAAGTTTTAAAATAGTTTAAAAGCAATCAATTCACTTGACAGTTTTTCTATCTATATGAATTACATGATCTTTGATCCCTTCAGGTTCATACGCTCTAAGTCCTTACCTTGGTCAAATATGCCTTCATAACTATTCTAATTTTTTTAATTTTATGTTTCTTTTCTTCGTTTAACTCTGCCTATATTCGTATAGTTGGTTCCAAACCAGGATAAAAGAGGAGGGTTGTGTTAGGCGTGCGACAACCAACGTAAAATTTTGTTGTAGCTTCATGAACATGGATAAACAAAGCAATAATGTTAAAGCTAGGTCATTGCTTGAAAGCAATACACTGTATAGCTCGAGTGCATTGTCAAAAGAGCAATGGCCGCTGCATCGGCGCCTAGATGCAGTGAAAAATAAGCAAGGGTTCCCACACTTTAATGAACAGGTATGGGCAATGAAGTTAGTTCATGAGGGTAGGATCCATTTTGGAACTTGGAATGTAGGCACACTTATAGGAAAATCAATGGAAATAGTTGATACCATAATTAGGAGAAGGATCAATATCATGTGTTTACAAGAAACTAAGTAGGTAGGAGAAAAGGCAAAGGAATTAAATTCTTCAGGTTTTAAGCTTTGGTACACTAGCAAGACAAGAACTAGCAATGGTGTAGGTATAATAGTTGATAAGGAGTGGAGGAACAATGTATTAGATGTGAAAATATTAGGAGATAGGATTATAGCTTTAAAGATTGTAGTTGAACGGGACACTTTTAATGTGTTTAGTGTATATGCTCCCCAAATTGCATTAGAGGAGCATTACAGGAGAATGTTTTGGGAGAATCTAGAAGGTTTGATTCAAGAAATACAATTGGGAGAAAAGATTTTCCTATGAGGGGATCTGAATGCACATATAGGGAGAGAATATAAAGGATACAAGGGTATACATGGAGGTTTTGAATTAGGAGAAGCAAATGAAGAAGGTAAAACTATCTTGGATTTTTTTAGCCTATAATTTTACTATAGCAAACACTTATTTTAAGAAGCGGATAGAACATCTTATCACATACAAGAGTAGAGGAGCAAGCTCTCAAATAGATTTCTTCTTGGTAAGGAAATCAGATAGAAAGTTTTGCACAAATTGCAAAGTCATACCTAGAGAGACCTTGGCTACCAAACACAGAGTTTTAGTTTTGGACGTACGAGTTAAGAGAAGAGTAGAAAGAAAGAGCAAGAAAACAGTTCCCAGAATTAGGTGGTGGTCTTTAAAGAATGAACAATAAAGGAGTTTTCAAAGAAGAGTACAGGAAGATAGGCTTTGGGAGGTCCAGGGAAATGCTAATGATATGTGGGACGAGATGGCCAAAGGGATCAGAAATATAGTAAGAGAGATACTTGGAGAATCAAGAGGCGTTGGACCAAAGGGTAAAGAATCTTGGTGGTGGGATGCAGAGGTGCAAGATAAGATTAAGGTTAAAAGAAATTGTTATAAGAAGTGGTACTTATGTAAAGATAATGAAAATTGGGATAAATATAAAGTGGCTAAGAAAGACACTAAAAAGGCTGTGAGTAAAGCGAGATTTAGAGCTTTTGAGGGGCTATATCAATCTTTAGGAACTAAGGATGGGAAAAGAAAAATTTACAAGCTTGCAAAGGGTAGGGAAAAAAAGACAAGAGACCTAGATCAAGTGCAATGTATTAAAGATGAAGAGGGTAATTTTTTGGTAAGAGAGCAAGATATACAAGCACGATGGAGGAGTTTCTTTCAAGGACTTTTTGAACTAGCAAATTAATCATGTGTTTTGAACAAAGTTTTTAATTCTGCGATTCGTGAGGCAAATAGGTTTGAGGGTTTTGGATTATAAATCATTGAACCTATGATGAATGATTGACTAAATTAGATATAGCCAATGTGTTTATATTTGTTTAGCTCTGTCAGTTTCTCTAGTTCTTCATGCGGTTAACAAATTATATTTTACCAATGTGCTAAAAGATGGCTTGTTGATTAGAGTTTTATTAGTGCGATTGTCATTAATTTGCTAGGCTTAAGGAGAAACAGAGTTAAAACCCCAATGATAGATGTTCATTTACAGATTGATTTTGTTGTCGATGATCAATGTAATCCCTTGACGGTGGATACCAACCGAAACCAACGTCTTTATCATTAATCACTTTCGCTTATTTATTTTCATTATTGTTTACTTTACTTAACTTGCGATTATCAATTCCCCCCTTTTTAATCACATAAGGTAATTCTAGTCTTAGTGGGATCGACCCTTACTCCCACTTCTACAGGTTAGTTTTGAGGTAAGGTATTAATTTGGGTGCACCTGCGACAGTACGCACCAAATTTTGGCGCCGTTGCCGGGGACTGCGTCATTACTTTTTGTGATTTTTTTTATTTATGCCTGTAACTCATTCTTCTAATTCTCGAGATTTACAGTTCAATCCAGATATTGGAAAATCTGTATACAGGCACAAAAGAGAAATTCAAGAAGACGTTGATCAGGATAAGGAGGAAGTGATCATGGCTAGACACCCCACTCTGAAGGAGCTTGCAGCTCCTGATTTGCATCAGGAATCCTTATGCATTACTTTTCCTAATCTTGATGACAATGTTAATTTTGAGTTGAAATCTGGATTAATTCATCTCTTACCAAGTTTTCATGGTCTTGCAGGTGAAGACCCGCATAAACATCTAAAGGAGTTCCATGTAGTATGTACTAGTATGAAGCCCCCTGGAGTAACTGAGGAACAAATAAAACTCGGGGCTTTTCCTTTTTCCTTAAAAGATTCAGCCAAATATTGGTTGTATTATTTGCCTTATGGTACTATCACTACTTAGAATGAGATGAAGAGAATGTTTTTAGAGCGTTATTTTCCTGCATCTAGAGCCGCGACTATTAGGAAAGAAATATGCGGCATTAGGCAATTGCATGGTGAAACGCTTTATGAATATTGGGAGAGGTTTAAGAAACTTTGTGCAAGCTGCCCACATTATCAGATTAGTGAGCAGCTACTAATCCAATATTTTTATGAAGGTCTTTTGCAGGGAGATAGGAGCATGATAGATGCAGCTAGTGGAAGAGCACTAGTGGATAAAACTCCTGAGGCAGCCAGAATCCTGATATCAAATATGGTTGCCAATTCACAACAATTTGGCGTTAGGCATGATCCTCCTATTAGACGTGCCCAGGAGGTAAGTACTACTTCTCTTCAGAATCAAATATCTGAACTTACTTCTCTTGTGCGCCAAATGGCTACAGGTACACTACAGCAAGTTAAAGTATGTGGAATATGCTCAGCCACAGGGCACCCAACTGACATGTGTCCTACCCTTCAAGAGGAATCCACAGAACAAGCGAATGCTGTAGGAGGTTTTCCTGGCCAACCAAAAAGATATGATCCATATGCCAATACATACAATCCTGGATGGAAGGATCATCCCAATTTCAGATATGGGAGTGCACAAAATAGGCCTGCAGGACAAAATTTTCAACAAAATCAGCAAGCCTATTATCCTAGATAGAGTGCACCCCAGGATCAACAGGTAAGTAATCCGTTGGAAGACATTGTGAAAACTCTTGTACATAACTCTCATCAATTTCAGCAAGAGACAAGAGCTAGCATTCAGAACCTGACAACTCAAGTAGGTCAGTTAGCAACCACAGTGAGTCGATTGGATGCTCAAAACTCAGGTAAGTTACCTTCACAAACTGTGGTGAACCCTAGAGAGAATGCTAGTGCAATTGTTTTAAGGAGTGGTAAGGAGATTGAAAGTCCACCAGCACCCTCTTCTCCTAAGAAAACTGAAAAATCAATTAAGGAGAATGAAGCACCTACAGGTAAGTCTCCTTCTAATTTAAATTATAAAGTAGTGCCTCCTTTTCCAGAAGCTCTTAAAGAGAATAGGCTAAATGAGAAAACTTTTGAATTGTATGATATCTTTAGAAAATGTGAAGTTAATATTCCCCTCCTAGATGCTATTAACCAGGTACCAAGATATGCAAAGTTCTTAAAAGAATTATGCACTCAAAAAAGAAAGCAAAAATTGAAGGGGTTTGAAAAGGTTCAAATGAGTCAGAACATATCTGCCATGATACAAACAAAACTCCCCACTAAATGCAAGGATCCAGGTATGTTTATCATTCCATGTAAAATTGGGGATACTCATGTTGAAAAAGCTATGTTGGATTTAAGAGCTTCCATAAATGTCATGCCATATTCTATATATGCTTCCTTGAAATTAGGACCATTAAACTCTACTAATGTGGTTATTCAATTAGCTGACAGGTCCACTGCATATCCTAAGGGAGTAATTGAGGATGTTTTGGTATAGGTAGATGATTTCGTTTTCCCTGCAGACTTTTATGTACTAGACATGGAAAATGGGGATTTTACATCCCCAATATTATTAGGGAGATCATTTTTGAAAACCTCAAAAACCAAGATAGATGTTCACAATGGCACACTCACTATGGAATTTGATGGTGACGTAATAAATTTTAATATGTATGAAGCCATGAAACATCTAGGTGATGATACTCCTATTTATTCTATAGATATCTTTGATTCCCTAGCATATGATGTATTTGAATTAGATGGACAGGATAAATTGGATGTGATTGTGAGCAAATCCATAGAAGAGGATGATGGTGAGATAGAATTGGATGAAGAAACGAAAGAGGAACTGGCTGCACTAAATGGTTTTTCAGAAGAACCACCAACAGGTAATGTTTCTTACATAGAATTACCAATTTCTGATACTTCTCTTTTACCTTCTGTTGTGCAGGCCCTTACTCTTAAACTGAAGCCACTCCCTGATCACCTCAAATATGTATTCTTGGGAGAAGGAGAAACACTTCCTGTTATCATCTCCAACAAGCTTGAAAATGATCAAGAGGCAAAGCTAATCCAAGTTCTTAAAGAACACAAAACTGCAATAGGTTGGACCATAGCTGATCTTAAAGGAATAAGCCCTTCTACATGTATGCACAGAATATTGATGGAAGAAGGAGCTAAACCATCTAGACAGCCCTAAAGAAGGCTAAATCCACCTATGATGGATGTAGTGAAGAAAGAAATTCTTAAATTGTTGGAGGTTGGGGTAATATACCCTATTTCAGACAGTTATTGGGTTAGCCCAGTGCAAGTGGTTCCCAAGAAAACAGGAATAACTGTGGTGAAAAATCAAAATGAGGAATTGGTACCCACCTGGATTCAAAATGGGTGGAGGGTTTGTATAGATTATAGAAAATTAAATTCTGTAACCCGAAAAGATCATTTTCCTTTAACTTTTATTGATCAAATGCTTGAAAGATTATCTGGTAAACCTTACTATTGTTTTCTTGATGGTTATTCAGGCTATTTCCAGATTGCAATTGCTCCGGAAGACCAGGAAAAGACAACCTTCACTTGTCCATTTGGGACATTTGCATATAGGCGCATGCCATTTGGGCTTTGTAATGCCCTTGCCACTTTTCAAAGGTGTATGGTTAGCATATTCTCAGATTACCTTGACAAATTTATTGAGGTATTTATGGATGATTTTTCAGTTTATGGGAATTCATTCGATGATTGTTTGCATAACCTTTCACTAATTTTGAAAAGATGTCAAGAAACTAACCTTGTTTTAAATTTTGAAAAGTGTCATTTTATGGTTGAACAAGGCATAGTTTTAGGCCATGTTGTCTCAAAAAGAGGAATAGAGGTAGATAAGGCAAAGATTGATATTATACAAACTCTACCTTATCCCACTTGTGTGCGGGAAGTTCGTTCTTTTCTTGGCCATGCAGGATTTTATAGGAGATTCATAAAGGACTTTTCCAAGAAAGCAGCACCTATGTGCAAATTGCTTGAGAAGGATGTCTCTTTTGAATTTGATGGAGAATGCAGGGAAGCTTTTGACAAATTAAAAGAGTCCTTGATTTCAGCTCCAATCATCCAAGCACCAGATTGGAACATCCCTTTTGAAATTATGTGTGATGCCAGTGACCATGTAGTTGGAGCAGTACTAGGCCAAAGGATTGGAAACACATCCTATGTGATATATTATGCCTCCAGAATACTGAATGATGCCCAGAAGAACTATACCACCACTGAAAAAGAACTCTTAGCTGTAGTCTTTGCATTAGAAAAATTTAGATCATATTTAATATGCACTAAAATTATTGTTTTTACTGATCATGCAGCTTTGAGGTATTTGGTGATGAAAAAGGAGGCTAAACCTAGGATAATCAGATGGGTGCTACTGCTTATAGAATTTGATTTAGAGATTAGAGACAAGAAAGGGTCTGAAAACAGTGTAGCAGATCACCTAAGCCGCTTGACACATGTGGAAGAAAAATTGAAAATTGAAGAATTATTCCTAGATGAAAATTTATTTTCAATTTCAATTCATATGCCATGGTATGCAAACATTGTAAATTATCTAGCTACTAATCAGTTACCTCCTCTTTTGAACAGGGCAGCTAAAAATCGGATCAAGAGTGACGCCAAATTCTACATATGGGACGATCCTTACCTTTGGAAGCAATGCTCAGATCAAATTATAAGAAGGTGTATTCCTAATTCTGAAGTTTTATCCATTCTAACCTTCTACCATTCTTATGCATGTGGTGGACATTTTGGAGCAAAAAGGACAGCAAAGAAAGTTTTAGATTGTGGTTTTTACTGGCCTACCATATTCAGAGATTCATACCATTTTTGTAAGTCATGTACAAACTGTCAAAAACAGGTAATATCTCCAGGAAAAATGAGATGCCTCAAACACCAATATTGTTTTGTGAAATTTTTGATGTTTGGGGCATTGATTTCATGGGACCTTTTCCTTTATCAGCTGGATATAATTATATTTTGTTGGCTGTGGATTATGTCTCAAAGTGGGTAGAAGCTAAACCCACTAGGATTGATGATTCTAAAGTGGTTACAGATTTCATTAAATCTCATATTTTCTCAAGATTTGGGATTCCAAGAGCTTTGATAAGTGACCGGGGAACACATTTTTGCAATAGGACTATTGAAGCCCTATTAAAGAAATATAATGTCACTCATAAATTGTCAACTGCATATCACCCCCAGACCAATAGGCAAGCTGAGGTATCCAACAGAGAAATCAAAAATATCATTAGTAAGACAATAAATCCCAACCGCAGGGATTGGAGTCTCAAATTAGATGATGCTCTTTGGGCATACAGAACAGCATATAAGACCCCAATTGGTATATCCCCATACATGTTAGTATTTGGTAAAACTTGTCATCTTCCAGTTGAATTGGAACATAAAGCATTTTGGGCTATAAAGAAATTTAACATGAATGTGGAAGAAAGTGGAGAATGCAGGAAATTACAACTTCAGGAATTAGAGGAAATTAGAAACGAGGCCTACGAAAACGTAAATATTTATAAGGCCAAAACTAAACTCCTACACGATCGTATGATTTCACATAAGGAGTTTAGCAAAGGACAGAAAGTTCTCCTCTACAATTCTAGGCTCTGATTGTTTCCAGGTAAATTTTGTTCTAGATGGGAGGGACCATTTATTGTTACTGATATTTTCTCTCATGGTGCAGTTGAAATAAAGAGCATGGATAACCAGCATAGCTTCAAAGTCAACGGGCATAGGCTTAAACCTTACTATGAAGGATTTCAGCAAGAGGAAGCACAATGGATAACTTTTCAAGACCCTCATTGATATTTTTTGGATCTATGTCGAGCCAACGACGTAAAACAAAGGCGCTGGTTAAGAGGCAACCCAACATCCATTCTTCTTCTTCTTAATTTTTCTTTTCATAGTTTAATTTTTCTTTAAAAAAAAAAATCTGATCTACGGACGCGCATATGCGTCGCCCAGACTGGGCGACCGCCGCGGCGCTCTCTATAAGAGCATCACAATGCTCTTCATCCCCCCCTCTGTTTTTGCCTCCTTTGCAACTCCAAATCCATTTTCTTGCCTTCAATCACCCATAACCACCTCCCATTACGTTATCTTGCTGAAATTACATGATTTGTCATCTTCTTTTGCAGGATTAAATAATTCTTTCAGCTTTTGGCTTGGATTCGATGGAAATTTTCTAGGGTTCTCAAGCAATTTTGATCTCACACTTTCTAGCCACAAATCATGCTGAATTTGGTACGATTTACTTTGTTTTTCCTGCTGAAGTTGATCTCTATACTTCATTGCTACTGGTTTTTACTGCATTGGGACTTCAAGCTACGAATCTACCATCCATTCTGTCCATTTTTCAAGAGTGCACACTAGGTGTTTGATAAAACGCCCCAGTGAGTTTGCCAAGTGCAATGGCCCCAAAAACTTCTAAATTAGGCATCTCTAAGAGGAAGAACAGAGCTGAGGACCCTCCAGTATTTGACACCATGGATTTTGTGACTGAAGCGGTTTATCAACACCACATCAAAGTGGTGGTCCAAAAACTATAGTTCCAGAACGTGGATTTCTTATCACCAAAGGGCTACCTCACAGAGACAATATCCTCCATAGGCATTGGGAGATCTTCTGTAGGAATCCAGAACCAGGAGTTATTCCCGTAGTTCAGGAGTTCTACTCCAATGCTACAGTTCACGAACGTCATCAAGCACGGGTTAGAGGCAAGATGGTGCCATTCACTCTGCACGCTATTAATGAATTCTATTCCTTGTCTGATATTGAGGATGATGAATATATGGCGCTTCTTCAATCATACATTGACTTTGACGACGTTATTTGCACTCTATGCTATAGGGGGCCTCCTAGAAATTGGATAGCAATGGCCATCCGTTATACCTTGCTAGAGCTGACATGACTAAACTGGCTAAAGCATGGCACTATTTCGTGTCAGCCAGATTCATGCCCAGCCTCAACATGAGTCAAGTCAGGCGGGAAAGGGCCATTTTTCTTTATGTAATACTAAAAGGGCTTTCTATTGATGTAGGCAAGGTTATTCATAGGCAGCTGCTCGCCTGTATCAATGCTAGAGGCGGATCCTTATTTGCCCCTAGTTTAATTACTGGTCCATGTCAGAAAGCGGGCCTAAGCTGGGATTCCACTGAGGCTCTCATTCACCCGATGAAGCCTATTTCCTATGCAGACATCCAAAAATACAAGGGCCATGAAGAAGCAGCAGAGGAGGAGCTAGGGATTCAGCCAATACCTACAGAGGAACCGGGAAGCATCTCAGCTCCACCACCATCCCAGCATACCAATGAAGATTTATGGGAGCGCACAGAGTATCTGAGCCATCAAATGAACGATCTGTCCCTCTATCAGCACTCTATTGCACAGCATCATCATGCATGTTTTAGCCAGTTAGCTCATGCCCTAAACCTCCCGATTGCTTTCCCAGCACCTCCTGCACCACCTGGTCCCGAGCATGATGAGATGGATGGCGACAATTAATCAGGGAAGTTTCATTGAACCCCTCCTTATGTTATTATTTGTCCCTTTTATATTCTCTTTTATATTCTTACATTAGGGACAATGTATGTTTTTAAGTGTGGGGGGGTCACTTTATGATTCAGCTGGATGACTGTATAATAAATCATACACTTGTGCACTTTCCTACTTTGATGCATAACTATAATTTTATGATATGTGCACTTTTAATCCTGTCATGAGGTGAGCATGTGAACAAAATTTCAATTTATGAGTTTGTGATAGCTGAACCAATAGCCAATGATATAACTAAATTGCTTATAGCTCTTGGGAGATGTAGGAAAGTCATAATTATGTGTAATTTTAAATTCTTTTCAATTTATGATTACCTATTTTCCAAAAATCCTGAAATTGTTTTGCACAGTAATTTTGGATATTTAATTTGTCTTTTACTAAGAAAAAGATTATATAACTCAAAAATATTTTACGATCTCTTTTAAATTTCTAGAACTTATTTAAATGCTACTTGAAGCGATATCCTAGGCTAATACTAATAATTAGGAGATGATTTAGGCATTTTTCTTGATGAGATTGAGCCTTTCAAGCTTAACCCAAACAAGTGAATATCCTTAGAACCTCCATTTTGAGCTTAATTAACATTTTATTCTATACCCACAAAACAGCCAAGACCAAATTTTGTGATTGATACCTTTATTTTTTCTACCTGATTCACTCACTCCATGATTATTTTCTGAATATTGGTTTTATAGATCTACATTAATGAAAGGGTGGAAGGGTGGAGCAAGGACAAAAAAAAGAAAGAAAAAGAAAAGAAAAAAAAATATTTTTATATTTTCTCAAAAGACTAATGAAAGTCTGTCCAGTGATTG
The DNA here is from genome assembly GCA_037074535.1 of Gleditsia sinensis. Classification (NCBI taxonomy): domain Eukaryota; kingdom Viridiplantae; phylum Streptophyta; class Magnoliopsida; order Fabales; family Fabaceae; genus Gleditsia; species Gleditsia sinensis. The sequence goes on from CM073463.1 coordinate 43,643,131, forward strand.
AAAAAGGAAGAAATAGAGAATCAAAGAAAAGTAGAATGCAGAAAAGCAAGGAAATAAGTGTGGGGGGAAAAACTTCCCCAATCTTGAGAATTAGTTCAAATAGATCAGAGTTAATCATGTGATGTTGGGAGATTGAGCTTTAAATTATATCTTTTATCTCACCCCATAGCCTAGCCACATTATAAGCTGAGTTTAGTCCTTTTGATCCTAAGAAGTAGTTTTAGCCTACATTAGTGGAGAGTAGTATGAAAAATAAGCCTATGAAAATTTTAAATAGAGAGCCATGCTATAATTCTTGAGATATATAAGCTCATTTAGGTAAAAGAAAATTAAATTATTCAAAGACACACTCACTATGGATTTTAGGGAATAAAATTATAAATTGCAATTGAATTAAAGGTTGCACATGGTCATGAAAATTTTCTGAAATTTCTTCAAGAGCATACAATTTTCACTATGAGGCAGCATATTGGTAAGTCATTCACTCATTTCATATATTGAATTCTATTTACATGAATCAATGTTTGCTTGAGGACAAGCAAAAGAGTAAGTGTGGGGGTATTTGACATGCTATAAAATAAGCATGTTTTTGACATGTTTTAAGTTTCTTTTTATTTAATTTTAGTAGAAAATATATATGAATTGATTGAGTGTTGTGTTTTGTGTTTTAGGAATAATAAAGAAGAAAAGAAGAGAAAAATAAAGAGAAAATAATAGAAAAATGTTGATTCCTGACCTTTTGTCACTAATTGAGGTATATCTCACTCATTCGGACTCCGATTAAGGTGATTTCAGCAGCTATGGAAAGAAGAGATATAGAGCTACAACTTTCATGTTCGGCACTTTGGAAAAATCCAGAAGATTCTGGGCGCTGCGGTGCTCACAAGGGAGCGCCGCGGCGCCACGATAAGGAAATTCGGAGCGCCGCGGCGCTGTGCTACCCAGGAGGGAGCGCCGCGACGCTCAACCCAACGCGCCGCGACGCCCGATCATGTTCGACATAGCCCACCGCGGCACGGACAGGGAGCACCGCGGCGCCCCGTGACAGGATCTTCGTAGCGCTGCGGCGCTCCACTTAAGCACTGCGGCGCCCGTGCATCGTAGGGGACTTGTTGATTTCGCGATTTTAGGTCGTTTTCGCTCAAAATTGAAGGGAATGGACGGGAATTTGACCTAAAATACGTTCTGACTTCGATTAGGAGGAAAAAGTCTATAAAAAGGGAGGAAAGCAACCAGAGAAGGGATCCAATCCTTCACCGAATTCTTCATCTACATTCTTCAATTCTTCTTTTGATTATCTTATGGCCCTGCGTGGCTAATTCTCTTTAGTTGGTTGAGGTGAGTTGAAACCTCAAGGGATTTTTTTTACATTGTGAGATGTGGATCTAATGTTATTATTTCAATTTATTTTGAATTTTGATTGTTCATCTGTTCTTATTCTTAATGATTATTCATATGATTTCTAGGAGGCCTACTAGTATTTCGTCTGTTTTAATCTACAGCTGAATTGTGTTTTGAACAAAGTCTTTAATTCTGCGATTCGTGAGGCAAATAGGTTTGAGGGTTTTGGATTATAAATCATTGAACCGATGTTGAATGATTGACTAAATTAGATATAGCCGATGTGTTTATATTTGTTTAGCTCTGTCAGTTTCTCTAGTTCTTCATGCGGTTAACAAGTTATATTTTACTGATGTGCTAAAAGATGGCTTGTTGATTAGAGTTTTATTAGTGCGATTGTCATTAATTTGCTAGGCTTAAGGAGAAACAGGGTTAAAACCCCAATGATAGATGTTCATTTACAGATTGATTTTGTTGTCGATGATCAATGTAATCCCTTGACGGTGGATACCAACCGAAACCAACGTCTTTATCATTAATCACTTTCGCTTATTTATTTTCATTATTGTTTACTTTACTTAACTTGCGATTATCAATTCCCCCCTTTTTAATCACATAAGGTAATTCTAGTCTTAGTGGGATCGACCCTTACTCCCACTTCTACAGGTTAGTTTTGAGGTAAGGTATTAATTTGGGTGCACCTGCGACAGTACGCACCACAGACTAAATATTGTAGAGGAGGACCGTAATTATACTTTTGATTGTAGAATTCAGGAGCTTGAAGTAGAGAAGGATTTGAAGAGAATGGAAAATGGCAAAGTAGTAAGACCCAATAATATACCTATTGAGGTGTGGAGAAGTTTAAGAAGGAAAGGTATAAGTTGGCTCACTAAGTTGTTTAATGTGATAATGAAATCTATGAAAATGCCAGAAGAATGGAGAAGTACTTTAATCCCTATCTATAAAAATAAGGGGGACATAAAAAACTGCTCTAACTATAGGAGAATTAAGCTCACGAGCCACACTATGAAGTTATGGGAGAAGATCATTGAGCAAAGATTAAAAGAAAAGACTCAAGTTACAGATAACCAATTTGGTTTTATGCCAGGAAGGTCAACTATGGAAGCAATTTATTTACTACGGAGATTGATGGAAAGGTATCAAAGAAGACAGAAAGATTTGCATATAGTTTTTATTGATCTAGAAAAGGCATATGACAGAGTGTTAAGAGAAGTTTTATGGAAGGCTTTAGAGAAGAAAGGCGTACGTATTGCGTATATTCGAGCAATCAAAGACATGTATAATAAGATCACGACCTGCATGAGAACACAAAATGGGAACTCAAAGGATTTTCTCCCAACTATTGGTCTACATCAAGGTTCTTCTTTGAGTTCGTATCTTTTTAACTTGATTTTGGACGCTGTTACTGAATATATACATGATTTGGGATCTCAATGTATGATTTTTGAAGATGATATAATCTTTGTTGGTGAATCGAAAGAGGAAATAAATATAAAGTTAGAGTCATGGTGACAAGCTTTAGAAACACATGATTTTCGTATATGTAGAAATAAAATAGAATATATGGAATGTATTTTTAGTAAAAGACGAACAAATACAAATTTAAATGCAAAACTTGTAGACCATATATTAAAACAAGTTTTAGAAACAAGCTTTAGAGTTATGGAGACAAGCTTTAGAAACACATGATTTTCGTATAAATAGAAATAAAACAGAATATATGGAATGTATTTTTAGTAAAAGACGAACAAATACAAATTTAGATGTAAAACTTGGAGACCATATATTAAAATATGTTACAAGTTTTAAATATCTTGGGTCTATTATACAAAATGATGGCGAAGTAAAGAAGGACATAAACCATAGGATTCAAGGAGGATGGATGAAATGGAGGAAGGTTTCGAGTGTCATTTGTGATAAAAAATTGCCACTCAAAATTAAAAGAAAATTCTATTATACAACTATAAGACCTGCTATATTGTATGGTACTGAATGTTGGGCGGTCAAAAGAAAATATGAAGATAAATTCAATGTTACAGAGATGAAAATGTTGCGCTGGATGTATGGACACACCAGAAGAGACATGATTAGAAATGAGTGCATTAGAGAGAAGGTTGGGGTAGCACATATTGTAGAAAAGCGCTTAAGGTAGTTTGGTTATGAGTGGAGAAGACTTGTAGAAGCTGTAGTGAGAAGAATAGATCAGATAAAGAATAGTCTGATAGTTAGAGGTAGAGTGAGACCAAAGAAAACAATAGATGAAACTATTAAGAATGACTTAATAGTTAATAACCTATATATTGATCTCATTTATGATAGGCCACTGTGGCACCGTTTAATCTATGTATCCAACCCCACCTAGTGAGAAAAGGTTTTGTTATTGTTGTTGTTGTTGTTTGCTTCGTTTACATGTTTTAGATAAAGGTAATAAAAAATAATTAAGACCATATAAAATATTACATAATTATATTAAAGAAATTGTTCCTAGGAAGAGGTTTTATGGGATGCCTATAATGTTCTCCACACACAATGGACTCTCAAACCTACTTGGTTTGTAGACCATACTTTTAAAAATATATTTTTCAAAAAATTTCATTTTCAAATAAATTTGGTGACTACTTCATTTAAAAAAATTGAAACATTTTTGAAAATTCTTTTATCTTTTCTGCCATGTGCGTGGCATGGTTTATTTGTGAGGTTTGTGTGGCAAGAATATTATATTATTTTTAACATAGTTGACATTGCCTTTCAATTTACTAGATTTATCAATATTACTTTTTGATGTGACTTATTAGTTTTTAATGGTTATATTATTAATAAGTGATATACTGATAAAAATATAAATTCCCTTTGATTAAAACTATTGTTTTTTTAGAGTATTCATTTTATAAAAAACATAGATATTTTTAATGTGAAATGAATAAAAAAATGTATTTATTTAATTTTGTATCAGTAAATATATGATAACTTATTTAGATATGATAAAGGCAATGAAATATACTCTTCATGCAATGATCAAAATTTTTACTAAAAACATGGTTAAAATAATAATAATTTATTGCAATGCTAATCGATTTATTACACTTAAAAAAATTAATTTAAATCATGGGTAAAAAAAATTAAAAATTTTGAAATATTGAGAGAAAATTGAAGAATTCTTAATCCCTTAGCTAAAAAATCTCCAAGAACAAAAAATTGTGTACATAGGTTGAACTTTTAATAAACTTGATAATTTTTAAAATATATATTCACAATGGTGATCATAATTATTCTTTCATTATTAATAGAGAGTAAGAAACCAAACACTATTTAGATTTATTACTTTTATTATGAAATGAATGATGTTTTTTGCATTTATAAACAATAATGACATTAAAAATTGATATTTAATTATTATAAAGAATCAAATCCTTCAAGATAAACCTTTTAGAAATGGTCAAAATTACAATGAAAATTTCTAACCAATGTAATACAAATAAAAATAGTTAGCAAGTTAAAATTACGTAAACAACATCTTATTAATTTTTCAAGATTTCATGGGAAAATTCATATAGTAAATCTTGTATATATATTTAGGTATTTTGTATTTATTACTATATTATATCAGTTATTTAGTTTTATTTAGAATTTTTTATTTATATTTCCTCTCTATGTTATTTAAGTGTAATGGGATATATTATTCAAACTTTAAATAAATTAAATACACAACTTCAATCATTCAAAGAATTTATATAAATGATTAAATTCTATAATTTTTATAATACAAAAAATATATTAAAATATTTCAAATATTTAAGTATTTCTGTATAACACAATATAACAATAAGACTAGTTAACGTAATTTCAAAGCTCAGTCCTTTTTTGGATAAAAAATGAAAGTTGCATTTAATAATTGTTTTTTTTGTGTGTGCCAAAAATAGAAATTTCATTTATCATGAAAGAGGGTAAATATGACCCAAAAAGGCAAGTCTCTTGCACACAAAAATAGGATTGACCATAGAGAAAGGTCAACAATAACAAAAGAAACATAAAGCAGCAAACCTGGGTTCAAAGTAGCAGAATGAAGGGAACTCTAGGATTGATTTCTAAAACCTTATCATTTCGGGACTTCCAAATGCTCCGGATCAGGTAAGGTACCAACTTTAAACCATCTTTTGTCATGGGACCCACCGTTATAATACTCATAATCTCCTTCCACTGAACTGTAAATGAAGAAGTGGTGAGAGAAAAAAAAAGTTAAGCTACAGTGGGGAAAGTTGTTAGTGCTGGGTCCTTCCAATATAGAGGGCCCATCACTTTTACAATTCTTCAAAGAAAAGAACAGAAACTTTTGCTGTAGGAGCTGTAATGTTTGATATACAAATGTTAGGCACCAAAAGTTTTTTTCCGTATCCACACCAACTGCGTCAAAGATGTTAGGCGCTTCTTTGCCTATAAATAGACAAGAAATGGAATGCTCAAAACACACCAAGGAGAAGAAGAACGTGAATTGTTATGTAGAAAAGCCCAAGAAGTTCTCTGAAGAGAGAAAAAAATAGAGGAGAGTTTGGTGTGATATTTAGAAAATAGTTTGTAAATAGTGAGTGACAAAATAGTGAGAAAATACTCTTGGGGTATTGTGGGAAACACTTTGTGTGCCACTATTTTGGTTAGATCTCAGTTGTAACCTCTAGATTTATTTTGGAGAAGACTTTCTTTGTACCTACTATATTTATAGTGAAAGATTTATTCGAATTTAGTCATGTGGATGTAACCCAAAAATTAAGGGTAAACCACGTTAAATTTTTGGTATCATTTTTGTTGATTATTCCACATTTATTCTTGCTAGTAATACTCGCTGCGCCCAACAAGTGGTATCAGAGCCGTGGTGATTATTCCTTTAACATTCTTAGTATGCTCTCTGGTTGAAGTATTGACTAATCTTCCATATAAATTTTTTTTTATTAAAATTACTGTTGGTTAAAGGGAACTGTACATACACTATTCATACGTACTAGTATTGTTTATATGTACTAGTACTATTCATACATACGGGGATACTATTTATACGTACTAGTACTGTTTATACTGCTCAAAATGAAGGCAAAGACTAACAAGATGATCAACCTAAATGGTACAAACTACTATATCTAGAGAAATAAGATGAAATATCTCTTATTTATGATGAAATTCTATTTACCGCTATTTACTACAACTAAAACCGAAGCTAAATTGGATGAAGAGTGGAAATTTGAGCATGAGCAAGTGTGTGAATTCATCCAAAAATTTATCGAAGATAATGTGTACAATCACATTTGCAATGAGACTCATACACAAATACTATGACAGAAGCTGGAAGAGCTGTATGCTTCAAAGACTGGCAAGAACAAATTATTTTATTTAATAAAATTGATGTACGTGAAATATCGAAAAGGTACTTCTGTAATAGATTACATGAACGAGATGCAAGGGATCATGGACCAGTTGTCAGGAATAGGCATAAAGTTTGATGACAAAGTACTTGCCTTCATGGTGCTTGCCTCCCTACCAGAGTCGTGGGAGACTTTGAAGATCTTAATTACCAACTCAGCACCTAACGGTGTTGTAAGTGTGGAATCTATCGAAAGCAAAATTCTGAATGAAGAGATGAGAAGAAGATCACAATATTCAACATCTTCATCACAACTAGATGTTCTAGTTATAGAAGCCAGAGGGAGGAACCAGTCCAAGCAAACAAAGCCTAGAGATAAAAGTAGAGGAAAGTCAAACAAATATGCCAATATTGATTGCCATTACTACAAAAAGAGTGGACACATCCAAAGGTTCTGTCGAAAGTTCAAATAAGAAAGGAGCAAAGGCAAGGAAGTCAAGAAAGATGACAGTAGTAATGATGATCAAACAAATGCCATAGATGTAACATCCCCAATTTTATTTTATTTATTAATAAAGGTGCATAAATATTTAATGTAACATCCATAATTTCGTTTCTTTAATTAATAAAGGTACATAAATAATTAATTAAGGAAATAAAATTTATTAAAAAAAATTTAGATATCTAAGAAATATAATCCTTAGAAATTCTTCACCTTATGTGTATGCATAGAAAATGTTTCTAACATTAAGGGAATAGATAAAGAGAGTAAACCTAATAGGAAAAATTAGAAATAACATACTAAAGATAGGCAAAATTCTTGGGTAAGGAAGATAAATTATTTTGTGAAGTAAGTAAAGGTCTTAAAATTTTAAGAAGATTGGATTAGGGTAATTTTTCTTAATTCAAGAGCTAGAGTTACTAAGTTTAACATCTCCATCTATAAATTGGGCTTTCACTTATGGACACTTCATATAAAGTTTTTCCACTTTACATGAATTTCTAGCCAGCCAATAGGATAGCCCAATAAAACATAGACTTGAACTAGGATATAGAAGTTGGACTGATAGTCTAAAAATCATGAAAATGTGACCAACCCCTTCATGAAAGGTAGAATTTCAGCCAAAGAAAAGGAAATGGGTAAGAATGAGCCCAAATCCAAGAAGAAAAAATAAGAATCATGTGAGAAAATAGTAGTGTAATAATAATCAAGATTAGGTCATATGGCATTAAGACAAAACATCTATATCCTCCATTCATAATTTCAACAAGTAAGTAATAATACATGGCTTTAGGACAAAACATCTATATCCTATATTCATAATTTCAACAAGTGGGTAATAATACATAGCATTATGAAAAAATATCCTTATCCTACACAAATAATTTTAGCCAGGCAAGGGAGATTTAAGGGCTGAACATTTGCCACCTAAAAAGACAAACCTATAATACTTGATTAAGACAAAAGAAAAAGGAAATGAATCCCTAAATCAAAGGGACCTTTTCCCTTGTCTTAAGAACATTCTAACATGATTTTCAAAATACAAATCTCCTTTTGCTATGCATATCTTGACTAAGGGAGAGGAAGACAAGAACATGAGTTGTTTTTTCCTAAAAAATAACCAAGTGCATCCTAATTGTGATAAGGTAGACCCATGGTTATGAAATTTGAACCACATGATAGTTTATTTAAGCAAAACCCACCCATATAACATTATAATTTCGTCCAAGTGAGGGAGAGGAAAAACATAAGCAAGGTAGATTGAGGAAATGAGAGAAAGAGAGGAGAAGAGAAGAATAAAGAGGAAGGAGAAGTCTAGAGGACTAAGTATTCAAGGTAAGTTAGCTTAATCTGCACTTGAATCTATCTTTCTTCTTTATTCTTGGGGTTTAAAAACTCACCCTCTTTCTCTTATTCAAGCTACTAGAAAAGCTAAAGGAAGGGATAAATCTTGCTACTTCCTTCAAGAGGAAACAAGAAAAAGAATTCACTAAGTGAGTTAAGGAGATCTTTAGGTAGGTTTAACAATATTTTTTTTAAAGAAAAGCTTTGAAATTAGAAACATTTATATAGGATTTTGATCCTAAAACTTGGATGAAATTTACAATATTTGTTACTTTGATGATTGGCCATGGATGTTGCTATATCATGTTATATGTTGATCTTGCATGTGATGTATGTTTAAATACTTAGGTTGGAGTGGAAAGTTCTGCATAGGTATGGCTATGGGTGGCAAAAGTTTAAGATTTTTATGCTACTATTTTGTATATTTAAATGTGGTGAAAATTGATGGAATATGATTTGATGTAAATTAGGAAGAAAATGGAAGAGGACATAATAAAATGAACTAAAACCTTAGAGGTTAGGTTAGGAAACTAGGTTTCGGAGTAACCAGGGAAGCTTCTATTTTTCAAATTCTGGGAAGAATCAGTTATGAATTAGAAGAAATGGCTAACATGAAACATATAGATATATGTCTCAAGGAATTTTAGCCACTGGAATCACTCAATTTGGAGTCCACATGAGGTAGATATGGTCAGATTAGTAAGCAGTGATCAGAAAATGGTTAACCAGGGAAGAATCTGTTAGGAAAGCTTCTGTGTTTGAATTTTTGGAAAAAATTTGTAGGGAATTAAAACAACTAGTTAACATAATATATATATATATATATATATATATATATATATATATATATATATGTCTTATAAAAATTTAGCCATTGGAACCACTCAATGTGGAGTTCATATGTGAGAGATATGGTTAGATTAGTAAGTAGAGGTCAAAACCTACCTGAGAAGAAATCACGTTGAGACTGATGGAGTAATATCACCATGATTTCTTAAGATTTCACTAACATGTTCAACATAATAGTTTTAGATAATAGTTTTATCTTTAAATGGACACCAAAATCACCTAATTTTGAGTTAAAATGAGGGACACTATGCTCTGATTAGTGAGAGATCAGGCAGGACGAAAACCTTCATCAGGGAATAACACAACATAGAGCATGGCCGTGTTCTGTGCTGGAAAGGGCATTTTGAAGCCTAAAGCATGGCTGTTTTAGAAGAAAAGGCCAAGCCATGTTATAGGATATGTTTGGCCGTGTTGGAAGCTAGTAAAGCTTATTTTCAACATTTTTCTACCCTAAATGAACCTCATTAACTATAAGATATTAATAAGATCCAAATTGAAGAAGAATGTTGTATTAAATTTGTGAGAACATGTGTTGGAAATTATATAAGTAGGAGGAAAGTGACTAGAGGCCAAGCATAAAGAAAATGAAGAGATAAAAATAATATTTAAAAAAGAAAAAGAATCTTATAAATGAAAATAATAAATGACTAGTGTATGCTATAGCCATTGCCATTCTATGAACTCCTAACCATATTAAGTGTGTAATTTTGACATGGAAATATTTTATAAAGTGATATTTGAAACGATTATGTTTATGTCATGATTACCAATGATTTTTTTTGGTAATGATTATATTTTGATGAAAAATTATGACATGTGAGTATAATGAACATACTTGTTATTGAAATCATATTTTTGGCTATTAATGAGAAAAGAAAAGAAAAGAAATAAGCACGGTCACATAGTGGTCCATGTGGTGCACCAATAGGGGACACCCTACTAACAACTATGGTTATGTTAATGAGAAAAGAAAGAAAAAGTATGCAATGTCGGATGGAGCTAGAAAAGTCGTTACCGGAGAGCAGAAAGTACTCACCCTGGCCAAGGTAGCTTGATATGAAAATAAGTTGACAACCATCATATGGTAATATAAAAATAGTTATTCATGCCATACATGTCATTACTATATGATTTTCATGTGCATAGATAAAGTGCATTCATATGACCTAAGATATTTGCTATAGATAATACAGATGAACCTGACATGATGATCTATATTAGTCATAGTTGTGATTTATTGTTGAACCTACTGGGATTTAATTCTCACTATATTTTCAGATCATGTTCAGAAAACTAGTTTTGCAAATTTTTCTTTAACTCTAGCTCTTAGTGTACGTTGGATCGAGTTACTCTATGTTGGGTAGATCCCAGAAATTAATAACGCGTTTGTGGTCGAGTTGACTAAGATTCCTGTGAAGGTGCAGCCACCTGCACTCGTATCCTCGGAGCTAGTCAATATAGATGAATAAGATGTAGACATTTATGTGTTTGATTTGTGTGCAGATGTTGTTAATTAATTATGTGTAAACCTTAATTATGCTTGGTTAAATTAATTGAATGTTATTATGAGTTAAATAAAGGTAATGACTTCATGGGACTTTAAAACAATTTATATATATGTATTTATGTAAAAGATGGAGTTGTTACAATAGACAAATTTAATATCGTTTATGATGAAGATATTGTCAATCTTACATCCCATGAAACCAGTTGAATTATTGATAGTGGCGCTACCATTCACGCTGTACCTCGAAGAGAACTCTTTTCATCTTACACAGAAGGAGATTTCAGAGCTGTTAAGATGGAAAATGAAAATTTACTAAAAGTTATTGGCAGAGATGTCTGCTTGGATATGAAAAATGGCACAAGATTGGTGCTGAGATATGTTAAGCATAATTCAGATACACGCCTAAATCTGATTTCCCCAAACAAACTTGATGATACATGCTTCTGTAACACATTCATAAATGGTCAATGAAAACTCACTAAAGGTGCCTTGGTGGTGGGCAAAGGAAGAAAGTACTCAACATTGTATGTTATGCATACAAAACTCTCCAACGACACTGTTAATGTCGTAGAGAAAGAAGGTACAGTCAAGTTGTGGCATAAGAGAGTTGACCATATGAGTGAGAAAAGTATGACATGTCTGGCCAAGAAGAAAATGTTATCTAGAATGAATCAAGTACATTTGGAGAAATGTGCTGATTGCTTGGCGAGAAAGCAAAATATAGTTTCTTTCAAGAGTTCCCCTCCTTCCAGAATGAAGAATGTGTAAGATCTGGTACATTCAACTCTGTGTGGACTGATGCTAAAGTCACTTGGTGGTGCTTGATACTTTGTGACTTTGATTGATGATCATTCTAGGATGACGTGGGCATACACTTTGAAGACAAAAGATTAGGTGTTAGATGTCTTTTAACAGTTTCATACCTTAGTTGAGAGACATATTAGGAAGAAGTTAAAATGCATCCGGACAGACAATGGTGGAGAGTATACTGGACCATTTGATGCTTATTGTAAAGAGCATGGTATTTGTCATCAGACAATAGGATGAGATCATGGCTAGGGCTGACAAACAAAAATAGAATACGGACCCACTTCACGTCCTAGTTGGACCTATCACAAGATCTCAGGCCAAAATATTTAAAGAAGCATTTAATGGTATAATTCTAGAGGCCCATGAAGGAGAAAACTACATTACTACTAAAGAAGAGCCAAGATTGGTCCATATCATTAAAATCCACTTATATATGACCTAAGACTAGCCAATCTAAATGTGGGCCTAAAGTATAAGAAGAATAAAGGCTAAATATTGAATATAGACTCAAGATAAAGGAGTTATTTAATGGCCCAATTCAGGCTACATTATTCTGATTTATTTAATTTTAATATCATGTTTATTTGACTAGAAAAGTTTCCTATTTGATAATTCTTAGACAATTTACTATTTTTATTTTTTCTTGCTCTATAAGAGTTTCCTATATAGTTTTCCTATTTTCTTTAGGTAATTGGCCTATAAATAGGCATGTATGCTCTTGAGATTACAAATTATCATTAATAATATTGAAAGTGTTTTTTCTTTGGTTCTTCAAAGAACTTTTCTGAACTTATCAAGATTTTCTTGTGGCGTTCAAGCAAGACTTATCACTCACAATCTTCTTTCTCTTTCTTAAGTGTAGCTTCTACAATATTTCTTATACTTTTGGTTTTTATCTCTTTATAGATAACGAGTCAAGGTCATTTTTCTTTTTATTTATTTTGTTATAAATCTGAATTAGAACATGATCCTTCCAATTGGATCCTATATTGAGTTTGGGTCTCACTACTCTTGGTGAGGTTCATATCAGGGGTTCACATTATTTGGTATCAGAGCCTAAGTTCTAAGTCAGGTTTGATCTATCATATTTATTTGTTTTCTTGTTATTATTCTATCTTTCTATCTTGTGATCTTTTTTTTTCTTGTGTTATTCACTCTTCTTATCTTCTTTTGATTTCTTGTGTTCTTGGTTCACATACATATCTGAAAAAAAAATCCAAAAAAAAAGAAAAAAATAATTTAGAAAAAAATTCAGAAAAATAAAAAGTTTAGAATTCCAAAAAAGAGAGGAGAAATTCGAAAAAAAGGTTAGAATTCAGTATTGATGAAATTAAGTTTTCACCTAGTTTGTGTAATCTGGTCTAAAAAAAAGAGAACCAATAATTTTGTTTGCATGAATTATTTTTCTTTCTTTGATCTTTTATTTCAATTGCTTATCTTGTCTTTAGTTTCGTTGTTTTTCCTAAAGTTTTATTGCTATGTTCCCTTTGCTTCTTAAAGTTATGTTCTTTTTCTTCTTTCTTTACTCTTTGCATTCTATTAGTTGAATTTGGATTGTTGCAAGAAGATTTTCGTTTGAGTTCGTCAGAGTTCAATAAATAACTGAAAGAAGGGACTTAGAGAGGAAAAAGGCAAGAGAGTGTGAGCTTATAAGAGGGTAAAAACAAAAATTTGAGTAAAGACGAGTGTGAGTGCCATTAATCTTGAGAGAAACATGTGAGCTAGTGTTGTAAGATTTTTTTTATTCTAACATTGTTTTGCAGGAAAATCATGTCACACAACAAAGACAAAAATACTTTCTAAGATGTGTTGGGAATAGTGGATCCAAAGTTAATGATGGAAGCTTTAGTAAGTGAGATGAAAAGAGTTTTGAGAGTGTAGATTCATTAACGGTTAGATTGAGTAGAGAATGCACGTATGGAAGAGTCATAAAACACTCCTAATATATGTAGGAGGGGGAGAGTTCAATCAAGAAAGGGTTTTGAAGATGAAGAGTATTATAGAGATGGTTTTGATGAAGTTGATATAGATTTGAATGATAACAATAGGAGATATGGTGGGAGGTTTAGAGAAGTTAGGAATCAGATTGATGATAATTTAGAAAGTATTAAAATGAAAATTCCACCCTTCCAAGGTAAAAATGATCCAGAAGTTTATTTAGAATGGGAGAAAAAGATGGAGATAGTGTTTGATTGCCCCAACTATTCTGAGGTGAAAAAGTTAAAATTGGCTGCAATTGAATTTACTGACTATGCTATTATTTGGTGTGATCAATTGATTTTAAGTAGGAGACGAAATAGAGAAAGACTCATTGAGACATGGGAAGAGATGAAAGTAGTTATAAGAAGGCGATTCATTTCAAGTCACTACCATAGAGACTTGTTTAATAAATTGCAAAGCCTTACTCAAGGGTTTAAAATTGTTGAAGACTACCATAAGGATATGGAGATAGCCATGATTCAAGCCAATGTGGAGGAGGACCGAGAAGCTACAATGGCGAGATTCTTAGTTGGCTTAAACCATGATATAGCAAAAGGGGTAGAGTTGCAACATTATGTGGAGTTGGATGACATGGTGCACATGGCCATAAAGGTGGAGTAACAACTAAAAAGGAAGGAATCCTCAAGAATGTGACAGAATTTGAGTTCTTCTTCAACATGGAAGTTGAATTAGACTAGGAGGGAAGACAAACCCAAGGCCGAACCTTCCAAAGAAAATAAAAATGGAGGCACACCAAACCAAGGTAAAACTATTTCCCAACCTTCTAGAACTAGAGATGTTAAATGCTTTAATTGTTTGGGAATGGCTCATATTGCTAGTCAATGTCTAAATAAAAGAGTAATGATATTGAAAGATGATGGTGACATTGAGACCAAAGGTGAGTCCGATAATGAGTCTGTGCCCTCGTTGGAGGATGTAAGTGGCGTTGAATATCTGATTGATAGAGAACTTTTAGTTACAAGGAAATCCCTTAGTGTACAAATCAAACAAGATGAAGAGGTAAAACAAGAAAATATTTTTTATACTAGATGTCATGTTAATAATCAAGTATGTAGCATGATCATCGATGAGGGAAGCTGCACTAATGTAGCTAGCAATAGTTTGGTTGAAAAATTGAACTTGGCCACTTTAAAGCATCTAAAGCTATATAAGCTACAATGGTTGAATAACTATGGAGAAATTAAAGTGACTAGGAAAGTGTTGGTGTCAATCTCCATTGGAAAATACAAAGATGAAATTTTGTGTGAAGTGGTGCCAATGCAGGCGGGACATATTCTTTTGGGAAGACCATGGTAGTTTGATAGACATGTAACTCATGATGGTTATACCAATAGATACTCCTTTGAACATGATAAAAGAAAAAGTACTCTTGTGCTTTTAACTCCAAAGCAAGTGTTTGAAGATCAAGTGAAGTTAAAAAAAAGAGTGACATAAAAAAAGCGAGTGAGGTTTCAAAAGAAAGAGAGAACAAATAAGCCTTTAATTGTACTATTATACAAAGAGACTTTTTGAGTATTAATGAACTTAACTCTTCTTTGCCTAGTGTTGTAGTTTCTCTTTTGCAAGAGTATGAAGATTTATTCCCCGAAGAAATACCTAATGGCTTACCACTAATTAGGAGAATTGAGCATCAAATAGATTTTATACTCGAAGCATCAATTCTAAATAGGTCAGCCTATAGTAGTAATCCTAAGGAGACAAAAAAAATTTAAAGGTAGGTTGGAGAGCTCATGGAGAAAAGATATGTGTGAGAGAGCATGAGTCCTTGTGCAGTTCCAGTGTTACTTATGCGTAAGAAGGATGGGACATTGAGGATGTGTGTTGACTGTCGTGCTATTAATAATATCACTGTAAAGAATAGACATCACATTCCTAGATTAGATTATATACTTGATGAATTGCATGGTTCTTGTGTTTTTACCAAAATTGATCTCAAAAGTAGGTATCATCTAATTAGGATGAGAGAGGATGATGAATGGAAAATTGCTTTTAAAACAAAAAATGGTTTATATGAGTGGTTAGTTATGCCATTTGGATTAACTAATGCACCAAGTACTTTCATGAGATTGATGAATCATGTTTTGCGTGCTTTTATTGGCAAATTTTTGGTTGTATACTTTGATGATATTCTGATTTATAGAAAAAACTTGAATGAACATGTTGAGCATATAAAACTCGTTTTAGATGTTTTGAGAAAAGAAAAGTTGTTTGTTAACATCAAGAAGTCTACCTTTTGCATAGATAAACTTGTATTCCTTGGATTTGTTATCAGTGCTAAAGGAATTGAGGTGGATGAAGAAAAGGTAAACAAAATTCAAGATTGGCCAAGTCCTACAAGTGTGGGTAATGTTAGAAGTTTCCATGGGTTGGCTAGTTTTTATAGAAGGTTTGTAAAAGATTTTAGTAGCCTAGCTGCACCTTTGATTGAAGTTATAACAAAGAATGTGGGTTTTAAGTGGGGTGATGAACAAGCAAATGCATATAATTTTATTAAAGAAAAATTAACTAATGCACCCTTACTTGCTTTACCGAACTTCACAAAAACTTTTAAAATTGAGTGTGATGCCTCAAGAATAGGTATTGGAGTTGTCCTAATGCAAGAAGGGCATCCCACTGTCTACTTTAGCGAGAAACTAAGTAAAGCATCCCTAAACTATCCAACATATGATAGAGATGTTTGCATTGGTTAGGGCATTGAAAACTTGGCAACAATATCTTTGGCCAAAAGAGTTTGTGATTCACACTGATTAGGAATCTTTGAAGCATTTGAAGGGCCAACACAAGCTCAACAAGCAACATGGCAAATGGGTGGAGTTTATTGAAACATTTCCTTATATGATTAAGTACAAGAAAGGTAAGGAAACTCTTGTGGCTTATGCATTGTCTCGGAGGAATGTTTTACTTTCTACTTTAGATGCAAAATTGCTTGGGTTTGAATATATAAAAGACTTGTATGTTAATAATTCTAATTTTTGTAATGTATTCAATGCATGTGAAAAAGTGGTGTTTGGTAAGTTCTTTAGGCATAATGGATTGTTGTTTAGAGAAAATAAATTGTGTGTGCCTTAATGTTCATTACATGACTTGTTTGTTAGAGAAGCTCATGGATATGCTTTGATGGGACATTTTAGCATAGCCAAGACTTTGAGTGTTTTGCATGAACATTTCTTTTGTCCTCATATAAAACGTGATGTAGAATGGATGTGTGAAAAGTGTATCATTTGTAGACAAGATAAGTCTACAACTAAACCTCATGGGTTATATACTCATTTGCCTATGCCTAGTGAACCTTGGATGGACTTATCTATGGATTTTATGTGGTTGTTGATAGATTTTCTAAAATGACACATTTCATACCATGTCATAAAATTGATGATGCATTTCATATTATTGATTTGTTTTTCAAAGAAATTGTGAGATTGCATGGCGTGCTTAGGAGTATTGTGTCTAACATAGATGCAAAATTCTTAAGCTATTTTTGGAAGACTTTGTGGGGTAAGTTAGGGATGAAACTTTGATTTTCTACTACTTGTCGCCCACAAACTGACAGTCAAACTGAAGTAGTTAACATGACTTTATCTATTTTGTTACATGCCATAATACAAAAGAATTTGAAATCAAGGGAGAAATGTTTGCCAAATGTTGAGTTTGCATATAATAGGAGCATACATTCTATAACTAAGTTTTCTCCTTTTGAAATTATGTATGAGTTTAATCGATTAACTCATTTACCTATGACTGAGCGTATTAATTTAGATAGAAAGAAGAAAGCTGAATTTGTTAGGAAGATTCATGAAAAAGCTAGACAAAACATTGAGAAAAAAACTGAGCAATATGTCAAACAAGCTAATAAGGAGCACAAGAAAGTTTTATTTGAGCCTAGTGATTGGGTTTGATTGCATATGAGGAAGGAAATGTTTCAAGCTCAAAGGCATTCTAAATTATTTTGAAGAGGGGATGGTCTATTTCAAGTGATTGAAAGGATTAATGATAATGCCTACAAACTAGATCATCCAGGTGAGTATAATGTTAGTGTAAAATTTAATGTTTCTCACTTATCTCCTTTTGATGCAGGTGATGATTTGAGGAAAAAATATTTTTCAAGAGGAGGGAAATGATGAGATCATGGCTAGGGTTAACAAACCAAAATGGAATGCAGACCCACTTCAAGTCCCAGTTGGATCTATCACAAGATTTTAGGCCAAAATATTCAAAGAAACACTTAATGGTCTAATTCTAGAGGCCCATCAAGGATAAAACTACATTACTACTAAAGAAGAGCCAAGACTGATCCATATAATTAAATTCCACTTATATGTGGCCCAAGACCAGCCAATCTAAATGTGGGCCTAAAGTACAAGAAGAATGAAGACTAAAGACTGAATATAGGCCAAAAATCAAGGAGTTATTTAATGGCCCAATTTAGGCTACGTTTTTTTACTTATTTATTTACTTTTAATATCATGTTTATTTCACTAGAAAAGTTTCCTATTTGATCATTTTTGGACAATTTCCTATTTTTATTTTTCCTTGCCCTGTAGGAGTTTTCTATATAGTTTTTCTCTTTTATTTAGGTAATTGGCCTATAAATAGGCATCTGTGCTCTTGAGAATACATATTATTATTAATAATATTGAGAGTAGTTTCTCTTTGGTTCTTCAAAGAACTTTTCTGAACTTATCAAGATTTTCTTATGAAGTTCAAGAAAGACTTATCACTCATAATCTTCTTCCTCTTTCTTAAGTGTGGCGTCTACAATGTTTCATACCTTTAGTTCTTATCTCTTTATAGATAATAGGTCAAGGTCATTTTTCCTTTTATTTCTTTTGTTATAAATCTGAATTAGAACATGATCCTTCCAATTGGATTCCATATTGATTCTGGGTCTCACCACTCTTGGTGAGGTTCATATAAGGGGTTCACATCACAATACCACCAAAAATGCTATAGTTAAATGGTTTAGCTGAGAGGATGAATAGAACTTTGATGGAGAGAGTAAGATGTTTACTCTCACATACAAAGTTAACCAAAACCTTTTGGGGTGAAGCCTTGCTTACAGTTGTACACGTGCTGAATTTATCACCGTGTGTTCCTCTACAGCATAATACACTAGAGAAAGTGTGGTCAGAAAAAGATGTTCCTCTATAAAGCCTTCGTGCATATCCCTAAGGATGAAAGGGCCAAGCTCGATGCCAAGACATGACAATGTGTATTTATTGGCTATGGTCATGATTAATTTTCCTATAGATTCTACGATCCAGTCCAGAAAAATCTCATTAGAAGCCATGATACTCTATTTGTTAAAGATCAGACCATTGAATATGTAAACAAAATGGAGAAGGATGTTCTTAATTCCAATGATGACTCAACAAACTTGAGACTAGTTCCTCCAATAGTGGTGCCGAGGCAAGTTAGAGATGATGATCTGCCTGATGATGCTCCCATAAAGGCTGAATCAGAAGATGATGATAATAATGCTCACCATCAACTACCAACACCTGTGTCTTCCCTATATCAATTTGGGAGAGGTAGTAGAATAAGACAACCTTCTACTAGATATCCTAATGATTATTATGTAACACTCACTGACGAGGGAGAACCTGATAGCTTTAACTATGGAAGATGAGCACAAGCAAAAGTAGAGAGAAGTCGTGCAAGATGAAATAAAGTCCTTGCAAGAGAACAAAACGTTTGAGCTAGTGAAGTTGCGGAAAGGCAAGAGAGCTTTGAAAAATAAATGGGTGGTCAGGATTAAGAATGATGAACATAGTCTCCATTCAAGATTTAAAGCTAGACCGGTTATTAAAGGATTCAACCAAAGAAAAGGCATTGATTTTGATGAAATATTTTCACCAGTTGTGAAAATGACATCCATCCGTACAATGCTAGGCTCAACAGTGAGCCTTGACTTGGAGGTTGAACAAATGTATGTAAAAATTTCCTTCCTTCATGGTGATTTAAAGGAAGAGATATACATGGAGAAGCTAGAGGGTTTCAAGCAAAAAGAAAAAGAGGATTATATTTGTAGACTGAAGAAAAGTTTTTACAGCTTGAAACAAACACCAAGACAATGGTATAAGAAGTTTGAGTCTGTTATGGGGGAGCAAGGCCATAAGAAGACTACTTAAAACCATTGTGTCTTTGTGCAGAAATTCTCTAATGATGATTTCATTATCCTTTTGCTGTATGTGGATGACACATTGATAGTTGGTCGAAATGTTTCCAAAATCAATTGTTTGTCGTGTCCAAGTTGTGCATGGTTTCCTCCACATTGTTTGCCAAATTGCTCCTCCGTGGTGCCATTTCCTACTGTGGCAAAAAAAAAGTTATGCTACTATTGAGGTGATCAATCTCAATAGTTAATTTCAAAAATATTTAACGGCAGTCATAACACCACTTTGGCATATAGATAGGAGACACTAGTAATTTCTTACCTATATGAAATCACTGTTCCCTTACACAGACAACCACAACATACTCTAGACACTATAAGATCGACTTAGATAATCATCCAACCATTGGCCATCTAGGATCGATGTACTCTAATACCAATTATGTAACAACACCATTTTTTTACATTTATACATATATATAAATTCTTTAAAGTCCCATGAAATCATTACCTTTATTTAACTCATAATAACATTCAATTAATTTAACCAAACATAATTAAGGTTTACCCTATTAATTAACAACATCCGCACACAAATCAAACACATATATGTCTACATCTTATTCATCCAAAATGACCAATTCTGGGAATACGGTTGCGGGTGGTTGCACCTTTACCAGAATCTTAGCCAACTTGACTACAAACACCTTATTAATTTATAGGATCAGTCCAACATAGAGTAACTCAATCCAACGTACACTAAGAGCCAGAGTGAAAGAAAAATCTACAAAACTAGTTTTCTAAACATGATATGAAAATATAGTGAGAATTAAATCCCAGTAGGTTCAACAATAAATCACAATTATCATCAATATAGATCATTAGGTCATGTTCATCTGTATAAGCTATGTAACATCCTTTATTTCATTTCTTTTATTAATAAAGGTACATAAATATTTAATGTAACATCCATAATTTTGTTTCTTTAAAGGCACATAAATATTTAATTAAGGAAATGAAATTTATTAGACAATTTTTAGATATATACGAAAATATAATCCTTAGAAATTCTTCACCTTATGTGTATGCATATAAAATGTTTCTAACATTAAGAGAACAAGTAAAGAGAGAAAACCTAATAGGAAAAATTAGAAATAACATACTAAAGAGAGGCAAAATTTTTTGGTAAGGAAGATAAATTTTCGTGAAGTAAGTAAAGGTCTTAAAATTTTAAGAAGATTGGATTAGGGTAATTTTTCCTAATTCAAGAGTTAGAAATTTCTAAGTTTAACATCTCCACCCATAAATTGGGCTTTCACCTATGGACACATCATATAGAGTTTTTCCACTTCACATAAGTTTCTAGCAAACCCATTGGATAACCTAAGCAAGAAATTGAACATAGACTTGGATTAAGATATAAAAGTTAGATCGATAGCCCAAAAATTATGAAAATGTGACCAAGCCCTACAAAAAAGGTAGAATTTTATCAAAAGAAAAGGAAATAGGTAGGAATGAGCCCAAATCCAAGAGGCAAAATAAAATAAAATAAAATAAATCATGTGATGAAATAATAGTGTAATAATAATAAAGATTAGGTTACATGGCATTAAGACAAAAATTCAGCAAGTGGTGTGATAATACCTATCTCCTACATTCATAATTTTAGCAAGTGGTATGATAATACATGGCATTAAGACAAAACATCTTTATCCTACACTCATAATTTTAGCAAGTGGTATCATAATACATGGCATTAGGACAAAATTTTCCTATCCTACACAAATAATTTTAGCCAAGTAAGGGAGATTCAAGGGCTAGAAACTTGCCACTTAGA
Organism: Gleditsia sinensis; assembly: GCA_037074535.1. Lineage (NCBI taxonomy): Eukaryota > Viridiplantae > Streptophyta > Magnoliopsida > Fabales > Fabaceae > Gleditsia > Gleditsia sinensis. The sequence continues at coordinate 43,664,805 of CM073463.1, forward strand.
AGGAAAACTTATCATACTTGATTAAGAAAAAAGAAAAATGAAATGAATCCATAAATCAAAGGGACCTTTTCCTTTGTCTTAAGAACATATTATCATAATTTTTAAAATACAAATCTCATTTTGTTATGCATATCTTGACTAAGAAAGAGGTAGACAAGAACATGAGTTGTTTGCTTTCTAAAAATTAACCTAGTGCATCCTTATTGTGATAAGGTAGACCCATGATCATGAAAGATGAACCACTTGATAGTTTATTTAAGCAAAACCCACCCCTATAACAGTTTAATTTTGTCCAAGTGAGGGACAAGAAAAATAAAAGCAAGGTAAAGTGAGGAAAGGAGAGAAAGAAAGGAGAGGAAAGGAAGAAAGAAGAAGGAAAATTCTAGAGGACTAAGTACTCAAGTTGCTAGAAAATCTTAGGGAAGGGAGGAATCTTGCTACTTCCTTCAAGAGGAAACAAGAAAAAGAATTCACTAAGTGAGCTTGGGACATCTTTAGGTAGGTTTAACAATATTTCTTTTTAGAAAAGATTTGAAATTGTAACATTTATGTGGGATTTTGAACTTAGAACTTTGATGAAATTTACAATATTTTCTACTTTGATGATTGGTCATGGATGTTGCTATATTATGTTACATGTTATTTTGCATATGATGGATGTTTTGGACATTACGGTTGGTGTGGAAAGTTCTGCATAGGTATTGCTATCGTTGGCAAAAATTTTATGTTTTTTTTATGCTACTATTTTGTATATTTGAATGTACTAAAAAATTGATGGAATATGATTAAATGTAAAGAAAATGGAAGAGGATGAGATATAATGATGAACTAAAAGCTTAGGAAAGGATTGGTTAGGAAACTGGATTTTGGGGTAACTAGGGAAGTTTCTATTTCTGAAATTTTGGGAAGAATTGATTAGGAATTAAAAGAAATGGTTAACATAAAAAATTTATATATATGTTTAACGGATTTTTAACCCCTAGAATCACTTAATTTGGAATCCAGATGAGGGAGATATTTCTCGATATATAAGCTGTGGTCAGACAATGGTTTACTAGAGAAGAATTTGTGAGGTATGCTTTTGTTTTTGAATTTATGGGATAAATTTGTAGGGAATTAAAACAAATGCTTAACATAAAAAATGTAGATCTATGTTGCACGGAATATTAACCACTGGAATCATTCAAATTGGAATCAATATGAGGGAGATATTGTAAGATTAGTAAGCAAAGGTCAGAAACTAGCTAACCAGGGAAGAATCTGTTAAGTATGCTTCTGTGTTTGAATTTCTGGGCAAAAGATGTAGGGAATTAAAGAAAATTGTTAACAAAATAAATATACATTTATGAATCACGGATCTATAGGCTTTGAAAGCACTTAATGTGGAGTTCATATGATAGAGATATGACTGATTAATGAGTAAATGTTAGAATTAGTATAGAATCCAGAGTGGTAAATGTAAGTGTTTTTTTTTATTTTCTGGGAGTAAATAGTAATGAATATGAAGACATTATAAACACGAAAGTTGTATATAAATGTCTTAACGTTTTATAGGTTTTGGAATCACCTCAATTGAAGTTTGTATGAGGGAGATATGGTCCAATTAGTTAGTAGAGGTTTGAACCTATCCGAGAAGAAATAATATTGAATTTGAGGGAGTAGTAACACCATAATTACTTAATATTTCACTAAAATGTTCAACATAAGGGTTTTAGAAGATTGTCTTATATTTCAATTGACACCAATATTACCTTAATCGGATTTAAAATGAAGATGTTATGCTATGTTTAGTAAAGAGAGGATAATAATATTTAAAAAATAAGAAGAATCTTATAAATGAAAATAATAAATGACTAGTGTATGCCACATCCATTTCCATTTCATGAACTCCTTACCATCTTAAGTGTGTAATTTTCACATGGAAGTATTTTAAAGTGATTTTTGAAACAATTATGTTCATGGTATGATTACCAATTATTTTTTTGGTTATGATTATATGAAAATTTTGGAATGTAAGTATAATGAACATACTTGTTATTGCAATCATATTTCTGGCTATTAATGTGAAAAAAAGAAGAAGAAATAAGCACAGTCACATGGTGGTTCATGCGGTGCACCAGTAGGGGATGCCCTACCAACGACTATGATTATGTTAATGAGAAAAGAAATTGTGCCATTTTGGACGAAGCAAGAAAAGCCCATATTGGAGAGTAGAAAGTACTCAACCTGACCGGACTAGCTTGATAAGAAAATTAGTTGATAGCCATCATATAATATTTTGAAAATAGTTATTCATGCCATCCATGCCATTACTATACAATTTTCATGTACATAGATAAAGTGCATTGAAGTGACCTAAGGTAATTGACGTAGCTTATGTAGATGAACATGACATGATGAGTTATATTGTTGATAATTATGATTTATTGTTGAACCTACTTCGATTTAATTCTCACTATATTTCCATATCATGTTCAGAAAACTAGTTTTATAGATTTTTCTTTGGTTCTGGCTCTTAGTGTACGTTAGATCGAGTTACTCTATGTTGGATAGATCTAAGAAATTAATAAGATGTTTGTGGTCGAGTTGGTTAAGATCTCGGTGAAGGTGCAACCACCCACACCCGTATCTTTGGAACTGGTCAATAGGGATGAATAAGATGTAGACATATATGTGTTTGATTTGTGTACGGATGTTGTTAATTAATGATGTGTAAACCTTAATTATTTTTGATTAAATTAACTGAATGTTATTATGAGTTAAATTAAGCTAATGGCTTCATGCGACTTTAAAAAAAATTATATATATATGTATATATGTAAAAAAAATGGAGTTGTTACATAATTAGTATCAAAGCAAGTCGATCCTAGATGGCCAGTGAGTGGATGGTTATCTGAGTCGATCTTATAGTGTCTTGAGCATGTTGTGGTTGTGCTATGTTGGGGATCAGTGATTTCATATAGGTAAGAAATTACTGGTGTTTCCTATCTATATGCCAAGGTGGTGTTATGACTGCTGTTAAATATTTTTGAAACTAACTATTGGGTTTAATCACCTTAATAGAAACATAACTTTCTTTTTGCCAAAGTAAGAAATAGCACCACCGAGGAGAAATCTGGCAAACAATGCAGAGGAAACCTTGCACAATCTGGCCACGGCAATTTGAGACCAAGTCACAACTACCAACCAAATTCTACAATACCTTCAAAATGCTAATAACTCGAATGGTGAGAATGAAGCTAATAATCGGATGCTAAGAAATGATAATGGCATATACGAGTTCCTAAGGACTAGACTACCATGTTTTCAAGGTGGTTTTGACTCGACTGTAGCTGAAAGGTGAATAAGGGAACTAGATAAATTCTTTGAAGTGTGGGTTTTACTGAGGAGCAGCAAGTTATCTTCGCTGCATATATGCTAAAAGATGAAGCAGAAAACTAGTGGCATGGAACTAGAGAACTTTTAGCTCACCAGGGAAGGCAGATGGCAGGTGTTCAAAGACACCTTTTTGAAAAAGAACTTCCCAAGTACTATGCGAGCAGAGAAGGAGATTGAATTTCTCCAACTTAGGCAGGGCAGCATGACTGTAGACCAGTACATCGCAAGGTTTGAGGAGTTGTCTAAGTTCTCTTCTTACTTGCAATTTAACCCCGATGAAGCATGGAAGGCTGTTAAGTTCAAAGCGGGATTGAATTCGGAGATAAGGAATGCTGTTGTAGAAATAGAGATCAAGGAGTTTGTACCTTTGAGAAATAAATGCAGACTCTTGGAGAAGAGCTTGAGGGTGGTGGTAGATAAGAAACAAAGACAAAACTTCTAGAAAAGGAAGAACATGCCACAAAACTCAAGCAGAAATGTTAAAGGAAAAGGATAGGGAACTAGCAAGAGGCCAATTGACTATAAGTCCGTGACCTTTCTAACATAACTTTTCTATAGTCAAGTGTACTAAGTGTGGACGTATGTATGGTAACCGGCTATGCTACATGGGATCAGATGTTTGCTTCAATTGCGGACAGAAGGGTCATTTGGCAAAGAATTGCCCACAAAATATGGGGAAGCAGCCGGAATAGAGGCTTCAGGTGAAAGGAAGGGTTTTCAACCTGAGCGGCCAAGAGGCAACTCAATCCCTCGAAATGATTCAAGGTACATGCTATATCTATGGATTTGCTCTTATGGTGTTGTTTGACTTTGGTGCTAGTCATTCATTTATATCGAAAGAATGTATTAGGGAGCTTCAGTATCCTATTTTTGAAACCCCCTATGAGCTATCTGTAGTAACTCCCACGGGGGAAAGGGTCTTAACTTTCTCTGTATTTAAATACTGTTAGGTCACTATTCAAGAGAAAACTTTTTCTGTAAACCTGGTCTGTCTACCTTTAAATGGTATTGATGTCATTCTAGGGTTAGACTGGATCTCTAAAAATTGGGTCTTGTTGAATTGTTGCAACAAGACTATTGAATTTCTACTTTCTACTTCAAAAGAGGAGATGCAGTTATTGATACTTAATGGCAATCAAGTCAATAGGGAGTTGAAGAATTGAGTACTTGGATACATTATCTTGCACTTATCAAATCTAGAAGTTGAACCGAAGCTCGATGAAATCCCAATAGCCAACGAGTTTCTTGAAGTATTTCCATCAGATATTCCAGGCTTACCTCCCAAGAAAGAGATAGAGTTCTCTATTGATCTCCTACTTGGGACAAAGCCTATCTCTATTGCACCTTATAGAATGGCCTAGAAGGAACTATATAAACTCAAGAAACAGTTGGAGGAACTGTTAGACAAGCAATTCATTAGACCAAGTGTATCACCTTGGGGAGCTCCTGTGTTGTTTATTAAGAAGAAAGACGAGAGCTTGAGACTATGCATAGACTACAGACATGACTATCAAAAATAATTATCCTCTCCCTAGGATAGATGATTTATTAGATCAATTGAAGGGAGCCTCCATCTTTTCTAAAATTGATTTGAGACCAAGATACCATTAGATTAGGATTAAAGAGGACGATGTATCAAAAATAGCTTTCAAAACTATGTATAGGCACAATGAGTTTTTCGTAATGCCCTTCGGATTGACAAATGCACCTGCAATTTTCATAGACTACATGAATCGCATTTTTCTACCCTACCTAGATCAATTTATGGTAGTTTTCATTAATGACATCTTGATATACTCTAAGAGAGAGAAAGAACATGAACAACATCTCCGAATCGTGTTGCAAGTGCTGAAAGAGAAAAAGTTGTATGCCAAATTAGAGAAGTGTAGATTTTGGCTGTTAGAGGCAAAATTTCTCAGACATGTCATTTCCAATAAAGGGGTATCCATAGACCCAAGACGGAAGTAGTGATTCAGTGGAAAAGATCAAAGACATTTACAAAATTTAGACGTTTCTTGGGTTTGGCAAGATACTACAGGAGGTTTATATAAAACTTCTCTCGTATAGCCTTGCCATTGACTAAATTGACTAGGAAGGGAAGTCTTTTCAAATGGACTGATCAATGTGAAGCTAGTTTCCAGGAGCTTAAGAAAAGATTAACCACTCCTCCTATTTTATTTATTCTAGACCCCACAGGACATTTTAAAGTGTATAGTGACGTTTCAAAGAAAGGGCTACGGTGTGTGCTGATATAAGACAAGAGAGTAGTTACTTACGCTTCTAGGCAACTGAGACCCCACGAAGGAAACAATATAACCCATGATCTTGAATTGCCAGCGGTGGTGTTTGCCTTAAAGATTTAGCGACACTATTTATACAGAGCAACATTTGAAGTATACTGTGATCATAAAAGTCTTAAGTACCTTTTTAACCAAAAGGAGTTAAATATGAGGTAACGAAGATGGGTATAATTCCTTAATGATTACAAGTTTGAGATAAAGTATCATCCAGGAAAGGCAAATGTTGTAGCTGATGCCTTAAGTCGAAAATCTCTGCACATAGGTCAGATGATGGTGTATGAGATGTAGATACTAGAAGAGTTTCAAAATTTAAAGCTGGACACTACTCTTAGCCCAAAGAAGCTAACATTAATGGGTTATGTATAGAGTGTAACCATAGAGCCCAAATTAAAGAGGCTCAAGGTCATAATCAATACTTACGGGATCATAATGATCAGGATGATTTTTCTATTTCAGAAAATGGAGTAATCATGTATCAAGGAAGGGTCTGTGCTGCTCAAGAAAGAGAGTTGAGGACTAAGATCCTACAGGAATCGCATCAGAGTAAATACTCAGTCCATCCTGGATCCACTAAAATGTACTAAGACTTAAAGATGATATATTGGTGGCCAGGGATGAAAAATGACATTACTGAGTTTGTGGCAAAATGTCTCATTTATCAGAAGATGAAGGTAGAGAATCAAAGGCCAGCAGGATTTTTATAACCTCTTGAGATCCCTAAATGGAAATGGGATAGTATTTCGATGGACTTTGTCGTGGATTTACCTAAAACTTCAGTTGGACATGACTCTATTTGGGTAATAGTTGACATATTAACCAAATTTGCTCACTTTTTTCCCATAAAGGTTAACTATTCACAAGACAATTTGGCCTATTTGTACGTCTAGGAAATAGTTAGACTACATGAAATTCCCTTAAATATCATTTTTGATAGAGATCCGAGGTTCACATCGAGGTTTTAGGAGGTGTTACAATAGGCTTTTGGAACCCAGTTGCGGTTCAATACTGCCTACCATCCTCAGACTGACGAGCAGACAGAACGGACCATTCAAACCCTAAAAGATATGTTGAGGGCCTGTGTGATAGAGCAAGGTAAAGGATGGGATAAATACCTACCTTTAGTGGATTTTGCTTATAATAATAGCTATCACTCTAGTATTAAGATGGCCCTTTACGAAGCTATATATGATAGGAAGTGCCAATCTCCACTATGTTGGTTTGAGGTAGGAGAAAAGAACTTGATGGGTCCTGATCTAGTTCAACAAACCACTGAACAAATCATCATGATACGAGACAAAATACTTACAGCTCAGAGTTGGCAAATGAGTTACTATGATAAGAGACATTGACCTCTGGAGTTTGAGGAAGGAGACTATGTATTTCTGAAACTTTTTCCGACTACTAGAGTTGGTAGGTCTCTCAAAACTAGAAAGTTAAGTCTGCGATTTTTGGGACCCTACCAAATTCCGAAGAAACTAGGCACGTCAGCATATCAAGTTGCCTTCCTACCTAATTTGTCGAACCTGCATAATGTTTTTCATGTATCACAATTGCGAAAGTATCTTCCCGATTCCTCACATGTAATATGGGATGAACCAATCCAAACAAAGGAGAACATGACATACCAGCTAGTACCTACATCCATATTGGACAACGATGTGAAGCAACTGAGAAATAAAACCATTCCCCTGGTTATGGTGTTATGGGAAGGTTTGACTCCAGAAGAAGCAACTTGGGAGCTGGAAGAAGTCATGAAAAAGAAATATCCGCAATTGTTCTTATTAGGTAATTTCTGAAATTTTGAGGATAAAATTTCTTTTAGGGGGAGAGAAATGTAACATCCTTAATTTTGTTTCTTTTATTAATAAAGGTATATAAATATTTAATATAACATCCCTAATTTTGTTTCTTCAAAGGTACATAAATATTTAATTTAGGAAATAAAATTTATTAAACAATTTTTAGATATCTAAGAAAATATAATCCTTAGAAATTCTTCACCTTATGTGTATACATAGAAAATGTTTCTAACATTAAAGGAACAAGTAAAGACAGAAAACCTAGTAGAAAAAATTAGAAATAACATGCTAAAGAGAGGCGAAATTCTTTGGTAAGGAAGATAATTTTTTGTGAAGTAAGTAAAGGTCTTAAAATTTTAAGAAGATTGGATTAGGGTAATTTTTCCTAATTCAAGAGTTAGAAATTTCTAAATTTAACATCTCCACCCATAAATTGGGCTTTCACCTATGGACACTTCATATAGAGTTTTTCCACTTCACATAAGTTTCTAGCAAGCCCATTGGATAACCTAAGCAAGAAATAAAACATAGACTTGGAATAGGATATAGAAGTTGGACCGATAGCTCAAAAATTATGAAAATGTGACCACTCCCTCCAAGAAAGGTAGAATTTTATCCAAAGCAAAGGAAATGGGTAGGAATGAACCCAAATCAAACAGGAAAAATAAAATAAAATAAATCATGTGATGAAATAATAGTGTAATAATAATAAAGATTAGGTTACATGGCATTAAGATAAAAATTCAGCAAGTGGTGTGATAATATATATATCCTACATTCATAATTTTAGGAAGTGGTATGATAATACATGGCATTAGGACAAAAAATCTATATCCTACACTTATAATTTTAGCAAGTGGTATCATAATACATGGCATTAGGACAAAATATTTCTATCTTACACAAATAATTTCAGCCAAGTAAGGGAGATTCAAGGGCTAGAAACTTGCCACTTAGAAAGGAAAACCTATCGTACTTGATTAAGACAAAAGAAAAAGGAAATAAATTCATAAATAAAAGGGACCTTGTCCCTTGTCTTAAGAACATATTATCTTAATTTTCAAAATACAAATCTCTTTTTGCTATGCATATCTTGACTAGGGAAGATGAAGACAAAGATATGAGTTGTTTGTTTTCCAAAAATAAACCAAGTGCATCCTAATTGTGATATGGTAGACCTATGATAATGAAAGGTGAATCACTTGATAGTCTATTTAAGCAAAACCCACCCCAATAACATTATAATTTTGTCTAAGTGAGGGAGAGGAAAAATAGAAGCAAGGTAGAGTGAGAAAAGGAGAGAAAGAGAGTAGTAGAAAGGAAGGAAGAAGAAGGAGAAGTCTAGAGGACTAAGTACTCAAGTTGCTAGAAAAGCTCTGGGAAGGGAGGAATCTTGCTACTTCCTTCAAGAGAAAACAAGAAAAAACAATTCACTAAGTGAGCTAGAGAGATCTTTAGGTAGGTTTAACAATATTTCTTTTTAGAAAAGATTTGAAATTTGTAACATTTATGTGGGATTTTGATCTTAGAACTTTGATGAAATTTACAATATTTGCTACTTTGATGATTGTTCATGGATGTTGCTGTATCATGTTACATGTTATTTTGCATATGATGGATGTTTTGGACATTACAGTTGGTGTGGAAAGTTTGCATAAGTATGGCTATGGCTGGTAAACTTCTTATGAATTTTCATGCTACTATTTTGTATATTTGAATGTGTTAAAAAATTGATGAAATATGATTAGATGTAAAGAAAATGGAAGAGGATATAATATAATGATGAACTAAAACCTTAGGAAAAGATTGGTTAGGAAACTAAACAAGTATGATAGGTTTTCCTTTTAGGTGGCAAATTTTTAGCCCTTGAATCTCCATTATTTGGTTGATATTATTTGTGTGGGATAGGAATATTTTGTCCTAATGCCATGTATTATCATACCACTTGCTAAAATTATGAGTGTAGAATCACACCACTTGCTAAATTTTTGTCTTAATGCCATGTAATCTAATCTTTATTATTATTACATTATTATATCATCACCTATTTTATTTTATTTTATTTTATTTTTCCTCTTGGATTTCGGCTTATTCCTACCCATTTTCTTTGCTTTTGATAAAATTCTACATTTCTTAGAGAGCTTGGTCACATTTTCATAATTTTTGGGCAATCGATCCAATTACTATATCCTAGTGCAAGTCTATGTTTTATTTCTTGCCTAGGTTATCCAATGGGCTTGCTAGAAACTTATGTGAAGTGGAAAAACTCTATATGAAGTGTCCATAGGTAAAAGCCCAAGGTATGGGTAAAGATGTTAAATTTAGTAACTCTAGTTCTTGAATTAGAAAAAATTACCCTAATCCAATGTTCTTGAAATTTTAAGACCTTTACTTGTTTCTAAAAATTTATCTTCCTTATCCAAGAATTTTTCATCTCTTTAGTATGTTATTTCTATTTTTTTCCTATTAGGTTTTCCCTCTTTATTTGTTCTCTTAATGTTAGAAACATTTTCTATGCATATACATAAGGTGAAGAATTTCTAAGGATTATATTTCCTTAGATATCTAAAATATTGTCTAATAAAATTTATTTCCTTAATTAAATATTTATGTACTTTTATCAATAAAAGAAACGAAATTAGGGATGTTACAGTAGTAGTGTAATAATAATCAAGATTAGGTTACATGGCATTAGGACAAAATATCTATATCCCATATTCATAATTTCAACGAGTAGGTAATAATACATGGCATTATGACAAAACATCTATATCCTACATTCATAATTTTAACAAGTAGGTAATAATACATGACATTATGAAAAAACATCCTTATCCTACGCAAATAATTTTAGCCAAGCAAGGGAGACTCAAGGGATGGAAATTTACCACCTTAAAAGGCAAACCTATCTTACTTGATTAAGACAAAAGAAAAAGGAAATGAATCCCTAAATCAATGGAACCTTGTCCCTTGTCTTAAGAAAATTTTATCATATTTTTCAAAATACAAATCTCCTTTTGCTATGCATATCTTGACTAAGGGAGAGGAAGACAAGAACATGAGTTTTCTTTCCCCAAAAAACAACCAAGTGCATTCTAATTGTGATAAGGTAGACCCATGATTATGAAGGTGAACCACTTGATAGTTAATTTAAGCAAAATCCACCCTTATAACATTATAATTTCGTCTAAGTAAGGGAGAAGAAAAACATAAGCAAGGTAAAGTGAGGAAAAGAGAGAAAGAGAGGAAAAGAGAAGAAGGAAGAGGAAGGAGAAGTTTAGAGGACTAAGTACTCAAGGTAAGTTAGCTTAATCTTGAATCCATCTTTTCTATTCATCCTTAGGGTTCAAAACTCACCCTCCTTCTCTTATTTAAGCTGCTAGAAAAGCTAAGGGAATGGAGGAATCTTGCTACTTCCTTCAAGAGGAAACAAGAAAAAGAATTCACTAAGTGAGCTAAGGAGGTTTTTGGGTCGGTTTAATAATATCTCTTTTTAAAGAAAAGCTTTGAAATTTGTAATGTTTATATGGGATTTTGCTCTTAGAACTTTGATGAAATTTACAATATTTGTTACTTTGATGATTGGTCATGAATCTTGCTAAATCATGTTACATGTTATATTACATATGATGGATGTTTTGAACATTTCGGTTGGTGTGGAAAGTTCTGTATTGGTATGGCTATGAGTGGCAAACTTTTAGGATTTTTATGCTACTATTTTGTATATTTGAATGTGGTGAAAAATTGATAGAAGATGATTAGATGTAAATTAGGAAGAAAATGGAAGAAGACGTAATAAAATGATGAACTAAAACCTTAGGAAAGGTTTGGTTAGGAAATTGGATTTCAGAGTAACTAGGTAATCTTCTGTGTTTGAATTTTTGGAAAAAATATATAGGGAACTAAAATAAATAGTTAACATGAATATATATATATATATATATATATATATATATATATATATATATATATATATATATATATATATATATATATATATATATATATATATCTGTTTGTGTGTGTGTGTCTCAAGAATTTTAAGCCACTGGAATCATTCAATATGGAATCCATATTAGGAAGATAGTAAGCAGTGGTCAGAAATTAGCTAAGTAGGGAAGAATCTATTAAGTATGCTTTCGTGTTTTAATATCTGAGCAAAATCTGTAGAGAATTAAAGGAAATTGTTAACATTATATATATATATATATATATATATATATATATATATATATATATATATATATATATATATATATATATATATATATATATATATATATATATATATCTGTGTGTGTGTGTGTGTGTGTGTGTGTGTCTGTCACGGATCTATAGGCTCTGAAATCACTTAATGTGGAGTCCATATGAGGGACATATGGCTGATTAATGAGTAGAGGTCAGAATCAAATTAGAATCCAAGGTGATAAATGTAAGCATTTGTATTTTCAATTTTTTGGGAATAATTCGTAAGGAATATGAAGAAATAATAAAATTGAAAGTTGGATATTATATTTTTATAAGCTTTGGAATCAACTTAATTGGAGTTCGTATGTGGGAGATATGGTCAGATTAGAAAGTAGAGGTCTGAACCTACACGAGAAGAAATAACATTGAATTTGAGGGAGTAGTGACACCACAATTACTTACAATTTCACTAAAATGTTCAACATAAGGGTTTTAGAGGATTGTCTAATCTTTTAATTGACACCAAGATCACCTCAATCGGATTTAAAATGAGGGTGTTATACTTTGTTTAGTGAAAGAGGAAATAATATTTAAAAAAGAAAAAGAATCTTATAAATGAAAATAATAAAAAACTATTGTACGCCATAGCCATTGTCATTGCATAAACTCCTTACCATCTTAAGTGTGTAATTTTGACATGGAAATATTTTATAAAGTGATATTCAAAAATAATTATGTTCATCGCCAGATTGTATTTTACCATTGATTTTTGGTAATGATTATACTTTGATGATAAATTATGGCATGTGAGTATAATGAACATACTTGTTATTGAAGTCATATTTTTTTCTATTAACATAAAAAGAAAAGAAGAAAAAAAAGAGACGAGCACAGTCACATAACGATCCATGTGGTGCACCAGAAGAGGATGCCTACTCATGGCTATGATTATGTTAATGAGAAAAAAAAAAGAGAAAGTGTGCCATGTTGAACGGAGCAAGAAAAGTTTGTATCGTAGAGTAGAAAGTACTCACCCTGACCGAGGTAGCTTAATATGAAAATAAGTTGATAGCCATCATATGATATTCTAAAAATAGTTATTCATGCCATACATGTCATTACTGTATGATTTTCATGTGCATAGATAAAGTGCATTCATGTGACCTAAGATATTTGCTATAGCTTATAAGGATGAACATGACATGATAATCTATATTGATGATAATTATGATTTATTGTTGAACCTACTGGGATTTAATTCTCACTATATTTTCATATCATGTTTAGAGGACTAGATATGCAAATATTCTCTATAACCGGCTTTTGGCGTACGTTGGGTCGTGTTGGCTAAGATCCCAGTGAAGTTGCAACCACCCGCACTCATATCACCAGAACTGGTTAATATGGATGAATAAGATGTAGACATATATGTGTTTAATTTGTGTACAGATGTTGTTAAATAATGATGTGTATGCAAACCCAGAATTGTATCAGTATTAATGGTATACCATAAACCTTAATTATGCTTGGTTAATTTATTTGAATGTTATTATGAGCTAAATAGTTATAAGTAAAGAGGTAATGAAATGACTTTATGGGATTTTAAAAATACATATATTTGTATATATGTAAAAAAAATGGAGTTGTTACAATCTCCACTCTGTTGGTTTGAGGTTGGGGAAAAGAACTTGCTGGGTCCTGATCTAGTTCAACAAACCACTAAGCAAATCAGGATGATATGAGACAAAATACTTACAACTCAAAGTTGGCAAAAGAGTTACTATGATAAGATACATAGACCTTTGGAGTTTGAGGAAGAAGACCATGTATTTCTGAAGGTTTCTTCAATTACTAGAGTTGGTAGGTCTCTCAAGACTAGAAAGCTAAGTCTGTGATTTTTGGGACCCTACCAGATTCTTAAGAAAGTGGGGACGTCAGCATATCAAATTGCCCTCTCACCTAATTTGTCCAACATGTATAATTTTTTCCATGTATCACAGCTCCAGAAGTATCTGCCAAATTCTTCACATGTTATATGGGATGAAGCAATCCAAATAAAGGAGAACATGACATATCAGCTAGTACCAACATCCATATTGAAAACCGATGTGAAGCAATTGAGGAATAAAACCTTTCCCTTGGTTCAGGTGTTATAGGAAGGTTGAACTTCGGAAGAATCAACTTGGGAGCTAGAAAAAGTCATGACAAAGAATATCTACAATTTTCCTTATTAGGTAATTTCTAAAATTTTGAGGACAAAATTTCTTTTAGGGGAAGAAAAATGTAACATCCCTAATTTCATTTCTTTTGTTAATAAAGGTACATAATTATTTAATTAAGGAAATAAAATTTATTAAAAAAAATTCGATATATAAGAAAAAATATAAGCCTTAAAAATTCTTCACCTTATGTGTATGCATAGAAAATGTTTCTAACATTAAGTGAATAGGTAAAGAGAGAAAACCTAATAAGAAAAATTAGAAATAATATCCTGAAGAGAGGCAAAATTCTTGGGTAAGGAAAATAAATTTTTGAAAGTAAGTAAAGGTCTTAAAATTTCAAGAAGATTGGATTAGGGTAATTTTTCCTAATTCAAGAGCTAGAGTTCCTAAGTTTAACATCTCCACCCATACCTTGGGCCTTCACCTATGGACACTTCATAGAGTTTGTTTTTTCTCTTCACATGAGTTTCTAGCAAGTCAATTGGATAGTCCAAACAAGAGATATAACATACACTTGAACTAGGATATAGAAGTTAGACTGATAGCCCAAGCCCTCCATGGGATGTAGAATTTCAGCCAAAGCAAAGGAAATGGGCAAGAATGAGCCCAAATCCAAAAGGGAAAACTAAGAACCATGTGTTGAAATAGTACAACAACAACAACAACAACTAAGCCTTTTCCCACTAAGTGGGGTCGGCTACATGGATCAAACGGCGCCATAGTGGCCTATCATGGATGAGATCAATAGATAAGTTATTAACTATTAAATCATTTTTAATAGTTTCACTTATTGTTTTCTTTGGCCTCCCTCTACCTCTAATTATTGGACTATTCTCCATCCGATCAACTCTTCTCACTAGGGCTTCTGCAGGTCTTCTCCACACATGGCCAAACCATCTTAAGCGAGTTTCAACCATCTTCTCCACAATGTGTTGAAATAGTAGTGTAATAATAATCAAGATTAGCTCACATGGCATTAGGACAAAACATCTTTATCTTACACTAATAATTTCAGCAAGTCATGTGATAATATAGTAGGTAATAATACATGGCATTAGGATAAAACATATATATCTTACACTAATAATTTCAGCAAGCCATGTGATGATATAGTAGGTAACAATACATAACATTAGGACAAAACATCCCTATCCAACACAAATAATTTTCAGCCAAGTAAGGTAGACTCAAGGGCTGAAAATTTACCACTTAGAAAGGCAAACCTATTATACTTGAGTAAAAAGAAAAAGGAAAAGGAAATGAATCCCTAAATCAAAAGGACCTAGTCTATAAAATCCCTAATTTCATTTCTTTTATTAATAAAGGTACATAAATATTTAATTAAATAAATACAATTTATTAGACAATTTTTAGATATCTAAGGAAATATAATCCTTAGAAATTCTATACCTTATGTGTATACATAGAAAATGTTTCTAACATTAAGGGAACAAGTAAAGAGAGAAAATCTAATAGGAAAAATTAGAAATAACATACAAAAGAGAGGTAAAATTCTTTGGTAAGAAAGATAAGTTTTTTTGTGTGAAATAAGTAAAGATCTTAAAATTTTAAGAAGATTGGATTAGGGTAATTTTTCCTAATTCAAGATTTAGAAATTTCTATGTTTAACATCTCTACCCATAAATTGGTTTTCACCTATGGAAACTTCATATAAATTTTTTCCACTTCACATAAGTTTCATGCAAGCCCATTGGATAGCTTAAGCAAGAAATAAAACATAGACTTCGACTAAGATATAGAAGTTGGACCAATAGCCTAAAAATTATGAAAATGTGACCAAGCCCTCCAAGAAAGGTAGAATTTTAGCCAAAGCAAAGGAAATGGGTAAAAATGAGCCCAAATCCAAAAGGGAAAAGAATAAGAATCATGTGAGGAAATAGTAGTGTAATAATAATCAAGATTAGGTCACATGGTGTAACATCCTTAATTTCGTTTCTTTTAATAATAAAGGTACATAAATATTTAATGTAACATCCCTAATTTTATTTCTTTAAAGATACATAAATATTTAATTAAGGAAATAAAATTTATTAGACAATTTTTAGATATCTAAGGAAATATAATCCTTAGAAATTTTTCACCTTATGTGTATGCATAGAAAATGTTTCTAACATTAAGGGAACGAGTAAAGAGAGAAAACCTAATAAGAAAAATTAAAAATAACATACTAAAGATAGGCGAAATTCTTTGGTAAGGAAGATAAATTTTTGTGAAGTTAGTAAAGGTCTTAAAATTTTAAGAAGATTGGATTAGGGTAATTTTTCCTAATTCAAGAGTTAGAAATTTCTAAGTTTAATATCTCCACCCATAAATTGGGCATTCACCTATGGACACTTCATATAGAGTTTTTCCATTTCAGATGAGTTTTTAGCAAGCCCATTGGATAACCTAAACAAGAAAGAAAACATAGACTTGGACTAAGATATAGAAGTTGGACCGAAAACCCAAAAATTATGAAAATGTGACCAAGCCCTCCAAGAAAGGTAGATTTTTATCCAAAGCAAAGGAAATGGGTAGGAATAAGCCCAAATCAAAGAGGAGAAATAAAATAAAATAAATCATGTGATGAAATAATTGTGTAATAATAATAAAGATTAGGTTACATGACATTAAGACAAAAATTTAGCAAGTGGTGTGATCCTACATTCATAATTTTAGCAAGTGGTATGATAATACAAGGCATTAGGACAAAACATCTATATCCTACACTTATAATTTTAGCAAGTGGCATCATAATACATGGCATTAGGATAAAACATTCCTATCCTACACAAATAATTTCGGCCAAGTAAGGGAGATTCAAGGGTTAGAAACTTGCCACTTAGACAGGCAAACCTATCATACTTGATTAAGACAAAAGAAAAAGGAAATGAATTCCTGAATCAAAGGGACATTTTCCCTTGTCTTAAGAACATATTATCATAATTTTCAAAATACAAATCTCATTTTCCTATGCATATCTTGACTAAGGAAGAGGAAGACAAGAATATGAGTTGTTTGTTTTCCAAAAATCAACTAAGTGCATCCTAATTGTGATAAGGTAGACCCATGATTATGAATGGTGAACCACTTTATAGTCTATTTAAGCAAAACCCACCCCTATAACATTATAATTTCGTCCAAGTGAGGAAGAGGAAAAATAAAAGCAAGGTAGAGTGAGGAAAGGAGAGAAAGAGAGGATAACAAAGAAAGGAAGAAGAAGGAGAAGTCTAAAGGACTAAGTACACAAGGTAAGTTAATTTAATCTCCACTTGAATCCATCTTTCTTCTTCATCCTTGGCGTTCAAAAACTCACTCTCCTTCTCTTATTTAAGCTACTAGAAAAGCTAAGGAAGGGAGTAATCTTGCTATTTCCTTCAAGAGGAAACAAGAAAACGAATTCACTAAGTAAGCTAGGGAGATCCTTAGGTAGGTTTAACAATATTTCTTATTGAAGAAAAGTTTTGAAATTTGTAACATTTATGAGATTTTGATCTTAGAACTTTGATGATTGGTCATGGATGTTGCTATATCATGTTACATATTGATCTTACAAGTGATGTATGTTTGAATACTTAGGATTGTGTAGAAAGTTCTGCATAGGTATGCCTACGGGTGACAAAATTTTAAGCTTTTGTTTTTAAAATTTAAGGAAGAATCTGTCAGGTATGCTTCTGTGTTTGAATTTTTGGGATAAATTAGTAGACAATTAAAAGAAATACTTAACTTGGAAATTGTAGATCTATGTTTCACGAATTTTTAGCCACTAGAATCACTCAATTTGGAGTATATATGAGGTAGATATGGTCCGATTAGTAAAGCAAAGGTCAGAAAGTGGTTAATCAGAGAAAAATCTATTAGGAAAGCTTCTGTGTTTGAATTTTTGGGAACATTTTATAGGGAATTAAAATAACTTATTAACATAAAAATTATAGATATATGTGTCACAGAATATTAGCCACTGGAATCACTCAATTTGAAATTCTTATGAGGGAGATATGGGCAGATTAGTAAGTAGAGATTAGAATTTACCCGAGAAAAAATAACCTGTAACTGGAGGATGTAATATCACTAAGATTCCTTAATATTTAGCTAAACCGTTCATCATAATAGTTTTATATAATTATTTAATCTTTAAATTGACACCAAGGTCACCTAAATAGGAGTTAAAATAAGGGAGTTATGCTCTAATTAGTGAGAGAAGGTCAGACAAGATGAAAACCTGCATCAGGGAATAACTCAACATAAAGCATGGTCGTATTTCAAGGCTAGGCTAGGTCGTGTTCTGTACTGGAAATAGAATTTTGAAGCCTAAAGCATGGCCAGTTTTTAGTAAATGGCCAAGCCGTGTTATAGGATACGTTTAGGCCGGTTTAGAAGTTAGTAAAACTTATTTTCAACATTTTGTCTACTCTAAATGAACTTAATTAACTATTGGATATTAGTAGAAACCAAATTGATAAAGAATACTGTATTAAATTTGTGAGAACATGTGTAGGAGATGATATAAGTAGGACAAAAGTGACTAGAGGCGATGCATAAAGAAAATGAAGAGATAAAAATAATATTTAAAAAAGAAGAAGAATCTCATAAATGACTAGTATATGCCATAGCCATTGCCATTCTATGAACTCTTTACCATCTTAAGTGTGTAATTTTGACACGAAAACATTTTGATGAAACATTATGGCATGTGAGTATAATGAACATACTTGTTATTGAAATCATATTTTTGGCTATTAATGTTAAAAGAAAAAAAATAAGCACGGTCACATGGCGATCCGTGTGGTGCACCAGTAGGGGACGCCCTATCAACAGTTATGATGATGATAATGAGAAAAGAAAGAGAAAGTGTGACATGTCAAATGGAGCGAGAAAAGCCCATACCAAAAAGTAGAAAATACTCACCCTAACCGAGGTAGCTTGGTATAAGAACAAGTTGATAGTCATCATATGATATTCTGAAAATAGTTAATCCTGCCATACATGTCATTACTGTATGCTTTTTATGGACATAGATAAAGTGCATTCATATGACCAAATATTTTTGTTGTAGCTTATACAGATGAACATGATGTGATGAGCTATATTGATGATGATTATGATTTATTGTTGAACCTACTGGGATTTAATTCTCACTATTTTTCCATATCATGTTCAGAAGATTAACTATGCAGCTATTCTCCATGACATTTATTATTGTTGTACGTTGGATAGAGCTGCCCTACCTTGGGAAACTATTGATTATATCAGACATATATCAGACATATATGTCATATATAAGAAAACCTACCCTTACAACATTATAATTTCATCCAAGTAAGGGAGAGGAAAAATAGAAGCAAGGTAGAGTGAGGAAAGGAGAGGAAGAAAGGAAGAAAGAGGAAGGAGAAGTCTAGGGGACTAAGTGCTCCAGGTAAGTTTAACAATATCTCTTTTTGAAGAAAACTTTTGAAACTTATAATATTTGTATGAGATTTTGATCTTAGAACTTTGATGATTGGTCATGGATGTTGCTATATCATGTTACATATTGATCTTGCATGTGATATATGTTTGAATACTTAGGTTGGTGTAGATAGTTCTGCATGGTTATGGCTATGGGTGGCAGAATTTTTAGCTTCAGTGTTTTAATTTCTGGGAACAATCTATAAGGAATTAAAATAAATGCTTAACATATGAATTATAGATATATGTGTTACGGAGTTTTAGCCACTAGAATCATTCAATTTAGAGTTCATATGAGGTAGATATGTTCTGATTAGTAAACAAAGGTCAGAAAATGGTTAATCAGGGAAGAATATGTTAGGATAGCTTCAGTGTTTTAATTTCTGGGAACTTTCTATAAGGAATTAAAATAAATGGTTAACATATGAATTATATATGTATGTGTCACGGATGTGTAGCCACTAGAATCACTTAATTTGGAATTCTTATGTGGGAGATATAGTCAGATTAGTAAGTAAAGGTTAGAACCTACCCGAAAAGAAATCATATTGAATTTAAGGGAGTAATAACATCAAGATTTATTACTATTTGGCTGATATGATTAACATAATAGTTTTAGATAATTGTCTTAGCTTTCCATAAACACCAAGAGCATCACAATCGGTGTTAAAATGAGGGAGTTATGCTCTGATTAGTGAGCAAAGGTCACAGAACACAGCCAGGCCGTGTTCTGGGTGCTTTAAGCACGGGTTAGCCGTGTTCTGGGCTGTTTTTGAGTACATTTGAAGTATTTTTAAAGCATGGCCGTGTCCTGAAACATGGCCAGACCGTGTTGGAAGCTGGTGAAGCTTATTTTTAATATTTTTCTACTCTAGATGAACCTCTTTAACTATAGGGTAATAGTAGAAATCAAATTGGAGAAAAATGCTCTATAAATTTGTAAGAACATGTGTTAGAAATGATATGAAGAGATTGACTAAAGGCCAAGCAGAAAGAAAATGAAGAGATGAAATTAATATTTAAAAAAAAGAAGACGAATCTTATAAATGAAAATAATAAATGACTAGTATATGCCATAGCCATTGCCATTGTATGAACTTCTTACCATCTTAAGTGTGAAATTCTGACATGGAAATATTTTATAAAGTGATATTTGAAATGGTTATGTTCATGGCATGATTACCAATGATTTATGGCAATAGTTATATTTTGATGAATATACTTGTTATTGAAAGCATATTTTGGCTATCATTGTGAAAAGAAAAGAAATGAGCACGGTCAGATGGCAATCCGTATGGTGCACCAGTAGGGGACGCCCTACCAACGGTTATGATCATGTTAATGAGAAAAGAAAGAGAAAGTGGGCCATGTCAGACGGAGCGAGAAAAACCCGTACCAGAGAGTAGAGGATACTCACCCTGATTGGGGTAGCTTGAAATGAGAATAAGTTGATGGCCATCATATGATATTTTGAAAATAGTTAATCCTGTCATACATATCATTACTGTATGATTCTTATGTGCATAGATATAATGCATTCATGTGACCAAAGATATTTTCTGTAGTTTATACAGCTGAACATGACGTGATGAGCTATATTGATGATGATTTATTGTTGAACTTACTGGGATTTAATTCTCACTATATTTCCATATCATGTTCAGAAAATTAGTTATACAGCTTTTTCTATGGCTCTGGCTTTTAGTGCACATTGGATTGAGTTACTTTATGTTGGATAGATCTCAGAATAAAATAAGATGTTTGTGGTCGAGTTGGCTTAGATCCCAGTGAAGGTGCAACCACTCGCACCTGTATCTCCGGAATTGGTCAACCAAAATAAACAAGATGTAAATATCTGTGTTTGATATGTTGCATGTACGTTTTGATTAATGACGTGTATGTGAACTCAATATTGTATAATAATAAAGAAAAAAAAAGGTTGTTACAATGTTACAGTTCTCCCCCCTAAAAAGAATTTTGTCCTCAAAATTCAAGGTTTACCTATTTTCAAATAGTTGTGGATATTTTTGTCTCATATCATCTTCCCTTTCCCATGTGGCTTCTTCCATTGTTAAACTCTCCCAACCTACCTTCACCAATGGAATGGTTTTATTTCTCAACCGTTTCACTTCTTTATACAGAATTACTATCAGCCTTGGTCGGTAGGTTAGATTCTCGTTTACAGTTATTATTTCTTCATGAATTATGTGCGACGGATCTGGTAGATACTTTCGAAGTTGAGAAACATGGAACATATCATGCAGATTTGATGAATGCGGAGGAAGTGCAATCTGATATGCTGATGACCCTATCCTTTTCAGAATTTGATAAGGTCCTAAATATCTCGGACTCAATTTCTTAATTTTCATTACTCAGCCAATTCCGGTAGTAGGAGAAATTTTCAAGAACACATGCTCACCTTCTTGGAAATGTATCGGTCTCCTTCTCCTATCGAAATAGCTCTTTTGTCGACTCTGAGCTGTTCACATTTTATCTCGAATTATCTGTATTTGCTCAGAAGTATGTTGCACTAACTCAGGCCCCAATAACCTTTTCTCCCCCACTTCATTCCAACATAATGGCGATTTACATCTCCTACCATACAAAGCTTCATATGGTGCCATTCCGATACTAGAATGATAACTGTTATTATACGCAAACTCAGCCAATGACAGATATCCATCCCATCCTTTTCCTTGCTCTAGCACGCACGCTCTTAGCATATCCTCCAAAGTCTGTATAGTTCTCTCCATTTGACCGTCTATTTGAGGATGATATGCAGTACTAAAACACAAACGAGTACCAAAAGCTTCTTGTAGTGCTCTCCAAAATCTGGAAGTAAATCGAGGATCTCGATCTGAAATGATACTATTAGGAATTCCATGCAACCGTACAATTTCCTTCATATACAATTGGGCCAACTTATTCAACGAGTAGTTTTTCTTAATGGGTAAAAAGTGCGCAGATTTCGTCAGTCTATCAATTATTACCCATATCGCATCATGACCTGTCTGAGTCTTAGGTAATCCAACAACTAAATCCATAGATATACTATCCCACTTCCACTCAGGGATTTCTAAAGGTTGTAACATCCCAGAAAGTTTTTGGTGTTCTATCTTCACCTTTTGACAAACCAAACACTTAGACACGTATTCAGCAATGTCTCTCTTCATTCCTGGCCACCAGTATAATCTTTTCAAATCTTGATACATTTTTGTAGATCCTGGATGGATTGTATACTTACTTTGATGAGCTTCTTCCAGAATCTTAGCCTTCAAATTCTCTCGTTGTGGTATACATGTTCTGCCCCGATACATAATAATTCTATCCTCTGACATTGCAAAGTCAGGCTGATCTCTTCAATCTTGTAAAACTTGATCATGTGTCTGCGCTTCTTTAATCTGAGTCTTCAAGTCACTTTCAATTCTTCATTCACTAACAATTAAACTACCAGGGACAGTCATAACTGATAATTTCAAATTTCTGAATTCCTCAATTAGCTCCATTTCTTTTATCAGTATTTGACTTAAGTGCAACGACTTTCGGTTCAATGTATCAGCTACTACATTTGCCTTCCCTGGATGATACTTTAATTCAAATTTGTAATCATTAATGAATTCCATCCACCTTCTTTGCCTCATATTCAATTCCTTTTGGTTAAAGAGATACTTTAAACTCTTGTGATCACTATACATTTCAAATACAGCTCCATACAAGTAGTGTCTCCACATCTTCAGGGCAAAAACTATAGCAGCCAACTCTAAATCATGAGTAGGATAGTTCTCCTCATGCGGTCTCAATTGTCGAGACGCATAAGCAACTACCCTACTTTCTTGCATCAAAGCACAACCTAAACCTTTCTTGGAAGCATCTGTATAGACTACAAAGCATCCAGAAAGGTTAGGAACAACTAGAACAGGTGGAGAAGTTAATTTGACTTTAAGCTCTTGGAAACTATTTTCGCATTCTTCAGCCCAATTAAGGAGACTTCCTTTTCTGGTCAATCGAGTCAAAGGCAAAGCTATTTGAGAGAATCCCTGTATAAACCTTCTGTAATATCCTGCCAAACCCAAGAAACTTCTAATTTTAGTTACAGTTTTTGGTCTCTCCCAATTTAGCACTACTTCAGTTTTACTGGGATCCACTGACACACCATCTTTCGAAATTATGTGACCCAAAAACTTCACTTCTTCTAGCCAAAATTCACATTTTTCCAACTTAGCGAAAAGTTTCTTCTCCTTCAAGACTTGAAGTACTAATCGAAGATGCTGGTTGTGTTCTTCCTCACTCTTAGAGTAGATTAAAATATCATCTATGAACACTACTACAAATTGATCCAAGTAGGGTCTAAAAATGCGATTCATATTAGTCCATAAAGACTGCAGGTGCACTTTTGACCCCAAAAGGCATGACTAAAAATTCGTAGTGTCCATACCAGGTTCTGAAAGCTGTTTTTAGAATGTCTTCTTCTTTAACTCTGATCTGATGATATCCTGACCTCAAGTCTATCTTAGAGAAAATAGTAGCTCCCTTTAATTGATCTAATAGATCGTCTATTCTAGGCAACGGATACTTATTTTTAATAGTCTCCTTATTCAATTGCCTGTAATCAATACACAATCTCAAACTACCATCTTTCTTCTTTACAAACAATACAAGCACTACCCAAGGTGATACGCTAGGTCTGATAAAATTCTTTTCTAACAGCTCTTCAATCTGCTTCTTCAGCTCTTGTAGTTCCACAGGAGACATTCGACAGGGAGTGATAGTGTAACATCCCTAATTTCGTTTCTTTTATTGATAAAAGTACATAAATATTTAATTAAGGAAATAAAATTTATTAGACAATATTTTAGATATCTAAGGAAATATAATCTTTAGAAAATCTTCACCTTATGTATATGCATATAAAATGTTTCTAACATTAAGAGAACAAATAAAGAGGGAAAACCTAATAGGAAAAACAATTAGAAATAACATACTAAAGAGATGCAAAATTCTTGGATAAGGAAGATAAATTTTTAGAAACAAGTAAAGGTCATAAAATTTCAAGAACATTTGATTAGGGTAATTTTTCCTAATTCCAGAACTAGAGTTACTAAGTTTAAAATCTTTACCCATACATTGGGCTTTTAGTAATGGACATTTCATATAAAGTTTTTCCACTTCACGTAAGTTTTTAGCAAGCCCATTGGATAACCTAAGCAAGAAATAAAACATAGACTTGGACTAGAATATAGTAATTGGACCAATAGCCCAAAACTTATGAAAATGTGACCAAGCCCTCCAAGAAAGGTAGAATTTTATGCAAAGCAAAGAAAATGGGTAGGAATAAGCCCATAATGGGTAGGAATAAGCCCAAATCCAAGATGAAAAATAAAATAAAATAAATTAGGTGATGATATAATAATGTAATAATAATAAAGATTAGGTTACATGGCATTAAGACAAAAATTTAGCAAGTGGTGTGATTCTACATTCATAATTTTGGCAAGTGGCATGATAATACAAGGCTTTAGGACAAAAACATCTATACCCTACACTCATAATTCTAGCAAGTGGTATGATAATACATGGCATTAGGACAAAACATTCTTATCCCACACAAATAATATCAACCAAATAATGGAGATTCAAGGGCTAGAAATTTGTCACATAAAAAGGCAAACCTATCATACTTGTTTAAGACAAAAGAAATTGGAAATGAATCCCTAAATCAAAGGGACCTTGTCCCATATCTTAAGAACATATTATCATAATTTTCAAAATACAAATCTCCTTTTCCTATGCATATCTTGACTAAGGAAGAGGAAGACAAGAACATAAGTTGTTTGTTTTCCAAAAATTCAACCAAGTGTAATATAATTGTGATAAGGTAGACCCATGATCATGAAAGGTGAATTATTTGGTGGTCTATATAAGAAAACCCACCCTTACAACATTATAATTTCGTCCAAATGAGGGAGAGGAAAAATAGAAGCAAGGTAGAGTGAGGAAAGGAGAGGAAGAAAGGAAGAAAGAGGAAGGAGAAGTTTAGGGGACTAAGTGCTCCTGGTAAGTTTAACAATATTTCTTTTTAAAGAACACTTTTGAAACTTATAACATTTATATGAGATTTTGATCTCAGAACTTTGATGATTGGACATGGATGTTGCTATATCATGTTACATATTGATCTTGCATGTGATGTATGTTTGAATACTTAGGCTGGTATAGAAAGTTCTGCATAGGTATGGCTATGGGTGACAAAACATTATGCTTCTGTATTTTAATTTCTGGGAATTATCTGTATGGAATTAAAATAAATAGTTAACATAAGAATTATAGCTATGTGTGTCATGGATTTGTAGCCACTGGAATTAGTCAATTTGGAGTCCATATGAGGAAGATATGATCCGATTAGTAGTCAAAGGTCAGAAAATGATTTATCAGGGAAGAATATGTTAGGATAGTTTCAGTATGTTAATTTCGGTGAATTATCTGTATGGAATTAAAATAAATGGTTCACATAAGAATTATAGCTATGTGTGTCACAGATTTTTAGCCACTGGAATTATTCAAATTGGAGTCCACATGAGGAAGATATGGTCTGATTAGTAGTCAAAGTACAGAAAATGGTCATCAGGGAAGAATATGTTAGGATAGCTTCTGTATTTTAATTTCTGGGAATTATCTGTATGGAATTAAAATAAATGGTTAACATATGAATTATAGATATGTGTGTCACGGATTTTTAGCCACTGGAATCACTCAATTTGGTGTCCAGATGAGGTAGATATGTTCTGATTAGTAGGTAGAGTTCAGAACCTATCCGAGAAGAAATAACCTGTACATTGAGAGAGTAATATCACCTTGATTTCTTAATATTTCCCTATAATGTTCAAAATAGTAGTTTTATATAATTGTTTTATCTTGAAATTGACACCAAGATCACCTTCATTGGAGTTCAAATGAGGGAGTTATGCTCTGATTAGTAAGAGAAGGTTAGATATGATGAAAACCTGCATCAAGAAAATAAAGAAATAAAATTAATATTTAAAAAAGAAGATGAATCTTATAAATGACTTGTATATGCCATAGCCATTGCCATTGTATGAACTTCTTACCATCTTAAGTGTGAAATTCTGACATGGAAATATTTTATAAAGTGATATTTGAAATGGATATGTTCATGGCATGATTACCAATAATTTAAGGTAATAGATATATTTTGATGAACATACTTGTTATTGAAAGCATATTTTTGGCTATCATTGTGAAAAGAAAAGAAATGAGCATGGTCACATGGCAATCCGTGTGGTGCACCAGTAGGGGACGCCCTACCAACGGTTATGATTATGATTATGAGAAAAGAAAGAGAAAGTGTGCCATGTCGGACGGAGCGAGAAAAGCCCTAGAAAGAACGTGAGAACAAGTGGAGGACGAGAAGCATGGAAGGCGGTTAAGTTTGAAGCGAGGCTAAACCCGGAGATAAAGAATGCTGTTATAGCTATGGAGATCAGCGAGTTTGTACCTCTGATAAATAAATGCAGACTCCTGGAATAGAGTTTAAGGGCAGTGGTGGATGAGAAGCAAAGGCGAAACCTATGGAAGAGGAAGAAAAATTTTCCCAACCCTAGAAAGAACGTGAGAACAAGTGGATATGCAACTGGTAAGAGGCCATTGACTGCGGGTCCTAGACCTTTTTAACAAGACCTCGCCCCAGTTAAGTGTGCTAAGTACGGACGCATGCATGGTAACTGGCCATGCTACATGGGACAAGATGTATTCTTCAATTGCGAACAGAAGGGACATTTTGCGAGAAACTGCCCACAGAATGTGGGGAAGCAGCCAGAACAGAGGCCTCAGGTGAAAGGAAGGGTTTTCACCCTGAGCGGCCAAGAGGCTGCTCAATCTTCTGAAATGATTCAAGGTACATGCTATATCTATGGATTTGCTCTTATGGTGTTATTTGACTCTGGTGCTAGTCATTCATTTATATCAGAAGAATGTATTAGGAAGTTTCAGTTTCCTATTTCTGAAACTCCCTATGAGCTATCCGTAGTAACCCCTACAGGGGAAAGGGTATTAATTTCCTCTGTATGTAAAGACTGTCAAGTCACCATCCAGGAGAAAACTTTTTTTGTAGACCTCATCTGTTTACCTTTAAGAGGTATTGAGGTCATTCTAGGGTTACACTGGATGTCTAGAAATCGAGTTTTACTGAATTGTTGTAACAAGACCATTGAATTTCTACCTCTTACTCCAAAAGAGGAGGTCCAGTTATTGATGCTTAATGCCAATCAAGTTAATAGGGAGTTGAAGAATGGAGTACTTGGATACATTCTCTTGTATTTATCAAACCTAGAAGTCGAATCAAAGCTTGATGAAGTCCCAATAGCAAACCAGTTTCCTAAAGTATTTCCATCAGATATTCCAGGCTTACCTCCCAAGAGAGAGATAAAGTTCTCTATTGATCTCCTACTTGGGATAGGGCCTATCTCTATTGCACCATATCGAATGGCCTCGAAGGAACTACAGGAACTCAAGAAACAGTTAGAGGAACTATTGACAAGCAATTCATTAGATCGAGTGTATCACCTTGGGGAGCTCCTGTATTGTTTGTTAAGAAGAAAGACGGGAGCTAGAGACTATGCATAGATTACAGACCGCTGAATAAGGTGATTATCAAAAACAAGTACCCTCTCCCTAAGATAGATGACTTATTAGATCAATTAAAGGGAGCCTCCATCTTTTCTAGAATTGACTTGAGGTCAGGATATCATCAAATTAGGATCACGGAGGAGGACGTACCAAAAACTGCCTTTAGGACTAGGTATGGGCACTATGAGTTTCTCGTAATGCCCTTCGGGTTGACGAATGCACCTGCAATTTTCATGGATTACATGAATCGCATTTTTCAACCCTACCTAGATCAATTTGTTGTAGTGTTCATTGATGACATCATGATATATTCTAAGAGTAAGAAAGAACATGAACAACATCTCTGAATCGTGCTGCAAGTGCTGAAAGAGAAAAAGTTATATGCCAAATTGGAGAAGTGTGAATTTTGGCTGTTAGAGGTGAAGTTTCTCGGACATGTCATCTCTAATAGAGGGGTACCCGTAGATCCTAGCAAGACGGAAGCAGTGATTCAATGGGAGAGACCAAAGACAGTTACAGAAGTCAGAAGTTTCCTGGGTTTGGCAGGATACTACAGGAGGTTTATACAAAACTTCTCTCATATAGCCTTGCCATTGACTAAATTAACCAGGGAGGAAAGTCCTTTCAAATGGACTGATCAATGTGAAGCTAGTTTTTAGGAGCTGAAGACAAGACTGACCACTCCTCCTGTTTTAATTATTCCAGACCCCACAGGACATTTTGAAGTGTATAGTGATGCTTCAAAGAAAGGACTAGGGTGTGTGCTAATGCAAGACAAGAGAGTAGTTGCTTACGCTTCTAGACAACTAAGACCCCACGAAGGAAACTACCCAACCCATGATCTTAAATTGGCGGCGGTGGTGTTTGCTTTAAAGATTTGGCGACATTACTTATACGGAGCAACCTTTGAAGTATATTGCGATCACAAGAGTCTTAAATATCTTTTTGATCAAAAGGAGTTAAATATGAGGCAACGAAAATGGGTAGAATTCCTCAAAGACTACAAGTTTGAGATAAAGTATCATCCCGAAAAGGCAAATGTTATAACAGATGCCTTAAGTCGAAAATCTCTGCACATGGGTCATATGATGGTGTATGAGATGCAAATGCTAGAGGCCTAATTTGTCCAACCTACATAATGTTTTCCACGTATCACAGCTGCGGAAGTATCTTCCAGATTCATAATATGTAATACAGGATGAACCAATCCAAATAAAGGAGAACATGACATACCAGCTAATACCTGCATCCATATTGGACACCGACGTGAAGCAACTGAGAAATAAAATCATTCCCCTTGTTAAGGTGTTATGGGAAGGTTTGACTCCGGAAGAAGCAACTTGGGAGCTGGAAGAAGTCACGACGAAGAAATATCCGCAATTGTTCTTATTAGGTAATTTCTGAAATTTTGAGGACAAAATTTCTTTTAGGGGGAGAGAAATGTAACATCCCTAATTTCGTTTCTTTTATTAATAAAAGTACATAAATATTTAATTAAGGAAATAAAATTTATTAGACAATATTTTAGATATTTAAGGAAATATAATCCTTAGAAATTCTTCACCTTATATATATGCATATAAAATGTTTCTAACATTAAGAGAACAAATAAAGAGGGAAAATCTAATAGCAAAAAAAATTAGAAATAACATACTAAAGAGATGCAAAATTCTTGGATAAGGAAGATAAATTTTTAGAAACAACTAAAGGTCATAAAATTTCAAGAACATTGGATTAGGGTAATATTTCCTAATTCAACAACTAGAGTTACTAAATTTAAAATCTTTACCCATACAATGGGCTTTTACCTATGGACATTTCATATAGAGATTTTTCAATTCACATAAGTTTCTAGCAAGCCCATTGGATAACCTAAGCAAGAAATAAAACATAGACTTGGACTAGGATATAGTAATTGGACCAATAGCCCAAAAATTATGAAAATGTGACCAAGCCCTTCAAGAAAGGTAGAATTTTATCCAAAGCAAAGAAAATGGGTAGGAATAAGCCCAAATCCAAGAGGAAAAATAAAATAAAATAATTTAGGTGATGATATAATAATGTAATAATAATAAAGATTAGGTTACATGACATTAAGACAAAAGTTTAGCAAGTGGTGTGATTCTACATTCATAATTTTGGCAAGTGGCATGATAATACATGGCTTTAGGACAAAAACATCTATATCCTACACTCATAATTCTAGCAAGTGGTATGATAATACATGGCATTAGGACAAAACATTCCTATCCCACACAAATAATATCAACCAAATAATGGAGATTCAAGGGCAAGAAATTTGCCACCTAAAAAGGCAAACCTATCATACTTGTTTAAGACAAAAGAAATTGGAAATGAATCCCTAAATCAAAGGGATCTTGTCCCATATCTTAAGAAAATATTATCATAATTTTCAAAATACAAATCTCCTTTTCCTATGCATATCTTGACTAAGGAAGAGGAAGACAAGAACATAAGTTGTTTGTTTTCCAAAAATTCAACCAAGTGTAATCTAATTGTGATAAGGTAGACCCATGATCATGAAAGGTGAATTATTTGGTGGTCTATATAAGAAAACCCACCCTTATAACATTATAATTTTGTCCAAGTGAGGGAGAGGAAAAATAGAAGCAAGTTAGAGTGAGGAAAGGAAACAAAGAAAGGAAGAAAGAGGAAGGAGAAGTCTAGGGGACTAAGTGCTCCAGGAAAGTTTAACAATATTTCTTTTTGAAGAAAACTTTTGAAACTTATAATATTGATATGAGATTTTGATCTCAGAACTTTGATGATTGGACATGAATGTTGCTATATCATGTTACATATTGATCTTGCATGTGATGTATGTTTGAATACTTAGGCTGGTATAGAAAGTTCTGCATAGGTATGGCTATGGGTGGCAAACTTTTTAGCTTCTGTATTTTCATTTCTGGGAATTATCTGTATGGAATTAAAATAAATGGTTAACATAAGAATTATAGCTATGTGTGTCACGGATTTTTAGCCACTGGAATCATTCAATTTCGAGTCCATATGAGGAAGATATGAGTCGATTAGTAGTCAAAGGTCAGAAAATAGTTCATCAAGGAAGAATATGTTAGGATAGCTTCTGTATTTCAATTTATGGGAATTATCTGCATAGAATTAAAATACATGGTTAACATAAGAATTATAGCTATGTGTGTCACAGATTTTTAGCCACTGGAATCATTCAATTTGGAGTCCATATGAGGAAGATATTATACGATTAGTAGTTAAATGTCAGAAAATGGTTCATCAGGGAAGAATATGTTAGGATAGCTTCAGTATTTTAATTTCTGAAAATTATCTGTATGGAATTAAAATAAATGGTTAACATAATAATTATAGCTTTGTGTGTCATGGATGTTTAGCCATTGGAATCATTCAATTTGGAGTCCATATGAGGAAGATATGGTCCGCTTAGTAGTCAAAGGTCAGAAAATGGTTCATCAGGGAAGAATATGTTAGGATAGCTTCTGTATTTTAATTTCTAGGAATTATCTGTATGGAATTAAAATAAATGGTTAACATATGAATTATAGATATGTGAGTCACGGATTTATAGCCACTGGAATCATTCAAGTTGGAGTCCATTTTAGGTAGATATGGTCCGATTAGTAGGTAGAGGTCTGAACCTATCCAAGAAGAAATAACCTGTACATTTGGAGAGTAATATCACCTTGATTTCTTACTATTTCTTTATAATGTTCAACATACTAGTTTTAGATAATTGTTTTATCTTAAAATTGACACCAAGATCACCTACATCGAAGTTCAAATGAGGGAGTCATGCTCTGATTATTAAGAGAAGGTTAGATATGATGAAAACCTGCATCAAGAAAATAAAGAAATAAAATTAATATTTAACAAAGAATACGAATCTTATAAATGACTAGTATATGCCATAGCCATTGCCATTGTATGAACTTCTTACCATCTTAAGTGTGAAATTCTGACATGGAAATATTTTATAAAGTGATATTTGAAATGGTTATGTTCATGGCATGATTACCAATGATTTAAGGTAATAGTTATATTTGATGAACAT
This sequence comes from Gleditsia sinensis, assembly GCA_037074535.1. Classification (NCBI taxonomy): domain Eukaryota; kingdom Viridiplantae; phylum Streptophyta; class Magnoliopsida; order Fabales; family Fabaceae; genus Gleditsia; species Gleditsia sinensis. The sequence goes on from CM073463.1 coordinate 43,696,849, forward strand.
ACTTGTTATTGAAAGCATATTTTTGGCTATCATTGTGAAAAGAAAAGAAATGAGCACGGTCAGATGGCAATCCGTGTGGTGCACCAGTAGGGGACGCCCTACCAACGGTTATGATTATGATTATGAGAAAAGAAAGAGAAAGTGTGCCATGTCGAACGGAGAGAGAAAAGCCCGTACTAGAGAGTAGAAAATACTCACTTGACCGGGGTAGCTTGAAATAAGAATAAGTTGATGGCCATCATATGATATTCCGAAAATAGTTAATCCTGTCATACATATCATTACTGTATGATTCTTATGTGCATAGATATAATGCATTCATGTGACCAAAGATATTTTCTATAGTTTATATAGTTGAACATGACGTGATGAGCTATATTGATATTGATTTATTGTTGAACTTACTGGGATTTAATTCTCACTATATTTCCATATCATGTTCAAAAAATTAGTTATGCAGATTTTCTATAGCTCTGGCATTTAGTGCACATTGGATCGAGTTACTTTATGTTGGGCAGATCTCAGAATCAAATAACATGTTTATGGTCGAGTTGGCTCAGATCCCGGTGAAGGTGCAACCACCTGCACCTGTATCTTAGGAATTGGTCAAGCAAAATAAACAAGATGTAAATATCTATGTCAGAATTTCACACTTAAGATGGTAAGAAGTTCATACAATGGCAATGGCTATGTGATATACTAGTCATTTATTATTTTCATTTATAAGATTCGTCTTCTTTTTTAAATATTAATTTCATCTCTTCATTTTCTTTATGCTTGGCCTTTAGTCAATTTCTTCTTATTTATATCATTTCTAACACATGTTCTTACAAATTTATAGAAAATTTTCCTCCAATTTGATTTCTACTATTACCCTTTGGTTAAAGAGGTTCATCTAGGGTAGAAAAATGTTGAAAATAGGCTTCACCAGCTTCCAACACGGTCTGGCCATGTTCCAGGACACGGCCATACTTTAAAAATACTTCAAATGTACTAAAAAAATAGCTCCGAACACGGCTAACCCATGCTTAAAGCACCCAGAACACGGCATGGCAATGTTCTATGACCTTTGCTCACTAATCGGAGCATAACTCCCTCATTTTAACTCTAATTGAGGTGATCTTGGTGTCTGTGGAAAGATAAGACAATTATCTAAAACTATTATGTTAATCATAACAGCAAAATAGTAATAAATCTTAGTGTTATTACTCCTTTAAATTCAATATTATGTCTTCTCGGGTAGGTTCTAACCTTTACTTACTAATCTGACTATATCTCCCACATAAGAATTCCAAATTAAGTGATTCCAGTGGCTAAACATCCGTGACACAACAATATATAATTCATATGTTAACCATTTATTTTAATTCCTTATAGAATGTTCCCATAAATTAAAACATCGAATCTATCCTAACATATTCTTCCCTGATTAACCATTTCCTAACCATTGTTTACTAATCGGAATATATCTACCACATATAAACTTTAAATTGAATGATTCCAGTGGCTAAAAATCCGTGATACACATAGCTGTAATTCTTATGTTAACCATTTATTTTAATTCCATACAGATAATTCCTAGAAATTAAAATATAGAAACTATCCTAACATATTCTTCCCTGATGAACCATTTTCTGACCTTTGACTACTAATCGGACCATATCTACCTCATATGAACTCCAAATTGAATGGTTCCTAGAAATTAAAACACTGAAGCTAAAATTTCTTCCACCCATAGCCATAACCATGCAGAACTATCTACACCAACCTAAGTATTCAAACATATATCACAAGCAAGATCAATATGTAACATGATATAGCAACATCCATGACCAATCATCAAAGTTCTAAGATCAAAATCTCATACAAATATTATAAGTTTCAAAAGTTTTCTTCAAAAAGAGATATTGTTAAACTTACCTGGAGCACTTAGTCCCCTAGACTTTTCCTTCCTCTTTCTTCCTTTCTTCCTCTCCTTTCCTCACTCTACCTTACTTCTATTTTTCCTCTCCCTCACTTAGACGAAATTATAATGTTGTAAGGGTGGGTTTTCTTATATAGACCACCAAATAATTCACCTTTCATGATCATGGGTCTACCTTATCCCAATTAGGATACACTTTGTTGAATTTTTGGAAAACAAACAACTTATGTTCTTGTCTTCCTCTTCCTTAGTCAAGATATGCATACGAAAAGGAGATTTGTATTTTGAAAATTATGATGATATGTTCTTAAGATAAGGGACAAGGTCCCTTTGATTTAGGGATTCATTTCCATTTTCTTTTGTCTTAAACAAGTATGATAGGTTTGCCTTTTTAGGTGGCAAATTTCTAGCCCTTGAATCTCCATTATTTGGTTGATAATATTTGACTGGGATAGGAATGTTTTGTCCTAATGCCATGTATTATCATACCACTTGCTAAAATTATGAGTGTAGGATATAGATGTTTTTGTCCTAAAGCCTTGTATTATCATGCCACTTGCCAAAATTATGAATGTAGAATCACACCACTTGCTAAATTTTTGTCTTAATGCCATGTAACCTAATCTTTATTATTATTACATTATTATATCATCACCTAATTTATTTTATTTTATTTTTTCTCTTGGATTTAGGCTTATTCCTACCCATTATGGGCTTATTCCTACCCATTTTCTTTGCTTTGGATAAAATTCTACCTTTCTTGGAGGGCTTGGTCACATTTTCATAATTTTTGGGCTATTGGTCCAATTACTATATCTAGTCCAAGTTTATGTTTTATTTCTTGCTTAGGTTATCCAATGGCCTTGCTAGAAACTTATGTGAAGTGGAAAAACTTTATATGAAGTGTCCATAGGTAAAAGCCCAAGTTATGGGTGGAGATACTAAACTTAGTAACTTTTACTCTTAAATTAGGAAAAATTACCCTAATCCAATCTTCTTAAAATTTTAAGACCTTTAATTCACAAAAATTTATCTTCCTTACCTAAGAATTTCACCTTTCTTTAGCATGTTTATTTCTAATATTTCCTCTTAGGTTTTCTTTCTTTACCTATTTAATTAATATTAGAACTTTTCTATGCATATATGTAAGGTGAAGAATTTATAAGGAAAATATTTAAAAATTACGGGATGTTACAAACACCACAATAATAGTGAGAACAAAGGTTCCCAGTAGACTTAACATAAATAAAATATAATGAGAAAAATAGTGGTTATGTTCAGCTGTATAAGCCACAGAAAATATTAAGATCTGGAGATAAAATCATCATTTTTTAAAATAACCTCCCTCACTCGGCGATCTGGTCAATGCAATTTAAAAATGACCTGCCTCAATCGACGATCTGGTCAATGCAATTTGAAAATGACCTGCCCTAGTCGGCGATCTGGTCAATGCAATTTGCTATACGCATAGTGACCGATCGACTACAGTCACAATAAATGATCAGGGAATGTGAGTACATCGCCCTCCTGCCTCCTCACATTACCACTGTCACCTGGTTGGAGCGGCCCTCCCTTGGCTCACTCAGGCTAATAGGGCGTCCCCTACTTGGTACCATCTCAAGCTATACAACCCGTCGATATTCATCCATACATATAAATACATATATATATATATATATATATATATATATATATATATATATATATATATATAAATGCATAATCATCAAATGCAATATATAAAATAACATGCATCATTTTCATATCCAATAATTAATAATTATTTATAACATATCAAATGTCCAATATAATAAATTTTAAATCAAATAAAAAAGAAGTAATTTTCTTGGACATTTGTTTACCAAAAATATTTCAACAAATAAAACTATTTTTAGGTAGAAAAACAGTGAACAATATGATAATCCAGCACCTAACACAGCCTACCCGTGCTGACATAACCCAGAACACGGCCTAGACGTGTTCTGTGACCTTTCCTCACTTATTTAACCATATCTCCCTCATACGAACTCCGCTTAAGGTTATTGCAAAGCCTATAAAACGCTAAGACAATTATCTACAATTTTCATGTTTATCATTTCTTCAAATTCTGTACGGTTTATTCCCAAAAAATTAAAAATAAAACACTTATTTTTACTATCCTGAATTCTGACGTCCGCTAAATAAATCAGCCATATCTCCCTCATATGGACTCTAAATCAAGTAATTCTAAATCCTATAGATCCGTGAGACATATATCTACAATTCATATGTTGACCATTTCTTTAAAATCCTTGCCAAAACTTTCCAGAATTCCAAAAATAGAGGCTTTCCAAATATTTTGAAATTCAGCTTAATTTAACTTTTCCCTTGATTTTCTTTTATATAATCCCATGCACCCATATGCATGTCCAAACATCCAAAATAGAATTCCATATAAATATCCAGACCACATGTTATCCATAATAACATCTATGAGTAAATCAATAATTTTATACAAAATTTATGTTAAGCCTACCTCAGATAGATCCATAAACTTGCTTGTTTGATTCCTTCCACACAAAATAAAATCCTACATCCATTCCATGAAGTAGGATATTCCTTAAGAAAAGATGATGAAATTAGAGAGACAGTCAAGAAATTTACCTTGATTTCCCCGTTCCTCTTCCTTTTTCTCTTTCTTACTCTTTCTTTTCTTTCTCTTCTCTTCTTTTCTTCTTCTTTCTTCTGCCGAAAACCCTACCGACACTTTCCCTTCCCCCTTTTCTCTTTTTCCCCTTTCTTTTCCTCCTTTTCTTTTTCCTCTCTTTCCTTCCGTCACTCCCCCCTTCTCCTTCTTATCTTCATTTTATTATTATTATATTATATATTTTGTTTTTCCTTCCTACCCCTACCTACCACCATTTTTTCCCCAAAAAACCCATGCCATCATTCATATTTACACCAATGCCATTCTCTATAAATTACATAAATGCCATCCTCCATTAATTACAAAAAATCCATTTTAATGAAATTACATAAATGCCATTTTAATCATCCTACATCTTCTTTTACTTGAGTAAAATTGTAAAATGATTTAATCCTCCCCTGAGGTCCAAAATGCTTTCTCCTCTCTGAAAAAAAATTCTAATTAGTAACATGAAGAAAAAATTGGGGATGTTACACTAAGGGAAGGGAGGAATCTTGCTACTTCCTTCAAGAGGAAACAAGAAAAATAATTTACTAAGTGAGCTAGGGAGATCTTTAGATAGGTTTAACAATATTTTTTTTTAAAGAAAAGCTTTGAAATTTGTAACATTCATGTGGGATATTGATCTTAGAACTTTGATGAAATTTACATTATTTGCTACTTTGATGATTAGTCATGGATGTTGCTATATCATGTTACATGTTATTTTGCATAAGATGGATGTTTTGGAGATTACGGTTGGTTTGAAAAGTTCTACATAGGTATGGCTATGGGTGGTAAATATTTTATGATTTTTATGCTTTTATTTTTTATATTTGAATGTGGTAAAAAATTGATGGAATATGATTAGATGTAAAGAAAATGGAAGAGGATGTAATATAATGATGAACTAAAACTATAGGAATGGATTGGTTAGAAAATTGGATTTCAGGGTAACCAGGGAAGCTTCTGTTTTTGAAATTCAGGGAAGAATCAGTTAGGAGTTAAAAGAAATTCTTAACATGAAAATTTTAGATATATGTTTCACGAATTTGAAGTCCATATGAGAGAGATATGACTAATTAATGAGTAAAGGTTAGAATCAGTCTAGAATCCAGAGTGGTAAATGTAAGTGTTTTTGTTTTCAATTTTATGGGAATAATTAATAAGGAATCTAAAGAACTGATAAACATGAAAGTTGTATAAAATTATCTTAGCGTTTTATAGGCTTTGGAATCACCTCTATTGGAGTTTTTATGAGGGAGATATGTTCCGATTAATAAATAGAGGTCTGAATCTATCCGAGAAGAAATAACATTGAATTTGAGAGAGAAGTAACACCACGATTACTTAAGATTTCACTAAAATGTTCAACATACGGGTTTTTATAGGATTGTGTTCTATTTTAATTGACACTATGATCACCTCAATCGGATTTAAAATGAGGGTGTTAATGCTCTATTTAGTGAAGAGAGGATAATAATATTTAAAAAACAAGAATAATCTTATAAATGAAAATAATAAATGACTAGTTTATGCTATCGCCATTGCCATTGCATGAACTCCTTACCATCTTAAGTGCGTAATTTTGACATAGAAATATTTTATAAAGTGATATTTGAAATGATTATGTTTATGGAATGATTACCAATGATTTTTGGTAATGATTATATTTTGATGAAAATTATGGCATGTGAGTTTAATGAACATACTTGTTATTGAATCATATTTATGGCTACTAATGTGAAAAAAGAAAAGAAATGAGTACGGTCACATGAAAATTCGTGTGGTGCACCAGTAGGGGACGCCCTACCAACGATTATGATTATCTTAATGAGAAAAGAAAGAGAAAGTGTGCCATGTCGTACGGAGCGAGAAAAATCCGTTCCAGAAAGTAGGAAGTACTCACCCTGACCGGGGTAGCTTGATATGAAAATAAGTTAATAGCCATCATATAATATTCTGAAAATATTTATTCATGCCATACATGTCATAACTCTATGATTTTCATATGCATAGATAAAGTGCATTCATGTGACCTAAAGATAATTGTTGTAGCTTATATAAATGAACATGACGTGACTAGCATTATTGATAATGATTTATTGTTGAACCTACAGGGATTTATTTCTCACTATATTTTGATATCATGTTTAGAAAACTAAGTTATGCAGATATTCTCTATGACCAAATTTTAGCATACGTTGGGTCGAATTGGCTAAGATCCCGGTGAAGGTACAACCACCCGCTCCCGTATCTCTAGAACTAGTCAATATGGATGAATAAAATGTAGACTTATATATGTTTGATTTTTGTACATATTTTTTGATTATTAATGTGTACATGAACCCAGAATTGTATAAGTGTTAATGGTTTTTCTTAAACCTTATTTATGTTTGGTTAATTTAATTGAACGTTATTATAAGTTAAATAGTTAGAAGTAAGAAGGTAATAACTTCATGGAATTTTAGAAATACACATATAAGTAGATATGTAAAAAAAGAATGGAGTTGTTACATTGTCCCTTGTCTTAAGAATATTTTATCATGATTTTCAAATACGAATCTCCTTTTCCTATGCATATCTTGACTAAGGGCGAGGAAGACAACAACATGAGTTGTCTTCTCCCAAAAAGCAACTAAGTGCATTATAATTATGATAAAGTAGACCCATAATTATGAGAGGAGGACCACTAGATAATTTATTTAAGCAAAAGCCAACCTTATAACATTGTAATTTCATCCATGTCAGGGAGAGAAAAAACAGAAGCAAGGGAGAGTGAGGAAAGGAAAGAAAGAGAGGAGAAGAGAGGAAGAAAGAAGAAGGAGAAGTCTAGAGGATTAAGTACTCAAGGTAAATTAGCTTAATCTTAACTTGAATCCATATTTTCTCTTCATCCTTGGGATTCAAAGGTCAACCTCCCTCTCTTATTCAAGTTGCTAGAAAAGCTAAGGGAAGGGAGGAATCTTGCCACTTCCTTCAAGAGGAAACAAGAAAAAGAATTCACTAAGTAAGCTAAGGAGATCTTTAAGTTGGTTTAACAATATCTCTTTTTGAAGAAAAGTTTTGAAATTTATAACATTTATATGAGATTTTGATCCTAGAACTTTGATAAAATTTACAATATTTGACACTTTGATGATTGGCCATGGATGTTGCTATATCATGTTACATGTTAATCTTGCATGTGATGTATGTTTGAATACTTAGGTTGGTGTGGAAGGTTCTGCATAGGTATGGCTATGGTGGCAAAATTTTAGAGTTTTGTGCTACTGTTATTTATATTTAAATGTGGTGAAAATTTGATGGGATTTGGTTAGATTGATAAAATGAATATGGCCTTAAACACTTAGAAGAAGACCATGAGAAATTTGTGTTAGGAACACCATTAATAATACATGATTTGATTTTCTGTTTTCTTGAGAAGAGGAATATGTTAAATTAAGTGTAAGGAAACTTGTAATATCCTGTCATTTTTAAATAATAATGTTTTACGATAAAAGAAATATATTTTTATTTTAAATGATTATGTTTTGCTAAAAGCAAGTATACTTTCAATTAAAATAACTATTGTTTTGCTTTAAAATAATTATATTGGCCTCTAATAAATTTGTTTTATTTTTAGAAATCTTCTTTCTTTTATTATGCATAAAGATATATATTTCGTGATTTTTTTTATTAAAATTTTATCAAAGAAAGTCATGATTTGATATTGCAACTAAATTTTTGTAATAATATAAATTTTTAGGAATTTTTGGGATAATTTAGGATGAAAAATGATATTTATATGAATATATATGAAGTGAAATAAAAATAATCCTAAATATTTAATTATTAAATAATAATAATAATAATAAATAAAAGAAAACGAGGGAAAGGGAGATAGGGAGATGGAATGCAGAGAAGCGTGAAATTTGCAAAATGATGAATAGTGTGAATAGTACCTCTATGTTTTCTCTCTAGACCTGGAATGTCTATAGGCCTCTGATCTCAAAACTAAAGGTACCACTAGATTCACAACAGAGAGTACTACGATTTTGACTGAATAATTTTTCAAATCAATCATAGAATTGCCACAGATCAGAAGTAGAAAACCTCATAAAAAGGTAAATCTGAAACTCTTACATAGAGATCTCAAATTGGAAATCTAACACCGTAGATAGATTTAGGATATAAAATTTTTCAGCTATTTGATAACTTTTTGTTCTTGGGGAATAGTATTTTTCGACGGTGAACAGTGATTTCGTCGACGTGAATAGTATTTTCCGACCATGAACAGTGACCAAGTTCCCAGAGTCATCTCCTTAATTATTGGACCCTCTGGACACGTTTTTGAAGTCTATTTAGTCAAATGTGGATTAGAAAAGTACATTTTGGGGCTGTTCAATCTGAAGCCCTTACCCTGTGAGTAGTTGATTCTTTCTATGACTTTCCTTATACTTTTCTTGATATTTAACGTTTATTTGATTATATTTATAAAATATTTACACTTTTAAATGTTTCTAAAATGCATTAAAATTATCTAAATTGCTTACAATTTGTAATATAGTTCGAGTAGAGTATAGTTTTGAAAATCGATTTCTGAACTCATGGTATATCTAATTTCACATGTACTTTTCATTAAATGATAAAGTGAATATTTATACACGCGGCATTGATTTATAAAGCTATATGACTGTCTTGAGGAAGAGCATATGGTAAACCCTGAATGGAAAATTTATGACAGATGATTTGTATTGAGACTGATATTCTGTATTATACTGAAAGGTCTCTTTTGAATGATATGGAATATGTGCATATGATAATTTTGTGGAGGAATCCTATTAGAAACAATGTCTGCTAACAGTAGGTGATGTTAGCCTTGGTGCACCTTGATACCTCAGCTAGCAGGGGTAGTGCTAACCTCATGTGACGGCCAACACACAGGATATGATATATGATGGAGAGCGGGATGCCTCCTATATGGGCGAGATGCCGACTATAAGATATGTGACTTGCCTCCCTTGCTATGTGCTTGGGAAATACCTATATTAGAGTCCTTTCGCGTGTCCTCTTGAATGGTGGTAGGGCAAACCTCAGCGGGATGCTGAGTTTAAGCAAATCCTACACTAACAAAGTACGGAAGGGCCTCAATTCTGATATGGTGGTTCTGATATGGGATCCTCCTAATGTTTTCATGTGAAAGGTTTTGATGCATTACAATATTTGAATAATGATTATACCGTATTGCATATGACTTTGAATATCTGAATGTGATATGAACTAAGAATACTTTGTTTGCAAGGCTCGTAGATTTTGATTTATATTATATTTGTACTCTAGAGTATGCTCTATATTCCACAGGCAGAGTCCCTACTTCTGATGTTACTTTGATGTTTATGGACTTTGTCTGTATATGGTATATGTATGGGAGAACCTATATGTATTTGTTTCCATGATAAATGATTGGAATATTCATGTTTATGGAAAATATAAGTTCATGGTATATGTGTTTCACATGCCTTAAGATTATGGGCGTGACAAATTAGTATAAGAGCATTAGGTTTCGCTGTGGCTATCAGAGCAAAGGATTCTTTAGTAGGACCTTTAGTATGGATATGAGCCGAATATATTTATACTTAAGGTGCTGTTGAGGGATTCTATAGGATCTTAATTTTCTTTCTATTCCAAGTTCCTAGTATAAGATTAATTGAGTATTGTGACATCTTAAGAAGTATTTATAGGTCAATTATTGCCTAAAAGTGAAAGGGGTAGGCGTACCAAAGAATTTAAAAGAATTGAGACAGATACCAAATATGACAGTGTCTAAATGTTATATCTGTTTTACCCCGTTGTCTAGATATGATAAACATTGATGTGATACTCAGAATGGATTGGTTGGTATCATACCATGCCATTTTGGAATGTCATTTTAAGGTGATTAAATTTAATATTCCTGAAGAATTTTCTTTCTTGATACAAGGCTACCGTAGTGAGGTATCCAGTAATCTAATCTCTACTTTAGCAGCCTATAAGTTATTACAAAAAGGTACCAAGGATTTTGGCAATGGTGGGAGATGTTGATATAAAATATACCAGTGTAAATCAAGTTCCAGTGGTTAGAGAATTTTTTTATGTAATTCCTGAGGAATTTCTAGGATTACCCTAAAACGATAAATGAAATTTAGTATTGATTTATTTCCTGGAACATAACCAGTGTCTATATTTCCATATAGAATGACACCCACTGAACTTAAGGAACTGAAAAAGAAATAGTTACAAGACATGTTAGACAAGGGATTTAAATGCCCTAGTACTTTTACTTGAAGTGCTCCAATTCTATCTGTTAAAAAGAAAGATGGATCACTATGACTATGCATAGATTATAGACAGTTGAATAAGGTGACAGTGTGGAATAAAAACCTATTACCTCGTATAGATGATCTGTTTGACCAGTTATAAGGTGCTCAACGTTTTTCAAAAATTAAATTGATTTTAGATCTGAATATCATCAATTGAGGATAAGGAAAGAAGATATTCGAAAAATTTCTTTTAAGACTCATTATGGGTATTATGAGTTCTTGGTAATTTCATTTAGTTTGACAAATGCCTCAGCTACGTCCATGGACTTAATGAATAAAGTATTTAAATTATTCTTGGATAAATTTATTATTGTCTTTATTAACGAAATACTAATGTGTTCCAAGAGTATAGAGGATTATAAATAATATTTAAAGATAGTTTTACCAACTCTAAGTGAGTATGGTTAGTAAGGATGGCATCCAAGTAGACCTTAAGAAAGTAAAAATGGTACAGCAATGGCTATGTTTTACTACATTTAAAGATGAAAATCCAAATCCAATTTACGCTTCCTGCGGTTGTCTGTCATCCATTCTATTTGAGCTATAGTTGGATTAGGTACATGAACATATGATTGTAAAGTATTAATCAACTCCTTAGCATTTGAAGCCGAGATGAGAATTCATCATGCTGAGTGTGAGATGAACCTTTGTTCCATAGTTTGATCAAGAAAAGACAACATACCATCAAAGAAGTGATTAACATTTAACAAACCTATCAGCTTGTGATGCATATTTAGCTGTGCCCAAAAGACTATTTGAAAAATCTCTTCTAAAGTACCAAAACCACCTTCTAAGGCAATGAAGGAATCAGCATTGCTCATCATTCTAGCCATGCGCTCATGCATGGAAGCTACCTTAAATTCTTCCCCAATTGTCTTCCCTATGATGTTGGATACAGCTAGAGTTGTAGGAATAATACCTAGAACTTGACATCCTCCTGTATGTGCAGTTGTAGACACACACCCCATTAACCCACGATTACCTCCACCATAGACTAAATGAACCTTTCTCCTAGCCAGCACCATACCCAAATTTTATGCTGCTTTCACATACTCTCCATATTTTCTAGGATTGGAACCACAAAAGACACAAATATTTTGAAGCTGACGGAATGCGATTCCCTTCATCACACCCTAACTTTAAGTATGAAGGTAAAGATATTAACATGTGCATTTATAAAAATCAGAGAAGTGTATACTTACAATAGCTATACGAATAGGCCGGACATAATTAGAATAGCTATGTGAGTGATTGGTGGATATTAGCTAAATTGAAGGTGAAAATTTCAAAAAAAAATGACAGCAAACATATATATGTACAGTAGTTGTGATCGTGGTTTATATTTAGCACATAAAGAAAATAAGGTTAAGATATCACCAGAAATTTGTCTTTTCCTTGTTGTCCTTGATGAACCATTGATGTCTTGATTCTTGTAGGAAAGTTGTACGCGACAGGCATAATTGTAAAAAAAACAGAGAGAGTGAAAATGCAAACTAGTTAATTGTTGGAGAGGGACAATCAAATGGTTTATTTTGTTTTCCCAATATTCTTGCCAGGCGACTATCAGTATTATTAAGTTGACTAGCTATTTTGAAGATTTTTAATTTGGACTGCTTATTTTACAGTTGATTGATTACATCCATTTTGAAACAATCAACTGCATCCTACTAACTAACTATGTATTCTTTGTTTTTCACTGACTTTTATAAGCTCAAAAAAGTTTCTTTTCCACCAAATACCAATAACTTTAAAGTAGATTTTGGCACATATATTCAAAACTTACGGCCACCAATTTTTTCCAAAATAATAGTTAGATTTTGTTTACAGATTTTCAAGAATTACAGCCATCGATTTAAATTTTCTTTCAATACTTTGTTCAAACTTCTAACTTCCTATTTTGGCACCATGCTCTATTATGTATTTTTCATTTTCTGCTATATCGTCCTACATTAATATTTGGCATTAAATGCAAAGTTCTTTTCCCTCATTACAAGAAAAGTTAATTTATTTTCTTTGAAACTTAGTTATTATGGTGTCCAAGTGGTTAGTAGGTTAAAGTAATGAAAAGTTTCAAAGGAATAGACGGATGATGGCTTTATGGTGATTTGAAGAATGTAATCAAGTGAATTAGTGGTGTTGAAATACTTGAGAAATAAAATACAGGAAGTAGGATTTAAATTAACCTTTGAACTCTTAATTTAGAAATATACAGAATATTTTGAGGACCATGTCCGAAAATAATGTATGTGATCAAGATATTTGTGTTAAGGGTTTATACCATGGTAAATTGAGTCTAGTATCTAGGATGTAAATTATGTTGAGATTGGAAATTCACGTGTGAATAATTGTTGAGAAAGGAGATTTTAGAAGAAGCCATAGATTTTAAATATTGATGGGATATACTAAGATTTGAAAGAATTGTACTAGTATAATGGTAAAAAGAAGATACAAGTGATATATTTTTTGATGTTTGGTGATTCAACAAGTAAGAATTGAATATATTATTTTAGGAGAGCTATTAAGGAAGCCTAAAGATCTTTGTTAGATTATAGTATGGCTGATAGTAAATTTAAATGATGTGTTTATGCAATGGAAGTTATGCTTCAGGTATCTTTATATAATTTTGGTGAAATTTGGAGAAATCATTTATCTTTAGTTGAACTTGCCCATATCAGTAATTATCAGGCCAACATACAAATGGCACCACTTGAGGTTTTACATTAAACATCGTAAGGCTTCTAATAGGTGGATGAGTTGAATAAGGTTAAATTTTTGGAATATAATTTGGAATATCATGCAATAGACAGAATATGACTAACCTAAGTTAAAGATGCTAGCTTGAAGAGCATGCTTCAAGCATATGTTTTCGAGTTTAGTGGAAGATTCCTTAGCAGAATTTGTTTATAATAAAGTGTTATTGGATGATTTAAAGCCTTGTGTAAGAGTTGTTACAAATTTTCTATTAGATGACTCAGTGGAGTCAAACTTATGATAAGATGTCATTGATAAAGAAAAATTGATTAAAAAATTATATACAAGAAACTCAATACAAGCCAAAATTCTATAAGGATCATGAATGTTGAGCACTAAAAATTATCAGTTGGTGATCAAATTTTCTTAAAGGACTCACCCATGAAAGAGGTAATGAGGTTTGAAAAGAATAAAAAAGTTAAGATTTAGTAATATATAGGCTCTTTTGAAATCTTGGACAAAGTATGCATAGTATATATTGCCTAGTTTTGCCATCAGGATTAAGTGACGTTGGTACAATCTTTCTTACATCAATGCTAAAGAAGTACCATCAGATTCTTTTCATGCTATCTAATTCCAAGAAATTTAGTATGAGAAGAATTTGGTTTAATTATGAGTAAGAATCGATGTCTACTGTTGATCGACAAGTGAAGAACTTATGGTTGAAGAAAATCTTTATAGTTAAGGTTATATGACAAAATCACACAAGTGAAGAGATTTCTTAGAAAGTAAAGATGATATGCAGAAAAGAGATATCCCCAATTGCTTGAGTAATAAGATTAATAACTATAATTTATGCCTTGACTTCATTCCTTACTTATGAAAGGATGGTTTGAAATTCGAGGACCAAATTTCTTAAGGTGGGAAGAATGTAATATCCCGTAATTTTTAAATAATAATGTTTTACGATAAAAGAAATATATTTTTATTTTAAATGATTATGTTTTGTAAAAGCAAGTATACTTTAATTAAAATAACTATTGTTTTGTTTAAAAATAATTATATTGGTCTCTAATAAATTTTTGTTTTATTTTTAGAAATATTCTTTCTTTTATTATGCATAAAGATATATATTTTGTGATTTGTTTTATTAGAATTTTATCAAAGAAAGTCATGATTTCATATTGCAACTAAATTTTTGTAATAATATAAAATTTTAGAAATTTTTGGGATAATTTAGGATAAAAACAATATTTATATGAATATATATGAAGTAAAATAAAATAATCCTAAATATTTAATTATTAAATAATAATAATAAATAAAAGAAAAAGGGGGAGGGGGAGACAGAATGTAGAGAAGCGTGAAATCTGCAGAATGATGAATAGTGTGAATAATACCTCTATGTTTTCTCTCTAGATCTGGAGTGTCTACAAGCGTCTAATCTCAAAACTAACGATACCACTAGATTTTGGACAGAGAGTACTACGATTTTGACAGAATAATTTTTCAAATCAACTGTAGAATCACCGCATATTGGAAGTAGAAAATCTCAAAAAAAAGATAAACTCTTACTTAGAGATCTCAAATTGGAAATCTGACAACGTAGATGGATTCAAGAGCTAGATAAACCTTAGGATAAGAAATTTTTTAGCTATCTGACAACTTTTTGTTCTTAGTGAATTTAATTTTTCGGTGGTGAATAGTGATTTTGCCAGCGTGAACAGTGACCAAGTTCCCAGAGTCATTTCCTTGATTTTTGGACCCTCTAGACATGTTTTTGAAGTCTGTTTAGTCAAATGTGGATGGAAAAAGTACATTTTGGGGCTGTTCAATCTGAAGCTCTTACCTTGTGAGTAGATGATTCTTTCTATGACTTGCCCTATACTCTTCTTGATCTTTAACGTGTATTTGATTATGTTTATAAAATATGTACACTTTTAAATATTTCTAAACTCATGTTATATGTAATTTCACATGTATTTCTCATTAAATGATAAAGTGAATATTTCTGCACGTGGCATTGATTTATAAAGCTATATGATTGCCTCAAGGAAAGGCATGTATATGTGGTAAACCCTGAATGGGTAATTTATGACAGAAGATCTGTATTGAGACTGATATTCTATATTATACTGAAAGCTCTATTTTGAATGATATGGAATATATGCATATGATAATTTTGTGGAGGAATCCTATTAGAAACATTGTCTCCTATATAGGCGAGATGTCAACTATATGAGATGTGATTTTCCTTCCCTTGCTGTGTGCTTAGGAAATACTCATATTAGAGTCCCTTCGCGTGTCCTCTTCAATGGTGGTAGGGCAAACCTCAGCAGGATGCTGAGTTTAGGCAAATCCTACACCAATAAAGTACGGAAGGGCCTGAACTCTAATATGGGATCCTCCTAATGTTTTCATGTGAAAGGATTTGATGCATTACAATATTTGAATAATGATTATACCGTATTGCATATAACTTTGAATATTTGAATGTGATATGAACTGAGAATATTTGAAATGCCGGTCCTATATGAATGTACTTCTGAACTATATTTTCTGTGACAAATTTTAAAATATGAGTATATCTATATGTTGACCTAAGAGGTCATAGGAGGTATTATCTGCTCACTGAGTTGTCAAACTCACTACACGATATTTATATGCTTTTCAGATAAGGATATACAAATTGGTCTTTTCCCTTCAGATAGTTGACCAGCTACACAACATGATATCTGGGTGAGTCTACTTTGTTTTCAAGGCTTGTAGATTTTGATTTATATTGTATTTCTACTCTAGAGTATGCTCTATATGCCACAGGCAGGATTCTTGCTTCTGCTGTTACTCTTATGTTTATGGACTTTGTCTATATATGGTATATGTATGGGAGAACCTATATGTATCTGTTTCCATGATAAATGATTGGAATATTCATGTTTATGGAAAATATATGTTCATGGTATACGTGTTTCACGTGCCCTAAGATTAAGGGCTTGACAAAACTAATTAAAATGTTTAATTAAGTAATCCTATGGTTAGATGGAAATTAGGAAGAAAATGGAAGAGAATTTAATAAAAGGATAAACTAGAACCTTAAGAAGGGTTTTGATTAGAAAAATAGATTTTGGAGTAATGAGGAAAGCTTCTAATTTTGAAATTCTGGGAAGAATCAAATAGGAATTAAAATAAATGATTAACATGAAAAATGTAGATATATATCTAACATATTTGTAGCAATTGGAATCACCAAATTTGGAGTTCAAATGAGGGAGATATGGTCTGATTATTAAGCAATGGTTAGAAAATGCTTAACTAGGGAAGAATCTGTTAAGTAAGCTTCTATATTTGAATTTCTAGAAAAAATCTATAGGGAACTATGTTGCTTGTAAATTTATATATGCAATGTAAACACACAAGTGCATGTATTGTAAACAAGTAATAAAGTGATGAGTGAGTATCTTCCCAAGAGAAATTGTAACCAGAAATTACTATAGAAGATTGACCAGTAAATGCAATGAAAAAAAGATGATGGTTGTTAAAGAAAAAAAATTGGACTCAATCACAAAATAAGATAATGAACTAAGTAAGGAATACTAAAATGATATCTTTCCACACATGTAACATCCTTAATTTTATTTCTTTTATTAATAAAGGTACATAAATATTTAATGTAACATCCCTAATTTTGTTTCTTTAAATATACATAAATATTTAAATAAGGAAATAAAATTTATTAGACAATTTTTAGATATCTAAGGAAAAATAATCCTTAGAAATTCTTCACCTTATGTGTATGCATTGAAAATATATCTAACATTAAGGGAACAAGTAAAATGGAAAAACCTAATAGAAAAAACTAGAAATAACATACTAAAGATAGGCGAAATTCTTTGGTAAGGAAGATCAATTTTTGTGAAGTAAAGGTCTTAAAATGTTTAAGAACATTAGATTAGGGTAATTTTTCCAAATTCAAGAGTCAGAAATTTCTAAGTTTAACATCTCCACCTATAAATTGGGCTTTCACCTATGGACACTTCATATAGAGTTTTTTCACTTCACATAAGTTTCTAGCAAGCCCATTGGATAACCTAAGAAAGAAATAAAACATAGACTTGGACTAGGATAAAAAAGTTGGAACGGTAGCCCAAAAATCATAAAAATTTGACCAAACCCTTTATGAAACCCAAAGCAAAAGTAAATTGGTAAGAATGAGCCCAAATGCAAGAAGAAGAAAAATGTGAGAAAATAGTAGTGTAATAATAATCAAGATTAAGTCACAAGACATTAGGACAAGACATCTATATCTTACATTCATAAATTCAGCAAAGTAGGTAATAATACATGGCATTAGGACAAGACATCTATATCCTATATTCAAAATTTCAACAAGTGGGTAATAATACATAGAATTATGACAAAACATCCTTATCCTACACAAATAATTTCAGCTAACCAAGGGAGATTCAAGGGTTGGAAATTTGCCATCTAAAAAGGCAAACCTATCATAATTGATTAAGACAAAAGAAAAACGAAATGAATCCCTAAATCAAAGGGACCTTGTCCCTTGTTTTAAGAACATATTATAATAATTTTCAAAATACAAATCTCTTTTTCCTATGCATATCTTGACTAAGGAAGAGGAAGACAAGAACATGAGTTGTTTGTTTTCCAAAAATCAACCAAGTGCATCCTAATTGTGATAAGGTAGACCCATGATCATGAAAGGTGAATTATTTGATAGTCTATTTAAGCAAAACCCACCCTTATAACACTATAATTTTGTCCAAGTAAGGGAGAGGAAAAATAGAAGCAAGGTAGAGTGAGAAAAGGAGAGAAAGAGAGGAGAAGAAAGGAAGGAAGAAGAAAGAGAAGTCTAGAAGACTAAGTACTCAAGGTAAGTTAGCTTAATCTCCACTTGAATCCATCTTTCTTCTTCATCCTTATGGTTCAAAAACTCACCCTCCTTCTCTTATTTAAGCTGCTATAAAAGTTAAGGGAATGGAGGAATCTTGCTACTTCTTTCAAAAAGAAACAAGAAAAAGAATTTATTAATGAGCTAGGGAGATCTTTAGGTAAGTTTAACAATATTTCTTTTTGAAAAGTTTTGAAATTTGTAACATTTATATGGGATTTTGATCTTAGAACTTTGATGATTGGTCATAGATGTTGCTATATCTTGTTACATATTGATCTTGCATGTGATGTATGTTTGAATACTTAGGCAGTGTAGATAGTTCTGCATAGATATGGCTATGGGTGGCAAAATTTTAAGCTTCTGTTTTAAAAATTCTGGATAGAATCGGTAAGGAATTAAAATAAATGGTCAACATAAAAAATGTATATCTATGTCTCACAGAGTTTTAGTCACTAGAATCACTCAATTTGGAGTCTATATGAGGTAGATATGATCCAATTAGTAAGCAGTGGTCAAAAAATGATTAATCAGGGAAGAATCTATTAGGAAAGCTTCTATGTTTGAATTTTTGGGAACATTATGTAGGGAATTAAAATAAATGGTTAACATAAAAATTATAGATATATGTGTCACAAAATTTAGCCATAGGAATCACTCAATTTGGAATTCCTATAAGAGAGATATGGACAAATTAGTAGGTAGAGGTCAGAACCTACCTGAGAAGGAATACCCTGTCCCTTGAGGGAGTAATATCACCAAGAATCTTTAATATTTGGCTACATTGTTCAACATAATAGTTTTAGATAATTGTTTTATCTTTAAATTGACACCAAGATTATCTAAATGGGAGTTAAAATGAGGGAGTTATGCTCTGATTAGTAAGAACATGTCGGATAGGATGAAAACCTGCATAAAGAAAATAAAGAGATAAAAATAATATTTAAAAAAGAAGAAGAAACTTATAAATGAAAATAATAAATGACTAGTATATGACATATTCATTGCCATTGCATGAACATACTTGTTATTGAAATCATATTTTTGGTTATTATTGTGAAAAGAAAAGAAATGAGCACAGTCACATGGCAATCCGTGTCGTGCACCAGTAGAGGACACCCTATCAACGGTTATGATTATGTTAATGAGAAAAGAAAGAGAAAGTGTGCCATGTCGGACGAAGTGAGAAAATTCTGTACCGGAGTGTAGAAAATACTCACCCTGACCGGGATAGCTTGTAATGAGAATAAATTGATAGCCATCATATGATATTCTAAAATTAGTTAATCCTGCCGTACATGTCATTACTGTACGATTTTATGGGTATAGATAAAGTGCATTCATGTGACCAAAGGTTTTTGCTGTAGTTTATACAGATGAACATGATGTGATGAGCTATATTGATTATGATTTATTGTTGAACCTACTGGGATTTAATTCTCACTATTTTTTCATATCATGTTCAGAAGATTAACTATGCAGCTATTCTCCATGACACTTATTATTGTGGTACGTTGGATCGAGCTACCCTACCTTGGGCAACTATCGATTATATTGGATATATCTGTAATAGACGTGACTGAAATTCCGGTGGAGGTTCCGCCACCTGCACCATTGTCCCCGAAAGTAGTCTACGTGGATGATTAGGGCTAATATGTATATGTTAGACTTTTGTACAGATGTTTGTAAATTAATGATGTGTATATAAACTCAGTATTGTATAAATTAAATAAATTTTATTTTGAATTAAGTTGTAACGAGGTAATAACTTCATGGAGTCTTACAAATATAGAAAAAAAATTGTTATATAAATGGAGTTGTTACAACACATTAGGTTAACAGAAGAAAATTAGTTAATAAGGACTACTAGGATTACTTTAGGGTTGATATTAGCTACTATACAGATTTTGCTCTAACTTTGCTACAGCAATCGCTCCAGTAACCAGGTTTTTATCTTGCATGGGTTCTTTCTAGAACTGCCATACCCAGTCATTCTCATGGTTCATTCATATATTCCTAAATAAATCCATCTCGAGAACGTCCTTAATGCTCTGAAACTGTTGAGTTATATGGGACAACTTTATATTCCTACAATAGTTGCAACTTTTAGCCTAAACATGATATTTAACTAAACCCATAATATTCAAACTTAGTATAACCTCCATTAACCTTCCCAGATTAAATGTCAATTCTGTATCCTACTGTTGGGGATCAAGCAAAGGTAGGAATCAAGAGTTTCAATACAGTCCGAACATCAAGAGCATTTATCGAAACAAGGTCATCCATTCACTTAAAATATGCTTAAAGTTCATATCAACCCTTCTGCAATCCTAGCTGGAGGCTTAGCCCAGCACCATATCCAAGTTATTTATAAGTAACAACATTAGAACAGCCATACTGCAAAGAAGAAAATACAGTAGAAAAATAAAGAAGAACAAATAACAGAGGTACAAAAGGAAGAAAATATTTCTCTGAAAGGATCTCTTCTCTCCTACGTTCAGCTGCTTCCTCTGCTTCCTTCTATGCAGCTTTCTCCTTCTTCTTCTAACCAACCTTCAGTGTGTTCCTCCTCTATTGATGGATTCCCAATGGAACAATGACTCCCTTTTCTATACATCCCCGTCCAGAGGTAGAAGCCGCTCTATGTGTGCCTTTCTTATTCGTATCCATGTATATGTATATTAGTCTATTTTCTCTTTCCCTTTTTATATACTAGGGTTGTGGTATTAGTGAGGTGGCCTCTTTTTACAACTTTTTCTCCCTCCAGCCTGCACTCCTACCAACGCCCTTTTCTTCCACATTCAGTAGTGGAGACAGCCCCTGTTGTAGCAGCTGATCGTTCCTTTTTCTTCCACGCTAAGTAATGGAGACAGAACTTGCTATAGCAGCCAAATGTCCCTGTCAACCTGTAGCATACCACACAAAATTCATCCCCCACTCATGCACAAAATAGACATACATCAAAAATATCCAGCATATTCTGGCTTACGTGACCCTTATTTCATACAATGTAATCAGAATTCCACTATTAGCACCATGGGTACTCTCACACTCGGGAAATGCAAAAACTGTATCTATTTAGGTGGCATTTTTACTAAATTAATGAAATTGCATATTTATAAGCATGAGAAAAACATGTAATAACTCTAATAAATTAGAGTTAACACCCCCCCAAACTTAGAGTCTTGCTTGTCCTCAAGCAAATAATTTTACCCATTTATAACCTCTTTCTACACCACAACCCACAAGAAAATTTAGCTTCATGATGCACTGTTGTTGATTCTCATCTCTCAGGGTTGTTTCTAAAGAGAAACTCCTGCAAGACAGCTTTTTGCATTCTTAATCTTCAACTGAAACTTTCCTGGAAAATGTGTGTGGACATTATGGTTAGTCCTTCAAGAACCACTTGAGTCAAAATCAATCAAGGTCCTAGGTCCCAATCCATGATTTCATGTGCTAATCTATCAAGTCTCTCTCTACTAATGCAAGGATACCATCTGATCAAAGTAAAAAGATTACAGTAAAACCAGGGAATTTAGGAGGGTAAATCAATTTGTTTCTTTTTTTTTAGGTCATTGTGTCTTTTGACGCAAATGCTAACATTTTTGTTGAAGGCACCTGGTTACTCAACACTATCACCTTTTAGGAAATTCCTAGTCATATCCTCTATGTCACTATTTTACACAAGAGTACATATGGGGCTCATGCATACCCCTGGTTACTAAGTGATAGTAGAGGCATTAGAGTGACAACTCTCTTTTTTTTCATGTATCACCCCCCCAAAATTAAGTCTTTTTAACATATATTATTTTGCAAATTGAACTTATGCCTCTTGTTGTTCTGTTATCCAGCAAATTGTTTCAAGAGATTCTCAAAATTAGTTTTAAAATCTTAGGTCCACCCTTCATGAAAATTTTTCAAGTTTTTCTCAACAGGAACTAACCATAGCCTAGTGCTCATAAAAGAAAGGTTCCAAATTGTAAGAAGTTAGTATGCAAAATTTCTACATTCAATCAATCATTTCCAGCCTTTCTTCATAGAGTTTCCTTGAACCAATAGCAGGCCACAAGAAAATACATGACAGACTTCCTCATTTTCTTTTCATTCATTTTTTTATATGCAAAAAAAATATGCTTGCCTAATTTTTAGACTAGACTAATTTTTAAACCAAAATAATATGCATTTACAGGATTATTACAAAACACATAACACCAAAGCAAACAAAATCAACAGAACCAGAATGCATTTAATCCCTCCCCCCCCCCCAAACTTAATGATTAGCAGTGCCTTCACTGCTACCAGATTGCATAACATCAAAAGAAATGAAATGATTACTGATCCTACTAGGGATGTACAATCAAGGCAGACAAGTCAGCATGCAATACTAAAATTGAACAATAAAGAAACAGAAAGGAAAACAAAAGTAGGGAGAGCTTCCTTGATATGCATGCAGGATTACTGTAGTAAACTTGTGGCATCGACCTATCAAGATTTTGATGCACTTTGAAGTACACTCCTCCTTTTAACTGACTTGTTCTGTTATGCTGCCTTCTTTTTTGCAATTGGTTCTTCATCTTCTGAGGACTCTTCTTCCTCTTCAACCCTTTATGGGCTCTTTTCTCTTCCTCTACCCTAGGGGGTTCTTGTTTCTCTTCACTATGCAGCTTGGGTTCCCCACTTCCTTGCCCAAATGGAGTGTTCAATATATCCATAGGGAATTGAGGGAACGAGAAAAAATATTTGTAGTTTTCCTCAAGAGTTCGATATAAAGCAATATCTTTTTAGTGTTGATAATGCTAGAACTTCTGCTAATGCTACATGAAAATGGCTTGCTGCTTCAAGAGTGAGTTTAATCTTTACTCTGCTTGCTAGTGGTGGTTCAAAGTTAAGAGTGCTTGGCCTTCGGGTTGTGGGGGTTCTTGGGTGTGTACCAGTGAATCCTACTCACTTTTCTCTTGTACAATTCGTGTCAGTGCTACAAAATTAATTGCACCTCCCAGCTTAAATATCTCCTCCTCAAGCGAGATTGGAACTTTATTGGCTAGGCACAAAAATTACACTAAGGAATGGAAAAGCAGGATGCCTTTCTTTTGATTGGCACATACCCTAATTTGTTTTGAAATCACTTTCCCTAAATTGATGGCTCTCCCAGATATGATTGCATCAACCATTGCTACCAGGTCGCGACTGACGGTTTATCCGTGAGTAGAGTGTTGGAGATGGGTCTTCAGAAAGTGGTACCATATCTTTGTTGCCAGAAGAAAGGATGCCCTATTCGTCGTTAAGGCCCTTTGGGAGGATTTTTCCCACACTGTTCTCGATATAAACACCCTTTGTAACATTTCTTCCTAGTCCTTTTCTTGAAGTGAGTCCAAGTATTTTCATAATTGTCTTCTTCGTCATTCAACTGGTAAGCAGCATTGATAGCATTAGAATCAAATGGCACCTGAGTTTTTCTGACTATCACCCAGTCAACAGCATCTTTAGGGAAATTTGCATAGAACTCCCTCACTAATGGAATCAAGAAAGACTGATGGTGTTTTGTAAAGTCTTTCCAACCCCTCTACTTCACCATTATAGCTATGTATTTTAGCACTCCCAAATCATCGACATTTGTGAAGGTTAAACCTTTCTCCCCATAAATTGTCCATTAAAAAATTTCCTCATCGTGTCTCTTCTAGGTCTCCTCTGAAGTGAACTTCTTTGCCTTGCTAGCCTTCCTTCTTAGCTATTGTCTTCACTCTCAGCATGGTTCGCACATGAAGGATGTTCAGAGATAAAAAACCAACCTTTCATAGAGAAATTATCAGAGTGCGAAGGAGCAAATATTGGCCTTGAGCATACCAAGGACTTCCTAGACTTCCTCTTAATTGCACAGATTGTAGGACTTGAACAAACTCTGAAGTTGGCTGAGGAAGGATGGGGCTTCGTGACTTAAAAGTGCCTTTTAGTTTTCCCACTTTCCTTTTTTTTATAACTGGGCTTAAAGTGCTGGGCTCTCCTTTTCTTCTTTGGTTTTTTTTCTTAAGCCACACACTGGATTTCCCATGCCATTCTTTTCCAGTGCAACTTCTTCCAACCCAGAGTGATCACGGTGGCCTAGTTCATTAATCTTCTTGCCAGAGGAGGACTCCTTGCTTCATGGGAAGCTGTTGCTACAATTCTATGGCAATTCTTTTTCTTCATTGGTTGCTACAGAGCTGTCTTTGCTGTGGAAATTCTGTGATAAATTTTTACAAACTAAAATTTCAAGTCTGATGCTCCTTTTGGCCAGAAAATTTTAACACAACTAAAATTAAAATCAAAATTCAAGCTACTTAACAACCAACAAATAAAATGTAAAATTACAAAAGCATGGGTTGCCTCACATTAGCGCTTGTTTTATAGTCGATAGTGTAACATCCTTAATTTCATTTCTTTTAATAATAAAGGTACATAAATATTTAATGTAACATTCCCAATTTTGTTTCTTTAAAGGTACATAAATACTTAATTAAGGAAATAAAATTTATTAGACAATTTTTAGATATATAAGGAAATATAATCCTTGGAAATTCTTCACCTTATGTGTATGCATAGAAAATATTTCTAACATTAAGGGAAGAAGTAAAGAGAGAAAACCTAATAGGAAAAATTAGAAATAACATACTAAAGAGAGGTGAAATTCTTTGGTAAGGAAGATAAATTTTTGTGAAGTAAGTAAAAGTCTTAAAATTTTCAGAAGATTGGATTAGGGTAACTTTTCCTAATTCAAGAGTTAGAAATTTCTAGGTTTAACATCTCCACCTATAAATTGGGTTTTCACCTATGGACACTTCATATAGAGTTTTTCCACTTCACATAAGTTTCTAGCAAGCCCATTGGATTGTCCAAGCAAGAAATAAAGCATAGACTTGGACTAGGATATAGAAGTTGGACCGATAGCCCAAAAATTATGAAAATTTGACCGAGCCCTCCATGAAAGGTAGAATTTCAGCCAAAGCAAAGGAAATAGGTAAGAATGAGTCCAAATCCAAGAGGAAAAAAAATAAGAATCATGTGAGGAAATAGTAATGCAATAATAATCAAGATTAGGTCACATGGCATTAAGACAAAACATCTATATCCTACATTCATAATTTCAACAAGTAGGTAATAATACATGGCATTAGGACAAAACATCTATATCCTACATTCATAATTTCAACAAGTGGATAATAATACATAGCATTATGACAACATCCTTATCCTACACAAATAATTTTAGCCAAGCAAAGGATATCCAATGGCTGAAAATTTGCCACTTAGAAAGGCAAACCTATCATACTTGATTAAGACAAAAGAAAAAGGAAATGAATCCCTAAATCAAAGGGACCTTGTCCCTTGTATTAAGAATATATTATCATAATTTTCAAAATACAAATCTCCTTTCGCTATGCATATCTTGACTAAGGAAGAGGAAGACAAGAACATGAGTTAATTTTTTTCCAAAAATCAACCAAGTGCATCCTAATTGTGATAAGGTAGACCCATGATCATGAAAGGTGAACCACTTGATAGTTTATTTAAGCAAAACGCACCCCTATAACATTATAATTTCGTCCAAGTGAGGGAGAGGAAAAATAGAAAATAGGTAGAGTGAGGAAAGTAAAGAAAGAGAGGAGAAGAAAGGAAGGAAGAAGAAAGAGAAGTCTAGAGGACTAAGTACTCAAGGTAAGTTAGCTTAATCTCCACTTGAATCCATCTTTCTTCTTCATCCTTGGGGTTCAAAAACTCACCCTCCTTCTCTTATTTAAGCTACTAGAAAAGCTAAGGGAAGGGAGGAATCTTGTTACTTCCTTCAAGAGGAAACAAGAAAAAGAATTCACAAAGTGAGCTATGGAGATCTTTAGGTAGGTTTAACAATATCTCTGTTTAAAGAAAAGCTTTGAAATTTGTAACATTTATGTGGAATTTTAATCTTATAACTGTTATGAAATTTGCAATATTTTTTACTTTGATGATTGGTCATGGATGTTGCTATATCATGTTACATGTTATTTTGCATATGATGGATGTTTGGGACATTACAGTTGGTGTGGAAAGTTCTGCATAGGTATGGCTATGGGTGGTAAATATTTTATGATTTAATGCTACTATTTTGTATATTTGAATATGGTGAAAAATTGATGGAATATGATTAGATGTAAAGAAAATAAAAGAGGATGTAATATAATGATGAACTAAAACCTTAGGAAAGGATTGGTTAGGAAAATAGATTTTGGGGTAAATAGAGAAGCTTTTGTTTTTGAAATTTTGGGAAGAATCAAATAGGAATTAAAAGAAATGGTTAACTTTAAAAATGTATATCTATGTCTCATGAATTTTTAACAACTAGAATCACTTAATTTAGAGTCCAGATGAGGGAGATATTGACCGATATGTAAGTAGTGGTCAGAAAATAGTTAACCAAGGAAGAATCGGTTAGGTATGCTTTTGTGTTTAAATTTCTCGGATAATGATATAGGGAATTAAAAGATATTACTAACATGAAAAATGTAGATATATGTTTCACGGAATTATATCCACTGGAATGATTCAAATTGGAATTAATATGATGGAGATATAGTCATATTAGTATGTAAAGGTCAGAAACTAACTAACATGGGAAGAATCTACTAAGTTTAGGGAACTAAAGGAAATTTTTAACATAATAAATATAGATATGTGTATCACGGATCTATAGGCTCTGAAATCACTTAATTTGGAGTCCATATGAGAGAGATATGGTTGATTAATGAGTAAATGTTATAATCAGACTAGATTCCAGGGTGGTAAATATAAGTGCTTTTATTTTTTATTTTTTAGGAGTAATTAATATGGAATCTGAAGCAATGATAAACATAAAAGTTGTATATAAATGTCTTATCGTTTTATAGGCTTTAAAATCGCCTCAATTGGAGTTTTTATGAGGGAGATATGGTCCAATTAGTAAGTAGATGTCTGAACCTATCTAAGAAGAAATAACATTGGATTGGAGGGTGCAATAACACCATGATTAGTTAAGATTTCACTAAACTATTTAACATAAAGGTTTTAGAGGATTGTCTTATCTTTCAATTGACACCAAGATCACCTCAATTGGATTTAAAATGAGGTTGTTTTGCTCTATTTAGTGAAGAGATGATAATAATGTTTAAAAAAGAAGAAGAGTCTTATAAATGAAAATAATAAATGACTAGTGTATGCCATAGCCATTGCCATTGCATGAACTCCTTACCATCTTAAGTGTGTAATTTTGATATAAAAATACTTTATAAAGTGATATTTGAAACGATTATATTATGGCATGATTACCAATGACTTTTTGGTAATGATTATATTTTGATGAAAATTATAGCAAGTGAGTATAATGAACATACTTGTTATTGAAATCATATTTTTGGCTATTAATGTGAAAAGAAAATAAATGAGCATGGTCACATAGCGGTCCCTGTGGTGCACCAATAGGGGACGCCCTCCCAACGGCTATGATTATGTTAATGAGAAAAGAAAGAGTGCCATGTCGGACGAAGCGAGAAAAGCCCGTACTGGAGAGTAGAAAGTACTCACCCTGACCGGGGTAGCTTGGTATAAAAACAAGTCGATAGCCATCATATGATATTTTGAAAATAGTTATTTATGCCATATATGTCATAACTGTATGATTTTTATGTGCATAGATAAAGTGCATTCATGTGACTTAAAGATATTTGCTGTAGCTTATACAGATGAACATGACGTGACAAACATTATTGATAATGATTTATTGTGGAACCTACTGGGATTTATTTCTCACTATATTTTCATATCATGTTCAAAAAACTAAGTTATGTAGATATTCTCTATGACAGGCTTTTAGCGTACGTTGGGTTGAGTTAGCTATGAATCCAGTGCAGGTGCAACCACCTGCACCCATATCTTCAAAAATGTTCAATATGGATGAATAAAATATAGTCTTATATGTGTTTTATTTTTGTACATATGTTTTGATTAATGTTGTGTACGTGAACCCAAAATTGTATAAGTGTTAATGGTATTTCTTAAACCTTATTTATGTTTGGTTAATTTAATTGAATGTTATTATGAGTTAAATAGTTTGAAGAAGAAGGTAATGACTTCATGGAACTTTAGAAATATACATATAAGTATATATGTAAAAAAATTGGAGTTGTTAAATAATTGGTATCAGAGCAGGTCGATCCTAGATGGCCAATGGGTGGATTGTTATCTAAATCGATCCTATAGCATCTTGAGTATGTTGTGGTTGTGTTGTGTAGGGGGTCATTGATTTCATATAGGTAAGAAATTATTAGTGTTTCCTATCTATATGCTGAGGTGGTGTTATGACTGCTATTAAATATTTTTAAAACCAACTATTAGGTTTGATCACCTCAATGGCAGCATAACTTTGTTTTTCCCATAGTGGGAAATGGCACCACCAAGGAGGAATCTAGAAAACAATGCAGAGGAAATGGCACCACCAAGGACCTTAGTATTGCTTAGAAGTGTCCCTAGAGGTCTATTTTTTAGCTCATTAGTCAATTGCCCAACTTGGGTCTCCAAATTCCTTAGTGATGTAGCTTGACTTTGGATCACAGCATCATTTTTTACCATATATTCTTTAAGCAACAACTCCAAGGAGTTTGGAATCTCATTAGGTTGATGCTTTTGCTGTTGGAATCTTAGGGGAAGTTGTGGCCTTTAAGGAGCAGAATTACTTCCCTGGCCAGCACCGTGGTTACTCCAAGAAAAATTAGGATGATATCTCCAACCCAGGTTATATATATTTGAATAAGGGTTGTTGTTACGATTCATGTTCCCCATGTAGCATACTGACTCCAGATTTGAAGGACAACTATGAAATAAATGAGGTCCATTACACAAAACATAAGATACTCCAATTTTTTGGACTACGTTAGCTCCTTGAGGGCGATTCAATTGTTGGTTTTTTAAGATGTTGACTAATGATGCTACTTGAGTTGTGAGAGAAGTGACTTCACTCACCTCATGTATACTCACAGCCCTTTTTCCAGTTGAGACTCTGTCCATAGGCCATTGATAGTTGTTGCTAGGAATTCTTTCAAGCAACTCATAAGCTTTATTGTATATATTGTACAAAAGTGCTCCATTAGCTACGACATCCACTATGGTTCTGGTTTGAGCATTAAGACCATTATAAAAGGTCTCCATCTGAATGCAATACGGAATACCGTGGTGAGGACATCTCCGTAGCAGCTCTTTGTACCTCTCCCAAGTTTCATATAATGACTCTCTATCTAGTTGTTGAAAGGAAGTGATGTCATTTCTCAACCTTGCATTCTTAGTAGGAAAAAAATATTTCATCAAGAATTTCTCGGCTATATCATTCCAATTGGCAATAGAATCAGGTAGCAGAGAATTCAACCATGCTCTAGCTCAGTCTCTTAAGGAATATGGGAACGGTTTGAGCTTCAAAACTTCATCTATTACCTCATTCATCTTGAATGCATCAGTGACTTCTATAAACACTCTCAAGTGAAGGTGAGGATCCTTTGTAGGCATTCCACTAAATTGCCTAGTAGTTTGCAGCATTTGGAACATCACCGGTTAGAGCTTAAAATGAAGAGCTTCAATTTCTAGCCTTACTATACTTGGATTCAGCCCATTCAGATTTGCCTGAACATAGGCATTCAAGACTTTGTCACGGTTATCCATCTTGTCAACTCTCGGATTGGCATTTACTGCTACTTGATGTAAACCCAACAGTTCACTCCTTCTTCATAGAAAAGTCTTCTCTATCTCGGGATCTAATGGTAGTAGCTTCTTGTCTGACTTGTTCATGCACTGATTTCACTTGCCAAAAACACCAAGATGCCTTAAGAACTAAAATCTTCCAAAACTAGTTAAAATCTACGAATAATTCCTGAATTTTCAATTCCCCAGCAACGACACTACAAACTTGTTGCTTATAAATTTATATATGCAATGTAAACACACAAGTGCACATATCACAAACAAGTAATAAAGTGATGAGTGAGTATCATCCCACGAGGAATTGTAACCAGAAATTACTATAGAATATTGACCCATAAATGCAATGAAAAAAAGATGTTGGTTGTTAAAGAAAAAAAATGGATTCAGTCACAAAATAAGATAATGAACTAGTAAGGAATACTGAAATGATATCTTGCCACACACAAGGTTAGTAGAAGAAAATCAGATAATAAGGACAACTAGGATTGCTTTAGGGTTGATATTAGCTCTTGCACTAATTTTTCTCTCACAAATTTTTAGCCACTGGAATAATTCAATTTGGAATCCATGTGAGGGAGATGTAGTCAGATTAGTAAGCAGTGGTCAGAAACTAGTTAACCAGGGAAGAATATGTTAAGAAAGCTTCTGTGTTTGAATTTATGGGAAGCATTTGTAGGGAATTAAAAGAAATGTTTAACATGAAAAATAGAGATATATGACTCATGAATTTTTAGCCACTGGAATCACTCAATTTAAAGTCCATAGGAGAGAGATATGATCATATTAGTAAGTAGAGGTCAGAACCAACCCAGGAAGAAATAATATTTAACTTGAGGGAGTAATAACACCACAATTCCTAACAATTTCATTAAAATGTTAAACATAAGAGTCTTAGATTATTGTCTTAGCTTTTATAGGTTTTGGAATCACCTCAATTAGAGTTTGTATATGGGATATATGGTTGAACAAATGAGGAAAGGTCATAGAACACGGCCAGACCATTTTCTGGGTTGCTTTAGCATGGGTAGGTCGTGTTCAGAGCTATTTTTTAGTACATTTGAAGTATTTTTCAAGTATGGACGTGTCCTAGAACATGGCCAAGCCGTGTTAGCAACTGGTAAAGCTTATTTTCAACAGTTTTTTTATCCTAAATGAACCTTATTAACTATAAAGTAATAATATAAACCAAATTGAAGAAGAATGCCCTATAAAATTTGTGAGAACATATGTTGGAAATTATATAAGTAGGAGAAAAGTAGCTAGAGGCCAAGCATAAAGAAAATGAAAAGATGAAAATAATATTTAAGAAAAAAAAATCTTATAAATAAAAATAATAAATGACTAGTTTATGCCCTAGCCATTGCCATTGCATGAACTCCTTACCATCTTAAGTGTGAAATTTTGACATGAAAATATTTTATAAAGTGATATTCGAAAATACTTATGATCATGGCATGATTGCATTTTACCAATGATTTTTTGTAATGATTATGCTTTGATGATAAATTATGGCATGTGAGTATAATGAACTTAGTTAGTATTAAGATCATATTTTTGGCTATTAACGTGAAAAGAAAAGAAAAGAAAAGAGATGAGAATGGTCATATGACAGTCTATGTGGTGCACCAACAGGGGACGCCCTACTCACGGCTATGACTATGATAATGAGAAAAGAAAGAGACAGTGTGTCATGTCGGACGGAGTGAGAAAAACCCATATTAAAGAGTAGAAAGTACTCACCCTGACCGGGATAGCTTGATATGAAAATAAGTTAATAGCCATCATATGATATCCTAAAAATCGTTATTCATGTCATACATGTCATTACTGTACGATTTTTGTAACACCTAAAATTCTGCCAATAACATTCACAAAATGGAATAGTAAGAAAGGATTAAAAAGAGTTAAATGGAGGAGTTATAAGGAAATAATTGTGAATATTTAATAAGGGTTTTCTCATTTTTGAAGGGATTATTTAAGGAAGAGATAGTAATTTCCTTGTTTACCGAACCACAAATAGACAACAATAATAGAGATAGGGAGCCATGAAGAAAGTTGCACAAAAATCCTTTGAATTAAGGATCAAGGAAGAATTAAACACTTGATAAGTTTTCTTGCACCCAAACAAGGCCTTAGCCAACCCCTTTAGTCACAATGTAATGGAGTGGCATTTTGGAAATTGTTAGGGAAAAGAGGGGCTCTTATTAAAGGGGCAAGTGGCTTTTTGAGGAACTCACTATTGTTTTAATATATCTCTCCTTGCTTGGTGGCCAAGTCGCCACTCACTCAGCAAAATAGAAGGAATTTCATGGTAAGAAAGAAGAGAAAAGGAGAAGAAAGAAAAGGGAAGCAAGGAGAGAGAAAGAAGAAGAAAGCTAGAGAGAGAAGTGAAAAATCAAGAAGGAAAGATAAGATTTCAACTATTGATCTCTTGCTTATTCCCAAATCTTCTATGGAAACTAATGGATAGAAAAAATATGTTGTTCTGGTGATGCTTTCTAAAGAGAGAAAGTAGCATAAACAAGAGAGAAAAAGTAAGCCTGTGGGAAGAAGAAGGTAATATCAACATCCTCCTTCATGATTTATGGTTGGATGACTTTATGGCTGGTTGAATGTGAACATTTAAAGTGTGTGGGGAGGTAGATATAGCTTTTATTGAAGTAGTTATGGCATCCATGGTTGCTATTCATTCTTGTGCATGTGGTAATGTTTTGGGTGAACTTTGTGTAGTTGGTTTTGAGAATGAATCCATGTTTTGGTTGGTTGTTTGCTCTGGAAAAATCGTGTTTTTCATGCTCAAAATATTGGTATGTTTACTGTTGATTTTTATTGGATGGTTTGGGAGAAAAATGAAATTTTTTAGGGTTTTCGTGCTCGAAGCACCACCGTGCTTGGAGACACGGCTAGGTCGTGCTTGGAGTTGGGAAGAAGAAATCTAAAAAATTGGAAGAAATTGATGAACATGGCTCAAAGTATGGCGTTGCTTGGGGCTGGCCTGTGTGAAGCACGGCCAGGTGAAGGGGGAAACACGGGGAGAAACACGGCCATGAAGCACGGCCGTGCTTGGAGGCATGGCCAGGCCATGCTTCATGCTGTGTTATCCTTTTTCTTTGTTTTTTGTTTCCTTTCTGAATCTTAATTAATTACCAATATTTTTGGGATGTTAGTGAGGGTTTTGTGATGCATGAACGCTATATTTGCATGTGCTATATTTATTTCATCATGTACGTTTATTGAATCATGTATACTAGCATGAAGAATGATGCATGAATGCTATATTTGCATAATATAGACTACTTGTATGTATGGTTGCAAGTGAGTTATTGATGTATGCATATTGTGAAAGGCAATCAAGACATGTGTGTTCATCCATGATGAGTTGTTCTAACATGTTTGAGGATGAGTATGGTTTATGCGCTGGATATTTATTAATGTGCCTATCCTTGCTATGTTAAGTGGTTGGAGAGATATAAAAGACTTAAGCTTTGTCAGGAGGACCCTCTCTGAAGCAGATTGGCCTAGAAATAGGTGTCTCCCTTGCTATATTGAGGAGATTGACAAGTTTAGGATGACCCTTATCCATTAAGGTGACCTGGGAGTGTGGCACCTTACGAGGTAAGGCAACTGAAGGGTCATGGCTTGGATACGATACTGAGATAGGGGACGCCCTATAGCCTAGAGTGGTCAATATAGGAAGGACCCTCCGACCAATGACCCTCAAAAGGTGCGTGAGTAGCTGGTGGGGAAAGGTTCACGCCACATTGAGGATTACAATTGAGAGAAATTAACAATCTATGAGCCACTATGAGTGATAATGAGCCACTGAGTGATGTATGAGCCATGAACAACGGCATAGGTATTTTATAAACACATGTTTTATTTTAGCATGCGTGATATGGATGCATAACCTATAAAAAGGCTAGCATGTACTTTATTTTACCTTTATTGCATAAAAAGAAAAAATGGTTTCTGTGGCTTATACAGCTGGACATAGCATGTAAGTTTTCTGTATGCTTATATGTATTGGATGTTGACCTTGCTGGGATTTTATATCTCACTATGTTTTGATGTTATGTTTAAATCAGTAGAGATGTCTTTTGTTGTGCTGACGATTCTCCTGGAGCTACAGATGGTAGACGTCCCTTACTTGGGACAGTTCATAGTCATAGTGAACCTGTTTGTGATCAACATGGTAGAGGTCCCCGCTCCTGGCCCACCTCATCAACCAACAATACCCTAGGGGTGACGACCAAGGGTGGGTTGTAGGATAGCGTTATGTATATAACTAAATTTTTGTTATGTAAATAGGCTAACCCCATTGTTTTGATGTAACCCCATGGTACTCCGCATTTTGTGATGTATGCTTAGTACCTCGGGTTACATATGTATGTATATATACTGCTAGACTCTAATGAATGTAACTTTTAGATGTATGTATATACAAGTTGCCTAGCTTATGATATAACTCTGGTCTCTTGCACATGAATATATATATATATATATATAAATCAAGCGTTACAATTTTTATGTGCATAGATAAAGTGCATTCATGTGACCTGAGGTATTTTCTATAGCTTATACAGATGAAAATGACATAATGAGCTATATTAATAATAATTATAATTTATTATTGAACCTACTAGGATTTAATTCTCAGTATATTTTCATATCTTGTTCAGAAAACTAAATATGCATATATTCTCTATGACCGGCTTTTACTGTACGTTGGGTCGAGTTGGCTAAGATCCCAGTGAAGGTGCAACCACCCGCACCCATATTCCCGAAATTGGTCAATATGGATAAATAAGATGTAGACATATATGTATTTGATTTTTGTATGAATTTTTTTTAATTAATGATGTGTATGTGAACCCAGAATTGTATCAATGTTAATGGTATACCATAAACCTTAATTATGCTTAATTAATTTAATTGAATGTTATTTTGAGTTAAATAGTTAGAAGTAAGGAGATAATGATTTCATGGGATTTTACAAATATATATATTTATATATGTGTGTGTGTGTGTGTGTACAAAAAATGGAGTTGTTACACTAGCTACTTCCGTGCACTTGATCATGGAGATCCAATGGATTGCGATGCCTTGTAGAGATCCCGATGCGAGCACTACCTCCTCCACCCTTTATACCCAAGGTTGATGTATGGTATAGGGTCCAATATTAAGTTAATGTAGTTATTTGACTCAGTGTCACTTATGTATAAATATTAATCTCTGATGTAGTTTTGGATATGATGGTGATGGAACATTAGCTGCTTATATAAATGTGTATGGTTTTCTGCTTGGGTTGTGATAAGTAATTCTATAAAATAAAAAAAGCTGGGTCGTTATAAGTTGGTATCAGAACAGGTAAATCCTAGGTGACCGTGGGGGTGGACGGTTGCCTATATCGATCTAAGGATGTCTTGAGTGAGTATGTGGCTATGTGGTGTAAGGTCAATTTGAATTTAAGCTCTTGGAAATTATTCTCACATTCTTCAGTCCAATTAAAGGGACTTCCCTTTCTGGTCAATCGAGTCAAAGGCAAAGCAATTTGAGAAAATCCCTGTATAAACCTTCTATAATATCCTGTTAAACTCGAGAAACTTCTAATTTCAGTCACAGTATTTAGCCTCTCCCATTTCAACACTGCTTCAGTTTTATTAGGATCCACCGACACACCATCTTTAGAAATTACGTGACCCAAGAACTTCACCTCTTCTAGCCAAAATTCACATTTTTCCAACTTAGCAAAAAAGTTTCTTTTCCTTCAAGGCCTGAAGTACTAATCGGATATGCTGGATATGTTCTTCCTCACTCTTAGAGTATATTAAAATATCATCTATGAACACTACTACAAATTGATCCAAGTAGGGTCTAAAAATGTGATTTATATAGTCCATAAAAACTACAAGTGCATTCGTGACCCCAAAAGGCATTACTAAAAATTCGTAATGCCCATACCGAGTTCTGAAAGCTGTTTTCGGAATGTCTTCTTCTTTAACTTTGATCTGATGATATCCTAATCTCAATTCTATCTTAGAGAAAATAATAGCTCTCTTTAATTGATCTAATAGATCGTCTATTCTGGGCAATGGATACTTATTCTTAATGGTCGCCTTATTTAGTTGCCTGTAATCAATGCATAGCCTCAAACTGCCATCTTTCTTCTTTACGAACAATACAAGCGCTCCCTAAAGTGATATGCTAGGTCTAATAAAGTTCTTTTCTAACAACTCTTCAATCTGCTTCTTAAGCTCTTGTAGTTCCACAGGAGACATTCTATAAGAAGTGATAGAAATAGGCCTCATCTCTGGTAATAAATCGATGGAAAATTCCACTTCTCTCTTTGGTGGAGGTTCGGAAATCTCAAAGGGAAAACCTCTGGGAATTCACAAACTACCGAAATCTCAAGCAATTCCTGTTTCATACTTGGGTTAATAGTATACAAGAAAACACATCTCATATCTGCATTCCTTATCTCCTTATAGAGTCAATAAGCATTAATAATGATATACTTTTGATCCTCCAATGGGTCCTGGAGGAACTCAAAAGTCTTATTGCAACAATCAAGAAGGACATAGTTCTGACTTAACCAATCCATACCCAAGATGACGTCTATACCATCCAGAGGTAGACAGATCAGATCCACTACAAAGGATCTATCACCCAATGCAATGGGACAATTCAAACACATTGAAAAGGTAATTATTTTTCCTCCTGTAGGGGTCACCATCGCTAACTGTAACAACTCCATTTATGTAAATGTAACAAAAAAAAATTTTATATATTTGTAAAATTACATGAAGTTATTATTACTTTAATTCTAACCACTTAACTCATAATAATAATCACTTTAACCAAGCATAATCGTTATTAACAGTGATACAATACTGAGTTTCCATACACACCATTATTTTACAAACTACAAACCATTATTTTACAAACATTTGTACAAAGATACATATTAGCTCTAATCATCTATGTCGACTACTTCCGGGGACACTGGTGCGGGTGGCACCTCCACCAGAATCTCAATCACATCTACTACAGATACATCTAATATAACTGGTAGTTGCCCAAGGTAAGGCACCTCGATCCAACGTACGGAAATAATAAGTGTCATTGAGAAAATCTGCATAATTATTCTTCTGAACATGATATGAAAATATAGTGAGAATTAAATCCCAGTAGGTTCAACAATAAATCATTATCAATATAGTCATCACGTCATGTTCAGCTGTATAAACTATAGTAAATAACTTTGGTCACATGAATGCACAAAATCTATGCACATGAGAATTGTACAGTAATGACATGTATGACAAGATTGATTATTTTCAGAATATCATATAATGACTATCAATTTATTCTCATATCAAGCTACCCCGGTCAGGGTGAGTATTTTCTACTCTCCAGTACGGGCTTATCTCGCTCTGTCCGACATGGCACACTTTCTCTTTCTTTTCTTATTAACATATTCATAACCGTTGGTAGGGCGTCCCCTACTGGTGCACCACACAGATTTCCATATGATCGTGCTCATTTCTTTTCTTTTCACAATGATAGCCAAAAATATGCTTTCAATAACAAGTATGTTTAACAAAATATAACTATTACCAAAAATCATTGGTAATCATGCCTTAAACAACCATTTCAAATATCACTTTATAAAATATTTCCATGTCAACATTTCACACTTAAGATGGTAAGAAGTTCATACAATGGCAATGGCTATAGCATATACTAGTCACTTATTATTTTCATTTATAAGATTCGTCTTCTTTTTTAAATATTAATTTTATTTCTTTGTTTTCTTGATGCAAGTTTTCATCATATCTAACCTTCTCTTTATGCTTGGCCTTTAGTCATTTTCTTCTTATTTATATCATTTCCAACACATATTCTTACAAATTTATAGAGCATTGTTCTCCAATTTGATTTCTACTATTACCCTATAGTTAAAGAGGTTCATCTATGGGTAGAAAAATGTTGAAAATAGGCTTCACCAGCTTCCAACACGGTCTGGCCATGTTCCAGGACATAGCCATGCTTTAAAAATACTTCAAATGTACTCAAAAATAGCCCCGAACATGGTTAACCCATGCTTGAAGCACCTAGAACACGGCCTGGCCGTGTTCTGTGACCTTTGCTCATGAATCAGAGCATAACTCCTTCATTTTAACTCTGATTGAGGTAATCTTGGTGTCTATGGAAATCTAAGACAATTGTCTAAAACTATTATGTTAATCATATCAACCAAATGGTAATAAATCTGGGTGTTATTACTCCCTTAAATTCAATATTATTTCTTCTCGGGTAGGTTCTAATATTTACTTACTAATCTGACTATATCTCCCACATTTGAAATCCAAATTGAGTGAATTCAGTTGCTAAATATCCGCGAGCCATATATCTATAATTGTTATGTTGACAAGTTATTTTAAATCCATACAGAGTATTCCCAAAAATTCAAAAATTGAAGATTTCCAAACAGATTCTTCCCTAATTAACCATTTTCTGACCTCTGCTTACTAATCGGCTCATATCTACCTCATGTGAACTCCAAATTGAGTAATTCCAGTGGCTAAATATCCGTGAGACATATATCTACATTTTTTATGTTCACCATGTATTTTAATTCTTTACCAATTCTTCCCAGAATTTTAAAAACTGAAGCTTAAAGTTTTACCACCCATAGCCATACTTATGCAGAACTATCTAAACCCAGCCTACGTATTCAAACATACATCACATGCAAGATCAATATGTAACATGATAAAGTAACATCCATGACCAATCATCAAAGTTCTAAGATCAAATTCCCATATAGATGTTACAAATTTCAAAGCTTTTCTTCGAAAAGAAATATTGTTAAACTTACTTAAGAATCTCCCTAACTCACTTATTGAATTGGTTTTCTTGTCTCCTCTTGAAAGAAGTAGCAAGATTCCTCCCTTCCCTTAGCTTTTCTAGCAGCTTAGGTAAGAGAAGGAGGGTGAGTTTTTGAACCTCAAAGATGAAGAAGAAAAATTGGTTCAAGTGGAGATTAAGGTAACGTACCTTGAATACTTAGCCTTCTAAACTTCTCCTTCTTCTTCCTTCCTTTCTTCTCCTCTCTTTCTCTCCTTTCCTCACTCTATCCTGCTTCTATTTCTCTCTCTTCCTCACTTGGATGAAATTAAAATGTTGTAGGGGTGGGTTTTGCTTAAATAGAGCACCAAATAATACACCTTTTATGATCATGGGTCTACATTATCACAATTAAGATACACTTTGTTGAATTTTTGGAAAACAAACAAATTATGTTCTTGTCTTCCTCTTCCTTCGTCAAGATATGCA
Source organism: Gleditsia sinensis (assembly GCA_037074535.1). NCBI lineage: Eukaryota > Viridiplantae > Streptophyta > Magnoliopsida > Fabales > Fabaceae > Gleditsia > Gleditsia sinensis. The sequence continues at coordinate 43,736,454 of CM073463.1, forward strand.
TTGGAAAAGGAGATTTGTATTTTGAAAATTATGATGATATTTTCTTAAGATAAGGGACAAGGTCCCTTTGATTTAGGGATTCATTTCTATTTTCTTTTGTCTTAAACAAGTATGATAGGTTTGCCTTTTTAGGTGGCAAATTTCTAGCCCTTGAATCTCCATTATTTGGTTGATATTATTTGTGTGGGATAGGAATGTTTTGTCCTAATGTCATGTATTATCATACCACTTGCTAAAATTATGAGTGTAGGATATGGATGTTTTTGTCCTAAAGCCTTGTATTATCATGCCACTTGCCAAAATTATGAATGTAGAATCACACCACTTGCTAAATTTTTGCCTTAATGCCATGAAACCTAATCTTTATTATTATTACATTATTATATCAGCACCTAATTTATTTTATTTTATTTTTCCTCTTGGATTTGGGCTTATTCCTACCCAGCTTCTTTGCTTTGGATAAAATTCTACCTTTCTTGGAACGCTTGGTCACATTTTTATAATTTTTGAGCTATCGGTCCAATTACTATATCTTAGTCCAAGTCTGTGTTTTATTTCTTGCTTAGGTTATCCAATGGGCTTGCTAGAAACTTATGTGAAGTGGAAAAACTCTATATGAAGTGTCCATAGGTAAAAGCCCAATGTATGGGTAAAGATTTTAAACTTAGTAACTCTAGTTCTTGAATTAGGAAAAATTACCCTAATCCAATGTTCTTGTAATTTTAAGACCTTTACTTGTTTCTAAAAATTTATCTTCCTTATCCAAGAATTTTGCATCTCTTTAGTATGTTATTTCTAATTTATGTTTTTCCTATTAGGTTTTCCCTCTTTATTTGTTCTCTTAATGTTAAAAACATTTTCTATGCATATACATAAGGTGAAGAATTTCTAAGGATTATATTTCCTTAGATATCTAAAATATTGTCTAATAAACTTTATTTCCTTAATTAAATTATCAATAAAAGAAACGAAATTAAGGATGTTACACTAACTCATATGGTAACTCCGCAATAAGGTGTTGTAACTTCCCTACACATTCTATTGCTATTAAAGGATGGCTCGCACCAGAATCAAACAATACAATCAGAGACAAATTATTGATACAGCACGTACCTTGCATTAAGAACCGCTCAAAGTGAAAACTCTTCCTGTCGTTTGTTGAGTTCATGTAGTACCTTTCTCATTTTCTAGTGGAAAATGCCATGCCACGTGCCCCTTCTGGCCACATCGAAAGCAAGTAACTTGACCAAAATAACATGGTTTATCCCCATAAAATTTCCCAAATTTTCCACACTGATCCGTTGTTGGCTTTTTCAGAAAAAAAATCTAGGTTCCATAAGTGCTAGTTGTTTACCTCTCATGATATTCTTCCTTTTGGTATTTCTATCCATAATTAGGAACTCTCTCTTCCACTTCCACTGAGTTTGCCCCTCCCTTTCATCCTCTACTGCTTTTAGACTTGTTGCTAGCATTCGACATTTATTTACCAACGGGGCATATTCCTGAATCTCTAATGCCGCCACAGCATTCCTAAGCTCCGGGTTCAGTCCTGATTCAAACTTCACTGCCTTTCAGTCTTCATCCAGATTATTCTTTAGAGTACTTAAGAACTTAGACAATTCTTCGAACTTGGTAATATAGTGCTCAATGGTCCCGTTTCCCTGTCTAAGCTAAAGAAACTCAATCTCTTTCTCAACTCTCACATTGTTGGGAAAATATTTGTTTAGAAAATACTTTCAGAACAATTGCCATGTAATTTCTCTGTCTTGATGTACCAGTAACTCTCTGGCTTCTCTCCACCAGTATTCAACTTCTTCCTTCAGCATATATGTCCCAAAATTAACTTTCTGCTCATCAGAACAATTTAGAACTCCAAAAATCTTCTTGAGTTCCATCAACCATCTCTCAACAACTATGGGGTCATATGCACCCACAAAAGATGGAGGCCACATTCCCATAAATTCAAATCATCCATTACCATTTCTAGTTCTGTTTCTATTTTGGTTTCCTTCATTTCTCCTAGCCCCGTCATTATTGTTAGTATTCTAAAGGTGCTATAAAATTTGATTCGTAGCAACTGCCTGAGCTTGAATAGCTGCGGCTGTGTTATTTACGATAACATCTGTGCTGCCTGAAAAATTCCTTCTTGGTGGTGCCATAACTCACTGTATTAGTAAAACAAAATATTAGTCACTATTGAGGTGATCAAGCTCAATGGTAGTTCACAATTTTATAGTAGTTATCACACCACACAAAACTATAAATAGAAAATACTAATACTTTTCTACTGAATTTTTCTACTACCTTACACAACGTTTCCACATAACTATTCAAGACTCCTCTAAGTCAATCTAGATGACCACCCATCCCATGGTCGCCTAAGATCGACCTGCTCTGATACCAACTTTGTAACGTCCATTTTTTTTTTAAATTATTATTTATCTCATTGTTATTATTATTTATTTATTTATTTATTTATTTATTTCCACATTTCGCATGTTAAATATGCCATATGTTTAAACACAATATATATGTATATATATGTATATATATATTACAAACCTCACACATGTAATAATTATACAACACAATATTTTAGTACACAAATAAGAGTCCCTATATAGCACTCCACCCTTAAAACACAAAGGGTGAAGAGGTTGTATTGACATCAAAATCTCCATAAGTAACATCATTCCCTATTGTATCTTATTTCTTTTTATCTGAACATAACACCACAATAATAGTGAGAACAAAGGTTCCCAGTAGACTTAACATAAATAAAATATAATGAGAAAACATGAGCTATGTTCAGCTGTATAAGCTACAAAAAATATTGAGATTTAGAGATAAAATCATCACTTCAATTGATGCATAATTAACATACTATATATGCACTGAAAATCCACTCATTTGCTATACGCATAGTGACCGATCAACTACAATCACAATAAGTGATCAAGAAATGTGAGTTCATCACCCATCTACCTCATCACATTACCTCTGTCACCCAATTGGAGTGGTCCTCCCTTAGCTCACTCAGGTTAATAAGGTGTCCTCTACTCGGTACCGTATCAAGCTATACAACCCGTCGATATTCATCAATACATATAAATGTATATATATATATATATCCTAAGGCTAATAGGATGGACCATAGCTTACCCTAAGGGGATAAGCCCTTCCATATGTATGCATAGAATATTAATATAGGAAGGAGCTAAACTATCTAGACAACCCCAAAGAAGGCTAAATCCTCCTATGATGGAGGTAGAGAAGAAGGAAATTCTCAAACTATTAGAGGTCGAGGTAATATACCCTATTTCAGATAGTCATTGGGTGAGCCCAGTGTAAGTGGTTCCCAAGAAAACAGGAATAACTATGGTAAAAAATTATAATTAAGAATTGGTAACCTAAAAAGACCATTTTCCTTTACCTTTTATTGATTAAATACTTGAGAGGTTGTCTAGTAAACCTTACTACTATTTTCTTGATAGCTATTCAGGTTATTTTCAAATTGCAATTGCTCCTAAAGACTAGGAAAAGACAACCTTCACTTGTCCATTTGGGACATTCGCATATAGGCATATACTGTTTATGCTTTGTAATGCCCCTACCACTTTTCAAAGGTGTATGGTTAGCATATTTTCATATTACCTAGAAAAATTTGTTGAGGTATTTATGGATGATTAACAGTTTATGGGGATTCAATTGATAATTGTTTGGATAACCTATCACTCATTTTAAAAATATGTCAAGAAACTAACCTTGTTTTGAATTCTAAAAAATGTCGTTTTATGGTTGAACAAGGTATAATTTTAGGACATGTTGTCTCTACAAGGGGAATAGAAGTAGATAAAGTTAAAATTAACATTATACAAACTCTACGTTATCCCACGTGTGTGCGGAAAATTAGTTTTTTTCTTGGCCATGCAGGTTTTTATAGAAGATTCATAAACGACTTCTCTAAGAAAGCAACATCTATGTGCAAATTGCTTTAAAAAGATGAACTTTTTGAATTTGATGAAGAATGCAAGGAAGCTTTTGAAAAATTGAAGTCTTTGATTTTAGCTCATATCATCCAAGTACTAGACTGGAACCTCCCTTTTGAAATTATGTGCGATGCTAGTGATCATGCAGTTGGAGCAATATTTGGCCAAAGAGTTGGAAAGTCGTCCCATGTGATATATTATGCCTCTAAAATATTGAATGATGCCCAAAAAAATTATACCACCACTAAAAAAGAACTCTTAGCTATTATCTTTGCTTTAGAAAAATTTAGATCATATTTAATATGTACTAAAATTATTGTGTTTATTGATCATGCATCTTTGAGATACTTGGTGATAAAAAAGGAAGCTAAACCTAGAATAATCATATGGGTGCTACTTCTAATAGAATTTTATCTAGAAATTAAAGACAAGAAAGGTTCTAACAATAATGTAGCAGATCACCTAAGCCGTCTGACACATGTAAAGGAGAAACTAAAAATTAAAGAATCATTCCCATATGAAATTTTATTTTCAATTTTAGTTCATATGCCATGGTATGTAAATATTGTAAATTATTTGGATACTAAATTGTTACCTCCTCTTTTGACCAAGGTAGCTAACACTAGGATTAAGAGTGATGCCAAATACTACATATGGGATGATCCTTACCTATGGAAGCAATGTTCAGATCAAATTATAAGGTGTATTCATGACTCTAAAGTCTTTTTCAATTCTAAACTTTTGCCATTCTTATGCATGTGGAGGACATTTTGGAGGAAAAAGACCAACAAAGAAAGTATTAGACTACAATTTTTACTGGCCTACTATGTTCAAATATTCATATCATTTTTGTACGTCATGTACAAATTGTTAGAAAACAGATAATATATCTAGGAAAAATGAGATGCTACAAACACCAATATTATTATGTGAAACTTTTTTATGTTTGGGATATTGATTTCAAGAGACCTTTTCCTTCATCATCTGGGTATAATTATATTTTACTGCCTATGGATTATGTCTTCAAGTGGGTGGAAGCTAAACCCACTAGGACTGATGATTTTAAGTCGTTCTAGATTTTATTAAATCCTATATTTTCTCCATATTTGTGATGCTAAGTGCATTAATAAGTGGCAGGGGTAAGCATTTTTGCAATAGGACTATTAAAGCCTTATTAAAAAAATATAATGTCATTCATAAGCTACCAAATGCATACCACCCCTAGACCAATGGGTAAGCTGAGGTATCTAACAGAGAAATAAAAAATATCATAAGTAAGACAATAAATCCCAACCATAGGGATTGGAGTCTCAGATTAGATGATGCTCTCTGGGCCTACAGAATAGTATATAAGACCCCAATTGGTATGTCTCCATACAAGTTAGTATTTGAAAAAACTTGTCACCTTCCAATTGAATTAGAACACAAAGCATTTTAGGCTATAAATAAATTGAACATGAATCTAGAAGAAAGTAGAGAATACAGGAAATCACAGCTTCAAGAATTAAAGGAAATTAGAATTAGGCCTATGAAAATACAAATATCTTTAAGGGCAAAACTAAACTCCTACACGATCGTATGATCTCATGTAAGGAGTTTACTAAAGGACAAAAAGTCCTCCTCTATAATTCCAGGATTCACTTATTTCCAGTTAATTTACGTTCTAGATGGGAGGGACCATTTATTGTTACTAACATTTAGTTGAAATAAAAAGCATGGATAATTATAATAGTTTCAAAGTGAACAACCACAGGGTTAAACCATTTTATGAAGGATTTTAGCAAGAAGAACTACCTTGGATAACCTTTTAAGACCCTCATTGATTATATGAGTTTATGTCAAGCCAACGACGTTAAACAAAGGCGCTGGTTGAAAGGCAACCCAACAACTATTCTTCTTCTTCATCATCTTTTTCTATCTTTTATTTAAAAGAACAAAAAAGTACTGCGAACACAACACTGCAGTGCTCGGTTACCGAGCACTGCAGTACCCATCGCCCTGAAAGGGTGAGCACCGTGAGGCTCTTTACCCAGAACGAGTGAGCGCTACGACACTTGAAAAAGAGCCACGGCGCTCTCTACCTAGAAAGGACAAGTATTGTAGCACTCTACATTCAGCAAAGAGCACTGTGGTGCTCTCTATAAGAGGGGTTTGTGACTCTTTACCTCCCCACCCCTCTCTTTCACTCAAAGTTACTCTCATTACCCATAAACTATAATCTATCACTCCTATTGAGCTCAAACTACTTTTATTCAAATACATCAAGTGATTTTACTTCCTATTTTGTAGGATTCATCATTTACTTTAGCACATTTGGTTAGGAATTATTGAATGTTTCAAAGAATTCCCAATTCACATCCATTCCTCATCTTCTTAGTAGAGAATCAAGCACACTTGGTTGAGAATCCTTTCACAAAATCTGGTGTTAGTGGAATCTAACCCCTTTTTTATTAGATTTTAGGCAATTGGGAGCCCAAATTGGAAGAACATCACTTATTTTTCTTCCTAATTCCAAGAGTTCACACCAGCGTTCGATAACAGGCCCTAGTGAACTTTCAATAGAAGACAGCTCCTAAGACTTCACAGCTAGCCTTCTCTAAGAGAAAGAACCAATCAGATGATCCTCCCACATTTAATTAAAGGGTTTTTTGAGTGAGGAAGTCTATCACCACCACATTAAAGTGGTAGTCTCTAAACCTATCATTCCAGAAAAGGGTTTCATTATCACTAGTAGACTACTCAATAGGAACACTTTCCTCTAAAGGAATTGACAGACCTTCTGTAAGAACCCAGATCCAAGAGTTATCCCAGTAGTGTAAGAATTTTATTATAATGCTATAATGCATGAAAAACACCAGGCAAGGGTCAAAGACAAGCTTGTGGAGTACACCTCTCATGCAATCAATGCATTTTACTCTTTACCTGATATTGAAGAGGATAAATACTCTGCATTCATCCAATCATAAATTGACTATGAAAACATTCTCCACCCTCTCTACCATAGTAGGACATCTTGGAAACTGGATAGTAATGGTCAACCTATGTATTTTGCAAGGACAATTATGAATAAAATAGCTAAATCATGGTACTATTTTGTGACAGCCAAACTCATGCCAAGCTTGAACATCAGTCAAGCTTGATGATATCGGGCCATACTAGTTTATGTCATACTGAAAGGGTTTTCAATTGATGTAAGAAAGATTATACACAGACATATACTGGGATGCATTATGTAACAACTTTTTTTTTGAATTATTATACAATATAAAGTTTACATACATGTCATTAATCAAAACATACATACAACATATCAAACACATAAAAATCTACATCTTATTTATTTTGGTTGACCAATTTTGGAGATATAGGTGCGGGTGGTTGTACCTTCATCGGGATCTAAGCCAACTCGACCACAAACATTTTATTTGCTTCTGGGATCTGCCCAACATAAAGTACTCGATCGAACGTGCACTAAAAGCCAGAGCCATAGAAAAATCTGTATAACTAATTTTATGAACATGATATGGAAATATAGTGAGAATTAAATCCCAGTAAGTTCAATAATAAATCGTCATCAATATAGCTCATCACGTCATGTTCAACTGTATAAACTACAGCAAATATCTTCGGTCACATGACTGCACTTTATCTATCCACATGAAAATTGTACAGTAATGACATGTATGATAGGATTAACTATCATATAATAACTATCAATTTATTCTCATATCAAGCTACCCCTGTCAGGGTGAGTATTTTCTACTCTCCGGTACGGGCTTTTCTCACTCCGTCCGACATGGCCCACTTTCTCTTTCTTTTCTCATTAACATGATCATAACCGTTGGTAGGGCGTCCCTTACTGGTGCACCACACGGATTGCCATGTGACCGTGCTCATTTCTTTTCTTTTTATAATGATAGCCAAAAATATGCTTTCAATAACAAGTATGTTCATCAAAATATAACTATTACCAAAAATAATTGATAATAATTCCATGAACATAACCATTTCAAATATCACTTTATAAAATATTTCCATGTCAAAATTTCACACTTAAGATGATAAGAAGTTCAAACAATGGCAATGGCTATGGCATATACTAGTCATTTATTATTTTCATTTATAAGATTCTTCTTCTTTTTTAAATATTAATTTTATTTCTTTATTTTCTTGATGCAGGTTTTCATCCCATCTAACCTTCTCTTACTAATCAGAGCATAACTCCCTCAATTTAACTCCAATGTAGGTGATCTTAGTGTTAATTTCAAGATAAAACAATTATCTAAAACTATTATGTTGAACTATTTAGCAAACTATTAAGAAATCAAGGTGATATTACTCCCTCAATGTATAGGTTATTTTTTCTTGGATAGGTTTTGACCTCTGCCTACAAATCGGTCTATATCTCTCTCATACAAATTCCAAATTAAGTGATTCCAGTGGCTAAAAATCCGTGACACATATATCGATAATTCATACGTTAACTATGTATTTTAATTCCCAACAGAATATTCCTAGAAATTAAAACATAGAAGCTATCCTAACATATTCTTCCCTGATTAACCATTTTCTGACCACTGCTTACTAATCTGACCATATCTACCTCATATGGACTTCAAATTGCATAATTCCAGTGGATAAAACTCTATGACACATATATCTATAATTCTTATGTTAACCATTTATTTGAAATCCCTACAGAATGTTCTCAGAAATTAAAACACAGAAGCTATCCTAACATGTTCTGCCCTGATTAACCATTTTCTGAACACTGCTTACTAATCAGCCCATATCTACCTCATATAGACTCCAAATTGAGTGATTCTAGCGGTTAAAAATCTGTGACACATATATCTATAATTCTTATGTAAATCATTTATTTTAATTCCCTACAGAAAGTTACCAGAAATTAAAACATAGAAGCTATCCTAAAATATTCTTCCCTGATTAACCAATTTCTGACCACTGCATGCCAATCGGACCATTTCTACCTCATACAGACTCCAAATTGAGTGATTCCAGTGGGTAAAAATCTGTGACACATAGATCTACATTTTTTATGTTAACCATTTCTTTAAATTTCTTACTGATTCTTCCCAGAATTTTAAAAACAGAAGCTCAAAATTTTGCCACCCATTGCCATATCTATGCAGAACTATCTACACCAGCCTAAGTATTCAAACATACATAATATGTAACATTATATAAAAACATCCATGACCAATCATCAAAGTTCTAAGATCCAAATCTCATATAAATATTATAAGTTTCAAAAGTTTTCTTCAAAAAGAAATATTGTTAAACTTACCTGGAGCACTTAGTCCTCTAGACTTTTCCTTCCTCTTTCTTCCTTTCTTCCTCTCCTTTCTTCACTCTACCTTGCTTCTATTTTTCCTCTCCCTCACTTGGACGAAAATTCTAATGTTGTAAGGGTGGGTTTTGCTTAAATAGACCATCAAACAATTCACCTTTCATGATCATGGGTCTACCTTATCACAATTAGGATATACTTGGTTGAATTTTTGGAAAACAAACAACTTATGTTCTTGTCTTCCTCTTCCTTAGTCAAGATATGCATAGTAAAAGGAGATTTGTATTTTGAAAATTATGATAATATGTTTCTAAGATAAGGGACAAAGTCCTTTTGATTTAGGGATTCATTTCCTTTTTCTTTTGTCTTAATCAAGTATGATAGGTTTGCTTTTTTAGGTGAAAAATTTCTAGCCCTTGAATCTCCATTATTTGGTTGAAATTATTTGTGTGGGATAGGAATGTTTTGTCCTAATTCCATGTATTATCATACCACTTGCTAAAATTATGACTGTAGGATATAGATGTTTTGTCCTAAAGCCTTGTATTATCATACCACTTGCTAAAATTATGAATATAGGACATCACACCACTTGCTAAATTTTTGTCTTTATGCCATGTCACATAATCTTGATTACACCATTATTTCATCACTTTACTTTTATTTTTATTTTTATTTTTTTCTCTTGAGTTTGGGCTCAGTCTTGCCCATTTTCTTTACTTTGGTTAAAATTCTACCTTTCATAATGGGATTGATCATATTTTCATGATTTTTGGGCTACCGGTCCAATTTCTATATCCTAGTCCAAGTCTATTTTTTATTTCTTCATTGGGCTATCCTATTGGCTTGCTAAGAATTTATGTGAAGTAGAAAAACTCTATATGAAGTGTCCATAGGTGAAAGACCAATATATGGGTGGAGATACTAAACTTAGTAACTTTTGTTCTTAAATTAGGAAAAATTACCCTAATCCAATCTTCTTGAAATTTTAAGACCTTTACTTACGTCACAAAAATTTATCTTCCTTACCTAAGAATTTCACCTTTCTTTAGCATGTTTATTTCTAATATTTTCTCTGGTTTTCTTTCTTTACCTATTCCATTAATATTAGAACATTTCTATACATACACGTAAGGTGAAGAATTTTTAAGGATTATATTTCCTTAGATATCTAAAAATTGTCTAATAAATTTTATTTGTTTAATTAAATATTTATGTACCTTTATCAATAAAAGAAATAAAATTATGGATGTTACTTTGAACACTTTTGTACTTTTATTAATACATGAAACGAAAGTAGGGATGTTACACATTAGTTCTAAAGGTGGCTTACTCTTTGTTGTTAACATAATAACAGGTCTATGTGGGAATGCTGGAGTTAGCTGGGACTCCACAAAAGTCTCATTTAACCAATAAGACCTATCTCTTACATAGATATTTAGAAATACAAAGGACAAAATGAGGTAGCATGATGTGTTTATAATTAAGCATGATTTTAATACCTTTAAGCTTACTTTTTGTTTGATTTAAGTAGAATATAAATAGGAATTAATTGAGTTTTTTTGTGTTGTAGGAGCAAAGGAAGAAGAAAAAAAAAGAAAAAAAAAAGAAAAAGAGAAGAAATTCATGGAAAAATACTGAATTGTAGCGATTCCAAACCTTATAGAACTAAGTAGACCATATCTCCCTCATATAACCTTCCATCAAAGTGAATCAAGTGGCTATGAAACTATAAGACAAATATCTACAACTTTTATGTTGATCACTTTGTCCAATTCGAGATATTTAAGAGTGTTATAGAGCTTGAAATTCAAAATTGCAGTGCAGTAGATGAATCCTAACCTTTGGTCACTCATCTGAATATATCACCCACATTTTAGCTCGAATTAAGGTAATTCCAGCGGCTATAGAAAGATAAGAGATATGGCTACAACTATTATGTTTACCACTTTTCCAGACTCTGAAGAAATTCTAGCACCACTACCCTGTAATTATGCGTCACGGCACCCGATGCCCAGAATTTTAAGCGCCGCTGCAGAAAGTAAAAAACATGATTTTTATGTTATTTTGACTCCAAATAAAGCCTAGAAGCCCATTAACAACCCTAAAATAATCCTAATTCATTTAGGACTCTCCTAACCTAAATATAAGAGGAAAAACAAGCATCAAAGGGATTCAAGGAGCAATTTCTCAAGTTTCTTCTTCTTCTTCTTCTTCTTTTTTAGGTTTTCTTATGGCCTTGCATGGCTAGTTTATTTTTGTTGGTTGAGGAAGATTAAAACCTCAAGGATTTTTTATACATTGTGAGATGTGGATTTGAGGTTATTATATCAATTTTAATTGAGTATTGATTATTCATCCACTCTTATTCCCATGATTGTTTCAATTGATATCTAGGGTGCACACTAGTGATTTCATTGTTTCAATCTATTGTTGAATCATATTTTGAACAATGTTTTCATTATTATGATTCATTAGGCAAATAGGATTAATGATTTTGGATTATAAATTATTAAACCTATGGTGAATGATTAACTAAATTAAATATAGCCGATGTGTCTATGTTTGTTTAGTCTATCAGTTTCTCTAGTTTTTCATGCAGTTAATAGGTTATGTTTTACCGATGTGCTAAAGGATTGCTTGTTAATTAGGGTTAATTGAGGCGATCATCATCAGTTACTAAATTTAAGGAGGAATAGGGATAGAATCTCAATGATAGATACTCAATTTAAAGTTGATTATGTTGTCAATGATCAATGTGATTCCTTGATGGTGGATATCAACCGAAAACAACACTTCATTCTTAATCAATCTCTTTTATTATTTGCAATAGTTCTCTTCTAACTTTACTAATTTATTTTTAGCATTCAATCCTCCCTTTCTTATTCACAAAAGGTAATGCCAGTCTCTATGTAATCGACCCTTACTCCTACTACTACAGGTTATGTCAACACCTACTACTAACTAGCATCTTATTTCATACATCCACATCATAGAATATTCCACTTAAGAGAATTTATTATTATACATTTTTTTATCTATAAATTTCTAGCAATGTTTACCTAGCCCATAAATTAACCTATTCACTTATATTGTTTGTTTCCTTTCTTGGGTAAGCATATAAGTGCTTCAGGCTATTCCAAGCATTTTCAAATCTCATTTTCTTATAGGCAACTAACTAGGCATGATATGCATTACTTTCAACAAAAAGGCTCTCATGCTATAAAGAAAAGTGTACAGTCCATAACTTATTTTACATCACATTACAAGTTGTCTAAAAGGGACTTGGCACTCTACTAAGCCATCCCACATATATTACACAAAAAGAAAAAATACAATCCATATCCATATTCAAATGAATCAACCTTGAGACCCCTATTGTTCACCTCTTGCTGGAGTACCTGGAATGTGATTGTGTGGATATAAAAAGATAAGATGACAATCTCAATAGCTAGCAAATATTTTAGAAAAATAGTATACATTCCATTCCTTAAAATATCTCAATTTATTTTACTGAAACATAAGCACTCACCATACATACATACATCATCTTGGTGACACTAGAGACCCATAACATTTTGGTCTACTTACCCAATGCAGTCCCATACCCGCAAAAGGGTTATGCATCTCCTATTATTGGCCAACACATGGAGGAAATGGGGCTTACTTGGCACACCTTAGGCACCCCTTAATTCTCGAGAATGCATACATAACATATCTTTATACCATCATTCATCATAGCATAAAAGTCAAGCAACCAATGAAATTGATAAATTCAAGTTCATAAACATAAAGAGTATTTTAAGGAAAAACTAGCTACCTCAATTCCTGCACAATCACTTCCTTTCCAAGGCTGTCAATGTTACTACCAGCAATTCAAACTAAAACATATAAGAGCTTTTGATTAATGCATGCATATTAGCACTTAAAATCATAAGTCTCTAGTTTAAGAGCTTCTGCTCCCCAAAACAAAACTGTGATTCTGTTGAGATTTGGGATTATTATTAAATATGACAAAAGTCCTCTAAAAATTCTAAAATTTTCCATGGAGGTTTCTCTACATGTATATTTTATTTAGTGGTTCTCTTAGCCCTTAAATCTTCCATTTACCCCAAGAACTACCTCCATAATCCAGAATAGTGCATATTGGTTTCAGTTCCATTTCTATTCTATTTTCCATTCCTTTGGATGGGTAACACTTCTTCAAAATTCGTGATATTTGATATGGAGCATCCTAGATATGTTATATAACTACTATAAAAATTTAAAGTAAAAAATAATTCATTTGCACCCCAAATAACACACGTTTTATGGTTGTCCCCTGTTCTGGTATATTTTGATTCACTTCCTATCCCACCAAATTTCCATATTTTATTATATACCTTAACCTACCTATAATTCTCTAACATTACGTGGGGTCCTTAATTAGGATCCCTATAAAATTTCATAAAATTTTCATATGAAAATTCAACATCTAACCACCTCAATGTTTAGTATTTCCATCAACAGCCTAAGTTGTCCTACAGATTGTTCTCAGCACTGTTTTGATGGTCAATGGCCTATTTGTAGGTTCTAAAAAATTCACGAAAATTTTCATAATTGATTATAAATATTTAAATATTTTTCTCACCAAATATTATAAAATGTAAAGGCCATTTACCCAATCAAACATTCCAAGAACACTGGACCTAAAAAGTTTAGGAGCAGAATGTGTGGTGCTTCAGCATGTTTGTTACTTAGATGGAAAAGATTGTTCCCTACCATTAGAGTTACATGTTTTCAAATTTAACATCTTGCATCTCATGCTCAAGAATCACCCATGCAGAACCTAAAATGAGCTTTACTCACTACAAACCAACTTTCCTTAAGAGGGGAAACTTACCTTGTGTAGAAATGCTACTATGGTTCTCAAATTTCAGCTGGCTTCTCCTCTTAGTTTCCCTTGCAACTTAGCTACGTTTTTTCTTGGTTTCTCTCCCCCTTTGGCTCTAAGTTTTTTGGCTGCCTTCTCTCCCTCTTGGGTGCTGATTGCATGAGGAATGGGGTTTGAATTTGCTACCCAAAATAATACCTATACAGTATGATTCTTGGCTGTTGGTTTCCACCACTCAAGAGGAAAAGGAGGCTGTGTTTTGCAGGGATTCCCTGGTGTTTTTGCAAGGATTCCCTTGTGATTTCTACATGGAGGGTGTGATAATGCAGAGGCATAAAGTGGGACAGCAGCCTTTGCATTATTTTTTTGATTGTGGGCAGAAACATGGCTGAAGTGGGAGGCTGTTTCTTGGCTGGAATGTTGCTGAAATAATTATGGCTATGTGGTAGGATTTCCTTGCTGAAAGGTGGCATTTTTCTTGGATGATTTTGGCTGAAGTTTTGTGGCTATGTGGCATGCTTTGGTAGGTGCAAGGTGACTAAAAAATTTTGGCCAATGTGGCATGCTATGTGGCTGCAACTTTGTAGGCAATGTAGCATGCTTTGGTAGGTGCAAGGTGGCTGCAATTTTGTGGGCAATGTGGCATGCTATGTGGATGCAACTTTGTGGAAAATGTGGCATGCTTTGGTAGGTGCAAGGTGGCTGTAATTTTGTGGCCAATATGGCATGCTATGTGGCTGCAACTTTGTGGGCAATGTGGCATGCTTTGGTAAATGCAAGGTGGCTGCAATTTTGTGGGTAATGTGGCATGCTTTGGTAGGTGCAAGGTGGCTACAATTCTATGGGCAATGTGGCATACTATGTGGCTGAAATTTTGTGGTGCTACTTTGCAGCTCTTTAATTGTTTTATATTGCCTTAATTTACTACTAATCCTAAATTAATAATGTCTTAAAAATATATTTGTAACTTCTCCTCATCCATTATGCTCCTAAGAATTTTATTTATATGATTCATGATTAACTATATGTCACCTATTTTATAAATGCATTATTGTTACATAACTAAACATTTTAATTATTTGTCATATATATTTTCTACGTCTTCTTAGATTTATCTAACTTTATTAGAGACTTAGGATGTTACAGGTTAGTTTTGAAGTAAGGTATTTATTATATTTGGTGTACTTGCGATAGTACGCGCCATAGCAGCTGATGAACCCGATGTTCAACCATTAACTACAGAGGACTGGTAGTAGTTCAGGCCCACCAAAATCTTCCTACACCATCGATGAGCTATAGGAGTGCATGGAGATTCTAAGCCATCAAATGAATGACCTAACACTCTACCAGTACTCCATCGTATAACATAACACTACATGTTTCAGCCAGCTCATCCATGCCCTCAACCTACCAATAGCATTCTAAGCACCTCCTGAACTGCCCTTTATGCCTAAACCCGAGCATGATGAGATGGATGGTGATGATTGAATAAACGGGAAAGTTCCACTAAACCCATCTTCCTTTTATTACTTGTCCTTTCTATTTCCTTCTTTTTTATTTACATTGTGGACAATGTAAATTCTTCAGTGTGGAGGGGTCACTTTATGATTAAGCTAGATAATTGTATAATAAATCTTATGATTGTGCACTATTTACTTAGTTGATTGCTACAGTAAACTTCTACTAATCTTTGCAGCTTTCTTCTAGTTATTAAATGATGTGAGCATGTGACTTTATTTCAATATTTTGAGTTTGAGATAGGCGAAACCAATAGCCAATGATATGTGTCACGTGTAACGCCCCCAATTTACGTTACGTAAAATAAACATTTTTTAAAATTATTATTTTCGCAATCAGATATTTTCCATAAAGATACATAATTCAATTATTTATCATGGGAACAGATATATATATATATATATATATATATATATAGGATCTCTCATGTATACACAATATACAGACCAACTCTATAAACATCAAAGTACAGCAGAAACAGGGATCCTGCCTATAGCGTTTAGAGCACTCTAGAATGCAAACACAGTATAATTCAAAGACTGTGAGTCTTGAAAGCAACGTAGACTTACCCAGAGAATATATTACCTATCTGCCGAATCAGACTCTGATATTCTTATCTGAAAAATGTAGAAATATCGTGTAGTGAGTTTGACAACTCAGTGAGCAAATAATTCCTCCTATGACCTCTTAGGTCAGCATATGGATGTACTTATATTTTAAAATATGTCATATAGAAAATACAGTTCAGAATTACATTCATATGGGACCCGTATTTCAGATATTCTCAAATCAAAGGATATTCAGATATCTAAAACCATATGCACCATGGTATGATCATTAAACAAATGTTGTTATGCTCAGTTGTATTAACTATAGTAAAATATTATGATTTAGAGATAAAATCATCAATTTAATGCTCCTGCCTCACTCGGCAATCTGGTCAATGCAATGAGAATATAACTCATTTGCTATACGCATAGTGACCTCGACCACAGTCACAATAAGTGATCAGGGAATGTGAGTACATCAACCTCCTGCCCCCCCCCCCCACATTACTACTGTCACCCAGTTGGAGCGGCCCTCCCCCAGCTCACTCAGGCTAATAGGGTGTCCCCTATTCGGTACAGTCACAAGCCATACAACCAGCCGATATTCATCCATACATATAAATACATGTAAAATTATCAAGCAACTCGCCATGAGCTTTACGCTTGCCATTCAATCTCATTTATATGACATGCATCATTTTCACAAGTATATAGATTTACAAATTAATGCATCGTGCACATAATATTCAGTTTATCAAATAATGATAAATACATTTAGAACCATATATTCAATGAGTTTCAAAATTCATTTCTAAAACCATACTCTTCTTGAACTATGTGCCAGTTCGTAAGTATAACAGATATTTTAACACATTTTAGAAACTTATAATAGTATAAATAATTTATAAACAAAAGCAATAATACATTTATAATTCAAAAAGAGCATGGGGCAAGTCATAGAAAGAATTATCTACTCACAGGGTAGGGCTCCTGGTTGGACAGCCCTAAAATGTACTTTTCCAATCCGAATTTGACCAATTAGACCTCAAAAACGTGTCCGGAGGGTCCAAAGACTTAGAAAATGACTCCGGGAGCTTGGTCATTATTCACCGCCGAAAAACACTATTCACTAGCGCAAAAAACACTATTCATGACGAACAAAAAACTGTCAGATGGTTGAAAATATTCATATCCTAAGGTTTATCTAACTCCTGAATCCATCTACAGTGTCAGAATTTCAATTGGAGGACTCTAAGTAAGAGTTTCAGAGTTTACCTTTTTCTGAGATTTTCTACTTCAGATCTACGGCAATTCAACAGCTGATTTAAAAAATTAATCGGTCAAAACCGTAGTATTCTCCTTCCTGAATCTAGTGGTATCCTCAGTTTAGAGATCGGAGGCATGTAGATGCTCCAAATCTATAGAGAAATTGAATGTTACTATTCATCACTATTCACTCCTCGGTTTTGCATTCAGTCTTCCCCCTCCCCATTTGCTTTCTTTTTATTTACTTTTTATAATAATTATAATAATAATAATAATTTAATAATTGAATAATAGGATTTTCTTTTATATATATTCATAAAAATTCTGTTTTTCATCCTAAAAAATTCCAAAAATTTCTAAAAATTTCCATTCTCATAAACTTTTAGTTAAACTCTTAAATCATGATTTTTCTTCATAAAATTCTTTATAAAACAAATCATAAAATAAATATCTTTATACATAATAAAAGAAAGAATATTTCTAAAAATACAACAAAATTTATTAAAAGCCAATATAATTATTTTAAGCAAAACAATAATTATTTTAATTAAAATATATTTGCTTTTAGCATAACATAATCATTTTTAAACAAATTAAAATATATTTGTTTGTAACAAAACATTATTATTGAAAAATAAAAATTACGGGATGTTACATCATGCCCCTACTTTTAAGGGCATGTGAACTATATACTTTACAAACATATATTTGCCATAACATGCATATTGCACTCATTTGTCATTGAAAATAGTTTTATCTAAGTATTCTCATGTTTACACAATATACAAACCAAGTCTATAATTATCAAAGTAATAGCAGAAGCAGGGATCCTACCTGTGGTATACAGAGCATACTCTAGATTACAAACACAGAATGATTTAAACACTGTGAGCCTTGGAAGCAACATAGTCTCACCTAGATAGTGTGACACCTAGTTGATCACATATCTGCAGAATCAAACTCTGTATTCTTATCTAAAAAACGTTGAAATATCGTGTAATGAGTTTGACAACTCAATGAGCAGATAATATCTCCTATGACATCTTAGGTCAACATATGGATGCACCTATATTTTAAAATAGTAACATATAAAATACAATTTGAAAGTACATCCATATAGGACCCGCATTTTAAATATTCTCACAACAAAGGATATTGAGATATCCAAAACCATATATTGTACTGTATGATCATTAAACAAATCTTGTTATGCATCAAAATATCTCACATGAAAACATTAGGAAAATTCCATATCAGAGTTCAAGCCCTTCCGTACTTTGGTGGTATAGGATTTGCCTAAACTTAACATCTCAGCTAAGGTTTGTCCTACCACCATTCAAGAGGACAAGCAAACGGACTCTAATATGGTCATTTCCCAAGCACACAACAAGGGAGGACAAATCACATATCATATAGTCAGCATCTCACCTAGATAGGAGGATCCCACTCTCCTTCACATATCATATCCCGTGTGTTAGCCGTCACACAAGACTAGCACTACCCCTGCTAGCTGAGGTGTCAAGGTGTGTAACAACTCTATTTTTTTACATATATATACATACATACATATATATATACATACATACATATATATATATATACATACATACATATATATATATATACATACATACATATATATATATATATATATATATATATATATATATATATATATTATTATTTTTTTTCTAAAATTCCATGATGTCATTACCTCTTTACTTTTAGCTATTTAACTCATAATAAAATTCAATTAAATTAACCAAACATAATTAAGATTTCTGAAATAGCATTAACACTTATACAATTCTTGGTTCACATACTCATTATTAATCAAAACATCTGTACAAAAATCAAACACATATAAGTCTACATTTCATTCATCCATATTGACCAGTTCCAGAGATATGGGTGCGGTTGGTTACACTTTCACCGGGATCTTAACCAACTCGACCCAACAAACGCTAAAAGCCAGTCATAGAGAATATCTACATAACTTAGTTTTCTGAACATGATATAGAAATATAGTGAGAATTAAATCCCAGTAGGTCCAACTATAAATCATAATCATCATCAATTAGCTTGAAACGTCATGTTTATCTGTATAAGCTAGAACAATTATTTTAGGTCACATGAATGCACTTATCTATGCACATGAAAATCGTAAAGTAATGACATGTATGGCATGAATAACTATTTTCAGAATATCATATAATGGCTATCAACTTATTTTCATATCAATCTACCCTGGTTAGGGTGAGTACTTTCTACTATACGAAACGGGCTTTTCTCGCTCCGTCTGAAATAACACACTTTCTCTTTCTTTTCTCATTAACATAATCATAGCCATTGGTAGGGTATCCCCTACTGGTGCACCATACGGACTGCCATGTGACCGTGCTCATTTCTTTTCTTTCCTTTACTTTCACATTAATAGCCAAAAATATGATTTCAATAACAAGTATGTTCATTATACTCACATGCCATAATTTTTCATCAAAATATAATCATTACCAAAAATCATTGGTAATCATGTCATGAACAAAATCGTTTCAAATATCACTTTATAAAATATTTCCATGTCAAAATTACACCCTTAAGATGGTAAGGAGTTCATGCAATGGCAACGGCTATGGCATACACTAGTCATTTATTATTTTCATTTATAAGATTCTACTTTTTTTAAAATATTATTTTCCTCTCTCATTAAACAGAGCATAAAAAACTCATTTTAAATCTGATTGAGGTGATCGTGGTGTCAATTGAAAGATAAGAAAATTCTCTAAAACCCTTATGTTGAAACTTTTAGTGAAATCGTAAGTAATCATGGTGTTACTACACCCTCAAATTCAATATTATTTCTTCTCGGGTAAGTTCAGACCTTTACTGAATAATCTGACCATATCTCCCTCATACGAACTCCAATTAAGGTGATTCCAAAGCCTATAAAAATCTAAGACACTTATATACAACTTTCATGTTTAAGATTTCTTCGGATTTCTTACTAATTACTCCCAAAAAATAGAAAACAAAAACGCTTACATTTACCACCTTGGATTCTAGACTGATTCTGACATTTACACATTAATCAACCATATCTCTCTCATATGGACTCCAAATTAATTGATTTTAGATCCTATAGATCTGTGATGCATACATATATATTTATTACGTTAATAATTTTCTTTCATTCCCTGCAGATTTTGTCCAAAAATTTAAACACAGAAGCATACTTAACAGATTCTTCCATGGTTAACTAGTTTCTGACCTCAGCTTACTAATCTGACCATATCTCCCTCATAGTGATTCCAATTTGAATGATTCCAGTGGCTAAAACTTTGTGAGACATATATCCATATTTATCATGTTAATAATTTATTTTAATTCCCTATATATTGATCCCAGAAATTCAAACTAAGAAGCATACATAACAGATTCTTGTCTGGTTAACCATTTTCTAACCACTGCTTACAAATTAGGAAATATCTCCCTCATCTAGACACAAAATTAAGTGATTCTAATGGCCAAACATCCGTGAGACATAGATCTATATTTTTCATGTTATCTATTTCTTTTAATTCCTAACCAATTCTTCCCAAAATTTCAAAAATAGAAGCTTCCCTTGTTACTCTGAAATCTAGCTTCCTAACCAAACATTTCCTAAGGTTTTAGTTCATCATTATATTACATCCTCTTCCATTTTCTTCCTAATTTACATATAATCATATTCCATCAATTTTTTACTTCATTCAAATATACAAAATAGCGGCATAAAAATCATAAAATTTTACCAACCATAGCCATACATATGCAGAACTTTCCACACCAACTGAAATGTTCAAAATATCCATCATATGCAAAATAACATGTAACATCATTTAGCAACATTCATGACCAATAATCAAAGTAGTAAATATTTTAAATTTCATCAAAGTTCTAAGATTAAATCTCATAAATGTTACAAATTTCAAAACTTATCTTCAAAAGAGATATTGTTAAACTTACCTAAAGATCTCCCTAGCTCACTTAGTGAATTCTTTTTCTTGTTTCCTCTCGAAAGAAGTACCAAGATTCCTTCATTCCCTTAACTTTTCTAGCAATTTAAATAAGAGAAGGAGGGTGAGTTTTGAACCCCAAGGATGAAGAGAAAAGATGGATTCAAGTAGAGATTAAGCTAACTTACCTTGAGTACTTAGTCCTCTAGACTTATCCTTCTTCTTCCTTCCTTTCTTCTCCTCTCTTTCTCTGCTTTCCTCACTCTACCTTGCTTCTATTGTTCCTCTCCCTCACTTGGACGAAATTATCATGTTATAAGGGTGGCTTTTGCTTAAATAAACTGTAAAGTGGTTCACCTTTTATGATCATGGGTCTACCTTATCACAATTAGGATGCACTTGGTTGTTTTTTTAGGGGAAAACAACTCATGTTCTTGTCTTCCTCTCCATTACTCAAGATATACCTAGCAAAAGGAGACTTGTATTTTAAAAATTATGATAAAATATTCTTAAGACAAGGGACAAGGTCCCTTTGATTTAGGGATTCATTTCCTTTTTCTTTTGTCTCACTCAAGTATGATAGGTTTGCCTTTCTATGTGGCAAATTTTCAGCCCTTGAGTCTCCCTTGCTTAGTTGAAATTATATCTATAGGATAAAGATGTTTTGTCATAATGCTATGTATTATTACCCACTTGTTGAAATTATGAATATAGGGTATAGATGTTTTGTCCTAATGCCCTGTATTATTACCTATTTGTTGAAATTATGAATGTAGGATATAGATGTTTTGTCCTAATAGCATGTGACTTAATCTTGATTATTATTACACTACTATTTCTTCACATGATTCTTATTTTTTTTCTTGAATTTGGGCTCATTCTTACCCATTTTCTTTGCTTTGGCTAAAATTCTACCTTTCATTGAGGGTTTGGTCATATTTTCATAATTTTTAGGCTATCGGTCCAAGAATTTCGCCTCTCTTTAGTATGTTATTTCTAATTTTTCCTATTAGATTTTCTCTCTTTACCTATTCCCTTAATGTTAGAAGCATTTTCTATGCATACACATAAGATGAAGAATTTCGGATTATATTTCCTTAGATATCTAAAAATTGTCTAATAAATTTTATTCTTAAATAAATATTTATATACCTTTATTAATAAAAGAAATGAAATTAGAATGTTACATTAAATATTTATGTACCTTTATTAATAAATGAAACAAAATTAGGGATGTTACAAGGTGCACTAGGGCTAACATCACCAGAAACAGTATTTCCAATAGAACTCCTCCACTCAAAATTATATTTGCATATATGCCATATCATTTAAAATAGACATTTCAATATAATACAGAATTTTTAGTTACAATATAATTTCTCTGTCAGAAACTTCTTAATTAGGGTTATCACATATACATACCCTTTTCCAAGGCAATCTTATAACTTTACATATTAATGCCGCGTGTACAATATATTTCCTATACCATATCATGAGAAATATATTTAGAATCATATATTCAATGAGTTGAAAAATGTATTTTCAAAACTATACTCTTCTTAAACTATATGCCAGATAGTAAACAAATCAGGTAATTTAATCCATTTCAGAGACATATAAAAGTATAAATAACTTGTAAACATAACCAATTATATATTTAAAATTCAAGAAGAGCATAGGGTAAGTCAGGATAAATTATCTACTCACAGGGCAAGGCTCCTAGTTAGACAGCCTCAAAATGCACTTTTACAATCTAAATTTGACCAAATAAACCTCAAAAATGAATCCCGAGGATCCAAAAACTAAGAAAATGACTCCAGAATCACGAATTTAGACCTACGGGAGCTTGGTCAACTAATGGGGGTATTATTTACGATCGAAAATAATATTCACCACCGGAATCACTATTCATGTCGAGTGAATTTACTATTCACAATGCACAAAAATTTGTTAAATGGCTAAAAAAATTTATATCCTAAGGTTTATCTATCTCTTAAATCCATCTACAATGTCAGATTTTCAATTTGAGATCTCTAAATAGAAGTTTTAGAGTTTACTTTTTTCTAAGATTTTTCTACTTCAGATCTACGACGATTTCTCGATCGATTTGAAAAATTATTTGGCCAATATCATAGTACTCTTCATCCTGAATCCAGTGCTACCCTTAGTTTTAATATTCAATGCTCGAAAGTACTCCAGATCTAGAGAGAAAAAAATTAGGAGAGAGAAAGCACTATTCATTCGCCTTGTTTACAAAAAAAAATTCTTTCCTTTTTTTTTTAATATTGATGGAGGGACCATTCTACAAATATTCAATTTTTGAGGTAGGTCCTTGTAAATTTCATTATTTACATTTTAACCCCTAAAATTTTAAAAAAATTATAATTTGACCCCAAAAATATTAATAAGTTTTCATTTTCATCCCTAAAACCCTTCAATTACATCCCTACTCTTTTATTTCTTTTAATAATCCATACATAAATGAAAATTACTAAATCTTAGGGGTGTTACAATATAACTGCTTAAATTGTCATTAACTCTTGAGAGATGTAGGAAATTCATGGTTATGTGTAATTTTAACTTCTTTGCAATTTATTATTTTCCATTTTATAACCCTGAAATTTTTGTTTGCACAATGACTTTCAGTATTTAATTTATCTTTTACTTAGAGAAGGTTTATTTAACTCAAAAATATTTTATGATCTCAATAGATTTCTAGAACTTATTTAAATGCTACTTGAGGCGAAATTCTAGGCTGATACTATTAATTAGGAGATTATTTGGGAATTATTTGACAGATTGAGCCTTTCAAGCCTAACGCAAGCAATGAGATATCCTTAGTTCCTCTATTTCAGATTAATTAACATTTTATTCTATACCCACTACAGAGCCAAAACCAATTTTTGTAATTAAAACTTTTATTTTTAACCTTATTCACTCATTCCATGATTAATTTCTAAATACTTGTTTTGTAGAGCTACATTCATAAAAGGGTGGAAGGGTGGAGAAAAGGCAAGAAAATGAAAACCCCAAAGGAAAGAAAAGAAAAACCCAAAGGAAAATAAATCCAAAATAACGAATGAAAGTCTATGTAGTGGTGAAGGAAAAAAGAAAACCAAGGAAGAGAATGAATTAAATTTAGTTGAAGCAAGGGAATAAGTATGGGGGAAACCCCAAAATTAAGAAAGCTCAAGAGATTAGACTTAATCATGTGGTGTTGGGTGATTGAACCTTAATCATGTGGTGTTGGGTGATTGAACCTAAATTTATATCTTCTATCTCACCCCGTAACCTAGCCACATTACAAGCTGAATAATGTCATTTTGATCCTAAAAGGTAATTGTAGCCTACATTAGTGGAGAATAGCATGAAAAATAAGCTTATGGAAATTATAAATCAAATATAGATCCACACCTCAATTCTTGAGATACATAAACTCATCTGGATAAAAGATAATTGAATTACTCAAGGACACAGACACACTAAGGACTACAGAAAATAAATTATGAATTGCATTCAAGTTGAATTTTGTACATAATCATGAACTTTTTGAAATTTCTTTAGGAGGATAAAGTTTTCTCTATGAGGCAAAACATTGGTAAACCCTTCACTCACTTCATATATTGAATCTAGAATATTGTTCACATGGATTAGATTGCATGAGAACAAACAAAAGATTAAGTGTGGAGATATTTGATATGCAATTAATTAAGCATGTTTTAAGTTAATTTTTGTTTAATATAAGTAAAGTATAAATAGGAATTAATTTTTTTTTTGTATTTTAGGAAGAACAAAAAAGAAAAGAAGAGAAAAATAAAGAGAAAATCATGGAAAAATGTTGATTTTTGACCCTGCATCGCTAATTGAGGCATATCTCTCTCATACGAACTCCGATAAAGGTGATTCTAGCAGCTATGAAAATAGGAGACAAAGAGCTACAACTGTCATGCTAAGCACTTTAGCAGATTCCAAAAATTTCTGAGTGACACAGCATGTAACAATTCTTTTTTTTTTTTAATATACATATTTGTAAAGTCCTATAAAGTCATTACTTCTTTACTTCTAATTACTTAACTCAAAATAACATTCAATTAATTTAACCAATTATAATCAAGGTTTAAGGTCTACCATTAACACTAACACAATTCTGAGTTCACATCACATCATTAATTAAAATATCCATACAAAAATCAAACATATAAATATCTACATTTTATTCATCCATGTTGACTAATTCTAGAGATACAGGTGCAGGTAGTTACACCTTCACCGGGATCTTAGCCAACTCGACCATAAATACCTTATTAATTTTTGGGATCTGCCCAACATAGAGTAACTCAATCTAACGTACACTAAGAGCCAAAGCCAAAGAAAAATCTACATAATTAGTTTTCTGAACATGATATGAAAATATAGTGAGAATTAAATCCCAGTAGATTCAACAATAAATCATAATCCTCATTAATAATGCTTGTCATGTTATGTTTATCTGTATAAGCTACAGTAAATATCTTAGGTCACATGAATGCACTTTATCTATGCACATGAAAATCGTGCAATAATGATATGTACGTCATGAATAACTATCTTCATAATATCATATGATGGCTATCAACTTATTTTCATATCAAACTACCTCGATCAAGGTGAATACTTTCTACTCTCCGATATGAGCTTTTCTCACTCCGTCCGACATGGCAAACTTTCTCTTTCTTTTCTCATTAACATAATGATAGCCGTGAGTAGTGCATCCCCTACTGGTGCAGCACACGGACCGTCATGTGACCGTGCTCATCTCTTTTCTTTTCTTTTCTTTTCACGTTAATAGCCAAAAATATGATTTCAATAACAAGTATGTTCATTATACTCACATGCCATAATTTATCATCAAAGCATAATTATTACCAAAAATCAATTGTAAAATATAATCTTGCCATAAACATAATCATTTTCAAATATCACTTTATAAAATATTTTCATATCAAAATTACATACTTTAGATGGTAAGAAGTTCATGCAATGGCAATGGCTATGGAATACACTAGTCATTTATTATTTTCATTTATAAAATTTTCCTTCTTTTTTAAATATTATTTTCTTGTCTCACTAAACAGAGCATAACACCCTTATTTTAAATCTGATTGAGGTGATATTGGTGTCAATTAAAAAATAAGACAATCCTCTAAAATCCTTATGTTGAACATTTTAGTGCAATCTTAAGTAATCAAGGTGTTACTACTCACTCAAATTCAATGTTATTTCTTCTCAGGTAGGTTCAGCTCTCTACATACTAATCTGACCATACCTCCCTCATATGAACACCAATTGAGGTGATTCTAAAGTCTATAAACAGCTAAGACACTTATACACAACTTTCATGTTTGTCATTTCTTTAGATTCCTTATTAATTATTCCCATAAAAATCAAAAAGAAACGCTTACATTCACAACCCTCGATTCTAGACTGATTCTGACTTCTACTCATTAATTAGCCATATCTCCCTCATATGGACTCCAAATTAAGTAATTTTAGAGCCTATAGATCCATGATATATATATATATATATATATATATATATATATATATATATATATATATATATATCTATATTTATTATGTTAATGATTTCCTTTAATTACCTACAGATTCGGCCCAAAAAATAAAACATAGAAGCATACTTAACATATTCTTCACTGGTTAGTTAGTTTCTAACCACTGCTTACTAATATGACCATATCTTTCTAATATCGATTCCAAATTGAATGATTAAAGTGGCTAAAAATTCTTGAGACATATATATATATATATATATATATATATATATATATATATATATCATGTTAACTGTAACAACTCCATTTAAGTATCAATTTTTTTTAAATACCATGAAGTTATTACCTCGTTACAACTTAACTCAATATAACATTTATTTAATTTATACAATACAGAGTTTACATACATGTCATTAATCAAAACATACGTACAAGATATCAAACACATAAAAATCTGCATCTTATTTATTCTGGTTGACCAATTCCGGAGATACAGGTGCGAGTGGTTGCACCTTCACCGGGATCTAAGCCAACTCGACCCCAAATATTTTATTTGCTTCTGGGATCTGCCCAACATAAAGTACTCGATCCAACATGCACTAAAAGCCAGAGCTATAGAAAAATCTGTATAACTAATTTTCTGAACATGATATGGAAATATAGTGAGAATTAAATCCCAGTAAGTTCAACAATAAATCATAATCAATATAGCTCATCACGTCATGTTCAGCTGTATAAACTACAGAAAATAACTTTGGTCACATGAATGCACTATATCTATGCACATGAGAATCGTACAATAATAACATGTATGATAGAGTTAACTATTTTCATAATATCATATGATGACTATCAATTTATTCTCATATCAAGCTACCCCGGTCAGGGTGAGTATTTTCTACTCTCCGGTACGGGCTTTTCTCGCTCTGTCCGACATGGCCCACTTTCTCTTTCTTTTCTCATTAACATGATCATAACCGTTGGTAGTGTGTCCCCTACTGGTGCACCACACGAATTGCCATGTGACCGTGCTCATTTCTTTTCTTTTCATAATGATAGCCAAAAATATGCTTTCAATAACAAGTATGTTCATCAAAATATAACTATTACCATAAATCATTGGTAATCATTCCATGAACATAACCATTTCAAATATGACTTTATAAAATATTTTCATGTCAGAATTTCACACTTAAGATGGTAAGAAGTTCATACAATGGCAATGGCTATGGCATATACTAGTCATTTATTATTTTCATTTATAAGGTTCGTCTTCTTTTTTAAATATTAATTTCATCTCTTCATTTTCTTTATGCTTGGCCTTTAGTCAATTTCTTCTTATTTATATCATTTCTAACACATGTTCTTACAAATTTATAGAGCATTTTTCTCCAATTTGATTTCTACTATTACCCTATAGTTAAAGAGGTTCATCTAGGGTAGAAAAATGTTGAAAATAGGCTTCACCAGCTTCCAACACGGTCTGGCCATGTTCCAGGACACGGCCATGCTTTAAAAATACTTCATATGTACTCAAAAATAGCCCCCAAACACGGCTAACCCGTGCTTGAAGCACCCAGAACACGGCCTGGCCGTGTTCTGTGACCTTTGCTCACAAATCAGAGCATAACTCCCTCATTTTAACTCCGATTGAGGTGATCTTGGTGTCTATGGAAAGCTAATATAATTATACAACACTATTATGTTAATCATATCAGCTAAATAGTAATAAATCTTGGTGTTATTACTCCCTTAAATTCAATATTATGTCTTCTCGGGTAGGTTCTAACCTTTACTTACTAATCTGACTATATCTCCCACATAAGAATTCCAAATTAAGTGATTTCAGTGGCTAAACATCCATGACACAAAAATATATAATTCATATCTTAACCAATTATTTTAATTCTTTATAGAATTTTCCCAGAAATTAAAACACCGAAGCTATCCTAACATATTCTTCCCTGATTAACCAATTTCTGACCTTTGTTTACTAATCGAAACATATCTACCTCATATGAACTCAAAATTGAATGATTCCAGTGGCTAAAAGTCTGTGACATACATAGCTATAATTCTTATATTAACCATTTATTTTAATTCCATACAAATAACTCCCAGAAATTAAAATACAGAACCTATCCTAACATATTTTTCCCTGATGAATCATTTTCTGACCTTGGACTACTAATTGGCTTATATCTTCCTCATATGGACTTCCATTTGAATGATTCCAGGGGCTAAAAATCCGTGACACACATAGCTATAATTCTTATGTTAACCATTTATTTTAATTATATACAGATAATTCCCAGAAATTAAAATACAGAAGCTTAAAATTTTGCCACCCATAGCCATACCTATATAGAACTTTCTATACCAGCCTAAGTATTCAAACATACATCACATGCAAGATCAATATGTAACATGACATAGCAACATCCATGACCAATCATCAAAGTTCTGATATCAAAATCTCATATAAATATTATAAATTTCAAAAGTTTTCTTTAAAAAGAAATATTGTTAAACTTACCTGGAGCACTTAGTCCCCTAGACTTCTCCTTCCTCTTTCTTCCTTTCTTCCTCTCCTTTCCTCACTCTACCTTGCTTCTATTTTTCCTCTCCCTCACTTGGACGAAATTCTAATGTTGTAAGGGTGGGTTTTTCTTATATAGACCACCAAATAATTCACCTTTCATGATCATGGGTCTACCTTATCACAATTAGGATACACTTTGTTGAATTTTTCGAAAACAAACAACTTATGTTCTTGTCTTCCTCTTCCTTAGTCAATATATGCATAGGAAAAGGAGATTTATATTTTGAAAATTATGATGATATGTTCTTAAGATAAGGGACAAGGTCCCTTTGATTTAGGGATTCATTTCCATTTTCTTTTGTCTTAAACAAGTATGATAGGTTTGCCTTTTTAGGAGGCAAATTTATAGCCCTTGAATCTCCATTATTTGGTTGATATTATTTGTGTGGGATAGGAATGTTTTGTCCTAATGCCATGTATTATCATACCACTTGCTAGATTTATGAGTGTAGGATATAGATGTTTTTGTCCTAAAGCCTTGTATTATCAAGCCACTTGCCAAAATTATGAATGTAGAATCACACCACTTGCTCAATTTTTGTCTTAATGCCATGTAACCTAATCTTTATTATTATTACATTATTATATCATCACCTAATTTATTTATTTTTCCTCTTGGATTTGGGCTTATTCCTACCCATTATGGGCTTATTCCTAACCATTTTCTTTGCTTTGGATAAAATTCTACATTTCTTGGAGGGCTTGGTCACATTTTCATAATTTTTTGGGCTATTCGTCCAATTACTATATCCTAGTCCAAGTCTATGTTTTATTTATTGCTTAGGTTATCCAATGGACTTACAAGAAACTTATGTGAAGTGGAAAAACTCTATATGATGTGTCCATAGGTAAAAGGCCAATGTATGGGTAAAGATTTTAAACTTAGTAACTCTAGTTCTTGAATTAGGAAAAATTACCCTAATCCAATATTCTTGAAATTTTAAGACCTCTACTTGTTTCTAAAAATTTATCTTCCTTATCCAAGAATTTTGCATCTCTTTACTATGTTATTTCTAATTTTTTTTCCTATTAGGTTTTTCCCTCTTTATCTGTTCTCTAATGTTAGAAACATTTTCTATGCATATACATAAGGTGAAAAATTTCTAAGGATTATATTTCCTTATATATCTAAAATATTGTCTAATAAATTTTATTTCCTTAATTAAATATTTATGTACTTTTATCAATAAAAGAAATGAAATTAGGGATGTTACATTAACTATTTATTTTATTTCCCTAAATATTTTTCTCAGTAATTCAAACACGGAAGCTTACCTAATAGATTCTTCCCTGGTTAACCATTTTTCTGACCGCTGCATACTAATAGGACCAAATCTCCCTCAATTCAACTTTAAATTGGCTTATTCTAGTGGCTAAAAATCTGTGAGATATATATCTACATTTTTCAAGTTAACCATTTCTTTTAATCCCTAACCGATTCTTCCTAAAATTTCAAAAATAGAAACTTTTCGAGTTATTCCGAAATCCAAATTCCTAACCAAACCTTTCCAAAGGTTTTAGTTCATCATTTTATTACGTCCAGTTCAATTTTCTTCCTAATTTACATCTAATCATATTCAATCAATTTTTCACCACATTCAAATATACAAAATAGTAGCATAAAAATCCTAAAATTTTGCCACCCATAGCCATACCTATACAGAACTTTCTACACCAACCGAAATGTACAAAACATCCAACATATGCAAGATAACATGTAACATGATATAGCAACATCAATGATCAATCATAAAAGTAGCAAATATTGTAAATTTCATCAAAGTTCTAAGATCAAAATCCAATATAAATGTTACAAATTTCAAAGCTTTTCTTCAAAAAGAGATATTATTAAACCTACCTAAAGATCTCCCTAGCTCACTTAGTGAATTCTTTTTCTTATTTCCTCTTGAAGGAAGTAGCAAGATTCCTCCCTTCCCTTAGTTTTTCTAGCAACTTAAATAAGAGAAGGAGAGTGAGTTTTAAACCCCAAGGATGAAAGTGGAGATTAAGCTAACTTACCTTGAGTACTTAGTCCTCTAAACTTCTCCTTCCTCTTCCTTCCTCTCTTCTCCTCTCTTTCTCTCCTTTCCTCACTCTACCTTACTTATGTTTTTCTTCTCCCTCACTTGGACAAAATTATAATGTTATAAGGGTTGGTTTTGCTTAAATAAACTATCAAGTGGTTCACTTTTCATAATCATAGGTCTACCTTATCACAATTAGGATGCACTTGGTTGTTTTTTGGGGGAAGACAACTCATGTTCTTGTCTTCCTCTCCCTTAGTCAAGATATGCATAGCAAAAGGAGATTTGTATTTTGAAAGTCATGATAAAATGTTCTTAAGAAAAGGGACAAGGTCCCTTTGATTTACGGATTCATTTCTTTTTTCTTTTGTCTCACTCAAGTACGATAGATTTTCCTTTCTATGTGGAAAATTTTCAGCCCTTGAGTCTTCCTTGCTTGGCTGAAATTATTTGTGTAGGATAAGGATGTTTTGTCATAATGCCATGTATTATTACCTACTTGTTAAAATTATGAATGTAGGATATAGATGTTTTGTCCTAATGCCATGTATTATTACCTATTTGTTGAAATTATGAATGTGGGATATAGATGCTTTGTCCTAATGCCATGTGACCTAATCTTGATTATTATTACACTACTATTTCCTCACATGGTTCTTTTTTTTCTCTTGGATTTGGGCTCATTCTTGTCCATTTCCTTTGCTTTGACTGAAATTCTACCTTTCATGGAGGGCTTGGTCACATTTTCATGATTTTTGGGCTATCAGTCCAACTTCTATATCCTATTCCAAGTCTATATTTTATTAGTTGCTTGGGCTATCCAATTGGCTTACTAGAAACTCATGTAAAGTTGAAAAACTCTATATGAAGTGTCCACATGTGAAGGCCCAATGTATGGGTGGAGATATTAAACTTAGTAACTCTAGCTCTTGAATTAGGAAAAATTACCCTAATCTAATTTTCTTGAAATTTTAGGACATTTACTTACTTTCCAAAAATTTAGCTTCCTTACACAAGAATTTCGCCTCTCTTTAGTATGTTATTTCTAATTTTTCCTATTTGGTGTTCTCTCTTTACTTATTCCC
This sequence comes from Gleditsia sinensis, assembly GCA_037074535.1. Taxonomy (NCBI): domain Eukaryota; kingdom Viridiplantae; phylum Streptophyta; class Magnoliopsida; order Fabales; family Fabaceae; genus Gleditsia; species Gleditsia sinensis. The sequence goes on from CM073463.1 coordinate 43,769,217, forward strand.
TTAATGTTAGAAACATTTTCTATGCATACATATAAGGTGAAGAATTTCTAAGGCTTATATTTCCTTAGATATCTACAAAATTGTTTAATAGATTTTGTTTCCTTAATTAAATATTTGTGTACCTTTATTAATAAAGGAAACAAAATTAGGGATGTTACACGGCACCCTGTCATGCTTTCTAGAGTGTCGCAGCGCTAGTGAGCCTAGAATCTAGGCATCACAGCGCTTACCTTAAGCATTGTGGTGCCATGGCGCCCCATTGTATAAAATATGAAGTGTCGTGGCACCCAGTCCCTCCATAGTTGAAGCGCAGCAACAGTCGCCGCCGCACTAGAAAGTAGGATTTCTAATTTTTGGGTTTTTTAAGCTCCAATTAAATCCTGATGATCTGGGAACTAACCTAGAAAAAATCCTACTTCATTTAGGTGTAGTCCATCTATAAATAAGGGGAAAATCAAACATCAAAGGCATCAAATTCTGAATCATCTTCTTCTCTTATTCTCTATATTCTCTTATGGCCTTGCACGACTAATTTCCTTTTTGTTGAGTGAGGAAGATTGAAACCTCAAGGATCTTTATGCATTGTTATATTTTGATTTAATTTTATTAGTTGAACCTTAATTGAGTTTTGATTATTCATTTGCTTTTCTTCTCCATGATTATTCATGTGATTGCTAGGGAGGACTACTAGTATATTACTTGTCTTAATCTACTGCTGAATCATATTTTGAACAAAGTTTTTATTATTATGATTTAAGAGGCAAATAGAACTAATAATTTTGGATTATAAATTATTAAACCTATGGTGAATAATTGACTAAATTAAATATAGCCAATGTGTTTATGTTATTTTAGCTCTATCAATTTCTCTCGTTTGTCTTGAGGTTAATAGGTTATACTTTACCGATGTGCAAAAGGATTACTTGTTAATTAGGGTTAATTGAGGCAATTGTCATCAATTACTAAACTTAAGGAGGAATAAGGATAAAATATCAATGATAGATATTCAATTAAAGATTTGTTATGTTGTCAATGATCAATGCAATTCCTTGATCGTGGATATCAACTAAAACCAATGATTTTATCATTAATCACTCTCTTTTATTTTGTTTGCGATCATTCTCTTTTACTTTATTATTTTACTTTCATTATTTAAACCCCCATTTTTTTTATTCACAAAAGGTAATATCAATCTCTATAGGATCGACCCTTACTCCCACTACTACAGTTTAATTTGGAGGTAAGGTATTATATTTGGTGTACCTGCGACAGTACCCACTAGTTACCATTCAAGCATCGGAATTGATCCTTATGAAGCGCTATATGGTAGGAAATGTAGATCTCCTTTGTGTTGGTTTAAAATGGGAGAGAGGAATTTGTTAGGCCTTAAATTAGTACTGCAAACTTCTGAATAAATTGAAATGATCCGAGACAAAATGCTTGCGGCTCAAAGCTGACAAAAAAGTTTTATGAAAAAAGAAGAAACCGTCTAGAATTTAAAGGAGATCATGTATTTCTGAAAATATTCCCTACAACTAGTGTTGACAAGACCCTCAAAGTGAAGAAATTAAGTCCTTGATTTTTAAGTCTCTATCAAATTCTTAAAAAAAATTGGTACATCAGCATATCAAATTGCACTTCCACCTAACCTATCAAACCTCCATGATATTTTTCATGTATCTAAACTACAAAAATACCTTCCAAATTCTTCCCATCTAATAAAGCAAGACCAATGCAAGTGAAAGAAAACCAAACCTATCAATCAGTACCTGTATCTATTGTTGATACAAATGTAAAGCAATTGAGGAACAAGACCCTCCCTTTAGTCAAAGTACTTTGGAAAGGACTGACTCCACAAGAAGTTACATAGAAAATAGATGTTATGAAGCGAAAACAAAAATATCCATACAAGTTTGAATATGGTAATTTCCAAAATTTAAGGACAAAATTTATTTGAGGGGTGGGAAAATTGTAACATCCTCAAATTTTTATTTGTCCTAAATTTACCCAAAAATATTTCTAAATATTATAGAAGAAAAGTGGAAAGTGTAAGGCAAGTTTAAAGAAGAATTTGTATTAAAAATGGATGATGGAGTATGTAAGTGCTAAAATAGCGCTAAGATTAAGGAAAAAAGAATAAATGAATAAGGACTACCTTTTTTTAGAAAATTAGTATGAGATTTTTGAAATCTAATATCTTTAGAAATAGAATTCTAAAGAAAGAACATATGGGTTTTTGAATTTTAGAAAAATTAAAAGTACCATATAAGGGAATGTTAAAATAAAGAAATATAGAATTTTATATAAGAAGCTAAGCTATGAAAATTATCTTAACTAGAGATATAAACCTTACTAATTAAAAAAGAATTAAAGAGAATGAGAATTAATGAATATCCAAACAAAGCCTAAAGTATATACTTAGGAAACCTCACCTTGATTCATCATGACTTTAGGAAAGATCGAGGGGACACCTCATTAAGAATTTAATAAGGGAATTTTTTGGCTAAGCTTTGGCTAGTAAAAGAGAACCAAAAAAGAAGAGAGAACTAGCAAAAAATGTGGGAGAAAGAAAGAAGAAGAAGAAGGGAAGTGGAGAAACGTTTTTCGTCCAAGGTAGGTTGGTTCCTTTCATCACTACTCTTGTATATTCTCCTTGTCTAATTTTGTGAGCTTGTTTTGCTCATGAGGTAGTGTAGAACAGCAACAAAAGAAGTGAGAAGAAGTGGTGTGAAAGAGAAAGAAAAGACGGGGAAAAAAGAACCAAGCAAAGAATAGAAGAGAATCTTATAGGAAACAAAGTTGTGGTCATTGTTTGGTGGCTTTGGTATAGTATAGAAGTGAGAAAACAAAGGAAAAAAGGGGCAACACCGAGCACAGCCGTGCTCAGTGCTAGTGGCTTGTTTTGTGCTGTGTTTCAAAACACGGTCAAGGCGTGTGTTGGTTAGGAACCCCAACACGGCCGTGTTGTGTGTAGGTAGAGTTTTTCTATAGCCAGAGCACAACTGTACTCTAGGACATGGCCAGGATGTGCTTGAGACTAATGTTGCTATGTTTTGCTTTTTAAAAGCTCTAAATGAACTCCAGTAAATGGATAATGATGAGAGGAACCAAAATACAGATAAATTCCTTCTTAATGATGTCTTGTGATGTTAAATCCATCATTTTATTATAAGAAACTAAATCACAAAATACATATAGATGAGATGTATATGAGATGTATGTTCAATGCATGGCATGGATGAAATACATGTAGATGAGATGCATATGAGATGTATGTTCAATACATAGATGAAATACATGTAGATGAAATGCATATGAGATATATGTTCAATGCATGGATGAAACACATGTAGATGAGATGCATATGAGATGTATGTTCAATGTATGGATGAAACACATGTAGATGAGATGCATATGAGATATATGTTTAATCTATGGATGAAATACACATTGATGAGATGCATGTTCCAATTATGGATGAGATACATATGAGATGTATGCTTAAAGCATGGATGAAACATATGTTGATAAAGTGCATGTGTGATGAGTTTGTGAGACGAAATTAGACCGAATCTTTAGGATGACCCTTATAGTGACAAGGTAGCCCAACAACATACGGCACCTTGTGGCTATAACGTGACCTGACGAGGACGTATGGCTTTGAGACAGTATCGAATAGGGGACGCTCTATTAGCCTTAAGTGAGCCAAGGGAGAGTATGCCCACTCTAACTAAGTGCAACCATAATTTTAGGGATTTTATTTGCTAAGAATTGGTGAAGGCTAATGGATGTTAACATTAAATAATTTGATAAGGCATTATAACAATCACATTTCAATAAATTGAAAGGGAGGATGATGCATAGAAAGGATGTTAAAATCCATAAGGGGAAAATGGAAAATTTACCAAATGAATAGTAAATTATACCATATGAATAGTAATTTTTGTAGTTAGTAGTAATAATTTAAAGAGGGAATTCTAATAAAATGAAGATATTAACATCAAAATAGGAAATTACAGTAAGTATAGGAGTAAAGAAAAAGAGTATAAGGGAAAATTAAATTAAGGAAGAACATTATGGTGCAGGTTGTATAATTAAGAGAAATAAGGTGATTGGATATTTACATGTACAATAGTAGGCCGAAATGAATGGGAAGGAATTTTCCAAAAAGTAATGTATATAATCTAAGATTTAAATGTACTATTTAAAGAATTGGATGTCATAAGCTTAAATTATGCAATTAGTTATGAAGAATTAATTAGAAAACTTAGTAAGATTAAGAGGATAAGCCAAATGTTCCACTAGTGGAATTAGGCATGAAATAAAAAGGATAGCACTAGTCTCATCATTTCTTGTAAGAGTATGATGGCATGAATAATGTATGTACCTTGCACTATACATGTTACTAAAAGAATTGAGATATTGAAATAAGTTACTTGGGCTGCATGATATTACTAACAAGCATGACTAGTATAAATTTATGCTGTGATGATAATTAGGGAAATGTCAATATACATATGGATGAACGTGATGATGACAAAATGAGAAAGAAAGTAGAAAATATTATAGGTATGACCCTTGTAATAACAAGGTGACCAAGGAGAGTCATATGGCTTTCATGTTGACACCAGATAGGGGACAGACTGTTAGCCTTAAGTGAGTCGGGAGGAGTATGGCTCACTTCGACCTTGTAACAGTGGTATGTAAGTAGCAGGTGGAAGAATGGCTCACATGGCCCTATTACTGAGATAGAGAAAAAAAAAGAGTAAGTATTATGTATAATTATCTACTAGCATTTGTATTGAATGCATGATAATTACATGTTTGTGCGTAACATGCCTTATCATGATATTTGTATTTAATATGCATCTATTATACATGGCTAACCGTTCTGTAGCATATATAGCTAGACATAATACTATGAGAATAATTTTGTTATATATTGTGATTATTGTTGAACCTATTAGGAACTTTTATTCTCATTACTGTTTGGTATTATGTTCAGATAAAAGTAGTTAAGATGTCAAAGCTGTTCCTATCGCTGATCTTGGAAATCTAATAGGTAGAAATACCCTATCTAGGCCAATTCCATATTATTCAAGATGTGATAGTAGTAAATCTGTTCAAGATACTGGCACATGTACCTCCTCATCCACCCCTTGCAATTAAGGAGTAGTATATTGCTAGTTAGTTGACGAATGTACATATGAAATAGTCACAGTAGCTAAATCATTTTTTCCCATGCTGGGAAGATAATTGGGTACCCTCTTACTTTTTGTATGACAAGTAGTACCAAATTACCCATGTAATGAACTGATCACTTATGTAGTACACTAAATCAGTTCTAATGATATGCTCTTCCATAGAGTTAATGAGTCATGACATTACTAAGGCATTCTAGGTGTCCCAGGCAGTGTACATCAGGTTTAGAGCTTGGAATGTAGGCACACTTACAAGTAAATCAATGAAAATATTTGATACCATGATTAGGAGAAGGATTAACATCATGTGCCTATAAGAAACAAAGTGGGTAGGAGAAAAAATAAAGGAATCAGATGTGTAGGGTTTAAAACTTTGGTATATTGGTAGGACAAGAACTAGCAATGGGATAGGCATAATAATCAATAAGGAGTGGAGGAATGTGGTAGATGTAAAAAGATTAGGAGATAGAATCCTAACTTTGAATCTTGTAACACCCTGGATTTTCTACTAATTATCTTTACAAAATATAATGTTGAGAAGGGTTAAAAAGGATTAAATGGAGCATTTATAAAGAAATAATTATGAATATTAAATAAGGGAATTCTCATTTTTGAAGGAATGATAATTTCTTCCCTTGCAAGACTAGAAATGGGTAGCAATAAGAGGGATAAGGAACCATGAAAAGAGTTGCACAAAATTCCATTGGAGTATGCCTCAAGTGAAGATTAAGAAATAAAGTGCTCATGCATCTAACCAAATAGTTCAATTTTAATGGCATGGCATGATTGTAATTGTTAACAAAAGGAAGGGCTTGGTTTAAGGGGGAAGAAGCTTCTCCAAGAAGCTTCAATTTTTTTATTATTCTTCGCTTGACTTGGTGGAAAAGTCACCAGCCTTAAGGAGAAGGAACACCAGCCACGGTAGGAGAAAGAATGAGGAAGAAAGAAAAAGGGAAAAGAGAAAAAGAGAGAAAGGGGAATGAAGAATAGGAGAGAGAAAGTTGAAACAAGAAGGGAAAAGAGGTAATCTAACTTTCTTAATCTTGGATTTGATCTTGAATCTTTAGAAATAAGTGATGGAGGAAATTTTCTGTAGCTTGGGGTTGAAGGAAGAAAGAGAGAGCTCAACCATCTAGTGAGAGAAACATGTATTTTTGGAGTATAAGGTAAGATCAACACCCTTTTATTAACTTTCTTGATTAAATGACTTGGTGTGTGTCTTATGTGCATTAATGGAAGCATGATAGTAGAATAGATGAGAGCATTGATGAAGCATTTATGGTGTTGATGGCTGACTTGATAAATGTGCATGATGTGGTAATTTGTGAGAAATTGTTGTAGATGGATTTTAAGTTTATTTCATGTTTTTTAGGGATATGTGTGGCTGAAAATTTGGATTTTTATATGCCTAAGATGCATGATTGGTGATTTTCTGGTTTGGGAAGAAAAGGAAGACTTTTTGAATTTTTCGCACCCAAAGCACGGCCAGGTCGTGCTCGAGGCTGGTTGGGAAATCCTGGTACAAAGCATGGGTGCAACATGGTCGTGCTTGGAGGCACGGCCAGGTTGTGTTATGTGCTGGAACGTGATAACACGGGCTCTGTTGTGGGGAGTACAGGCAGAGAGAACAGGCATGAAGTACGGCTGTGCTTTATGTTGTTTACTCGTTTTGGTTGTTTTTACTTCCTTTTTAAATTTTAACCAAGAATTAATGTTTATGAGACTATAATTAGAGTTCTATGAGCTATATATTAGAGAAAAATTAAGTGTTACTTGGTTGTGTAATATCATTTTTGAATTAACTATGAATGCATGAAAGCATGGTGTATGAATACTACATTTAAGTGCCATAAATTACCAATATATACGAACAAAAAGGGTAAATGATATATGTATGTTATGGGAAGATGTAGATGCATGAGCACTTTATTTCATATTGTATGATAGGTCATTGTAGCATGCATAAGAACAATGGTTTATCATGTTCATGATGATTAATGATGTGTGTATTTTGTTGAGACAAGTGATTGAAAAATATGTAAAAAATATGTGTTGGTCAAAAGGACCCTTTCCAAAGTAGGGTAGCCTGGTAACAAGTATCATTCTATTGTGTTGAGGCGACTGACAGTCAGAATGATCCTCTCCAAAGCAAGGTGGCCTAGAAACCGGTATCACTTTACTGTGTTGAAGAGGCTAACAATTCCAGGATGACCCTTACCGACTAAGGTGACCCGAAGATGTGCGGCAATGTAAGGCGACTGAAGGGTCGTGGCTGTGATACGGTACCAGGATAGGGGACACCCTATAGTCTAGAGTGGTCAATGTGGGAATGACTGCTCCGACCAAGGAACCCAGTGGTGGGTGAGTAGTTGAAGAAGGTAAGGGCTCACACCACACTGAGGTTAGATAATTTAAGAACTATCAGATGATGAGCCACTATGGAAAATGTACAAGTACCTTATTAATACATGATTTGTTACATTTATGTGATATTGATGCATAACATGTATATATATATATATATATATATATATATATATATATATATATATATTGTACGTTTATTGTACAAAAGAGAAAACGTTTTTTGTAATTTATACAGCTGAACATAACACGTGAGTTTTCTATTATATTTCTATTTGCTGGATGTTGACCTTACTAGGATTTTATATCTCACTATGTTGTGGTGTTCTGTTCAGATCCTTGACATGTCATTCGTAGTTTTGACCCTCCTAATAGAGCTACAAATAGTGCATGTCCCTTACTTGGGACAATTCATAGTTATGTTGAACCTACTAGTCATTCATATGGTGGAAGTACCTACGCCTGGGCCACCTCCTCCACCAGCTATACCCCAGGGGCGATGGCTATGGGAGCAATAGCATAATAGTTTATATATGTCATTGTAAATGGGCTAACCCATTGTTTTGGTGTAACCACATGGTACTTCACCTTTTAAGTATATACTTAATACCTAGGGTTACACGTGTATATACAAGCTAATCCCTAATGTGTTGTAGAATCATATATATATATATAAGATGCATATATTTTTGGATGGTTACTTATCTGTTGTGTTGATTGGCAACAAAAAAATAGGTCGTTACAAAGTTTGTAGTGGAGTGGGACACTTTTAACATGATTAGTGTTTATGCACCACAAGTAGGTTTAGAGGAACCTTAAAAGATAAATTTTTGGGAGGATCTAGAAGGTTTGGTTCAGGAAATACCTCTGGGAGAAAAAAATTTCCTAGGAAGCGATCTAAATGGGCATGTAGGGAGTGAATCTAAATGTTACGAGGGTATACATGGAGGTTTTGGGTTTAGAAAAGCAAATGAAAAGGATAAAACTATCTTAGATTTTTTTTAGCCTTTAATTTTATAATAGCAAACACTTGTTTTAAGAATCAAGTAGAACATCTTATCACGTACAAGAGTGAGGGAGAAAGCTCTTGAATAGATTTCTTCTTGGTAAGGAAATTACATAGAAAGTATTGCATAAATTTCAAAGTCATATGAGTTAAGAGAATAGTAGAAAGAAAGAGTCAAAAAAAGTTCCAATAGTTAGATGGTGACTTTTGAAGAATGAACAACAAAGAAGCTTTCAAAGAAGGATGGACAAGAAAGGTATTGGGAAATACAAGGAAGTGCTAACAATATGTGGGTCGAGATGGCCAAAGGAATTAGGAAAATAGTAGAAAAGACACTTGGAGAATCTAGTGCCACTGGACCAAAGGGTAAAGAATCTTTGTGGTGGAGTGCAAAGGTGCAAGATAGAATTAAGGTTAAAAGAGAGTGTTATAAAGTGTATCACTTATATAAAGATAATGAAAATTGTAAAAAATATAAAGTTGCTAAGAAGACTGTGAGTGAAGTGAGATCTAGAGCTTTTAAAGGGATATATCAATCTTTAGGAACTAAAGATGAAAGGAATTTTTAGGCTAGCGAAAAATAAGAAAAGAAAGACAAGAGACCTAGATCAAGTGAAATGTATTAAAGATGAATAGGGTAATGTCTTGGTAAAGGAGCAAGATATCCAAGCACGATAGAAGAGTTACTTTTAAGGGCTTTTTAAAGAAAAACATAAGTTTTCCTGTTACTCCAATAGATTAAATATTGTAGAAGATGACCGAAATTATATTTTTTATCGTAGAATTCAAGAGTTTGAAATAGTGAAAGCTTTGAAGAGAATGGATAATTGCATAACTATGCCAACTATACGGGGATAAACTCATGAGCCATACTATGAAGTTATGATGGGAGAAGGTCATTGAGCAAAAATTAAGAAAAAAGACTTAAGTCATAAAGAATCAATTTGGTTTCATACCAAGAAGGTCAACTATGGAAGCAATTTACTTACTACGAAGATTGATGAACAGATATCAAAGAAATAAAAAATATTTACATATGATTTTCATCGATTTGGAAAAGACGTATGATAAAGTGCTGAGAGAGGTTTTATGGAAGGCTTTAGAGAAGAAAATAGTACACATAGCTTATATTTGAGCAATCAAAAATATGTACAATAGGATCATGACTTGCGTGAGAACACAAAATGGGGATACAAAGGATTTTCTCACAAGTATAGGACTACATCAAGGTTTATCTCTAAGTCCATATCTTTTTAACTTGATTTTAGATGTATTCACTGAACATATCCAAGATTTGGGGCCTTGATGTGTATTTTTGCATATGATATAGTACTAGTTGGTGAATCAAATGAGGAAATAAATATGAAGTTAGAGTCATGGAAACAAGCTTTGGAAACATATGGTTTTTGTATAAGTAGAAATAAAACAGAATATATGGAATATAATTTTAGTAAAAAATGAACAAATACGAATTTAGAAGTAAAACTTTGATATCATCTTATGAGAAGTAAAGGAGAACATAAACTATAGGACTCAAGTGGGATGAATAAAATGAAGGAAAGCTTCTATTGTCATTTGTGATCGAAGAATGTTACTCAAGGTTAAAGGAAAATTTTATCGTACAGCCATAAGACTAGCAATATTGTATGGTACTATGTTGGGCTGTTAAAAGACAACATAAAGATAAAATCAATGTCGCAAATAAGAAAATGTTGCGTTAAATTTGTGGACACATTAGAAGAGATATGATTAGGAATGAATGCATTAGAGAGAAAGTTGGGGTAACACCTATTGTGGAAAAGATGGTCGAATCTTATTAAGAAAATCATGATTTAAGAGTTCAACTAAAGTTTTGCAAGAATATAAATTTTTAGAAATTTTTGGGATACTTTAGGATGAAAAATAATATTATTATATATATATAATAAAAAAATAAATTTTAATTATTTAATTATTAAATAATAACAAGTAAAAAGAAAGAAAGAAAAAGGGGGAGGAGGAGATGCAAGCGTGAAGAGAAATTTGCAAACTTTTCGTGGGCGAGTGAATAGTATTTTCTCTCTCCTCATTTTTTCTTTCTAGATCTAGAGTACTTTTGAGAATCTGATCTCAAAACTACGGATACCACTGGATTTAAGACGAAGAGTACTACAATATTGGCTGAATAATTTTTCAAATCAGTTGTAGAATCACCGCAGATCAAAAGTAGAAAATCTTAGAAAAAGGTTAGTTCTAAAACTTTTAATTAGATACTTCAAATTGAAAATCTGATACTGTATATGGATTCAAGAGATAGATAAACCTTAGGATATGAAATTTTTTAGCCATCTGAAAACTTTTTGTATGTCGTGAACAGTAAACCTAGCCAGTATAAATAGTGATTTCCGATGGTGAATAGTAATTCTGACCACAAATAGTATCCATCAATTGACCAGTGTTGACCAAGCTCCGAGAGGCCAAATTTCGCGATTCTAGAGTCATTTCCTAGGTTTTTGGACCCTCCGGACTCATTTTTGAGGTCTATTTGATTAAATTTGGATTGCAAAAGTATATTTTAGAGCTATCCCACCTGGAGCCTTACCTTGTGAGTAGATAATTCTTTCTATGACTTACCCTATGCTTTTATTGAACTTTAAATGTATAATTGATTATGTTTACAAGTTATTTATACTTTTATATGTCTCTAAAATGGATTAAATTATCTAAATTTTTTACAATCTGGTATATAGTTCATAAAGAGTATGGTTTTGAAAATGAATTTTTAAACTCATTAAATATGTGATTTTAAATGTATTTTTCATTATATGGTAAAGGAAATATATTGGACATATGGCATTGATATGTAAAGCTATAAGATTGCCTTCGAAATGGTCATATATATGTGATTACCCTGATTGGAAAGTTTCAAACAGGGGAATTGTACTTAGATTGAAAATTCTGAATTTATACTGAAACCTCTGTTTTGAATGATATGGCATATGTGTAAATGATAATTTATGTGGAGGAATCCTATTGGAAACACTGTTTGCTAAAGCAGGTGATGTTAACCCTGGTGCACCTTGACACCTCAGCTAGTAGGGGTGGTGCTAGCCTCGTGTGATGACCAACACACGGGATATGATATGTGAAGAAGAGCGGGATGCCTCCTATCATGGCGAAATGTCGACTATATGATATGTGTTTTGCCCTCCCTTACTGTGTGCTTAGACAATGCCCATATTAGAAGCCCTTTGTGTGTCCTCTTGAATGGTGGTAGGGCAAACCTTAGCTAGGATGCTCAGATTAGGCAAATCCCACACCACCAAAGTACGGAAGTGCTTGAACTCTGATATAGTGGTTCTGATATGGAATCCTCCTAATATTTTGAAGTAAAATATTTTGATGCATAACAACATTTGTTTAATGATCATACAGTACAGTATATGGTTTTGGATATCTGAATATCCTTTGTTTTGAGAATATTTGAAATGCGGGTCCCATATAGATGTACTTCCGAACTGTATTTTCTATTTGACAAATTTTAAAATATGAGTGCATCCATATGTTGACCTAAGAGGTCATAGGAGATATTATCTCCTCACTGAGTTTTCAAACTCACTACATGATACTTATATTTTTTTCAAATAAGGATACAGAGTTTAGTCCTACAGCTACGTGATCAACAAGGTGTTATACTATCTGGGTGAGCTTACGTTGTTTCCAAGGCTCACGATGTTTAAATTATTTTGTACTTGTATTCTAGAGTATGCTCTAAACGTAACAGGCAGGATCCCTATTTCTACTGTAATATATGTATCAAGACTTGGCCTGTATATTTCGTTATATTGGAGAACTTGTAAACATATATTATTAATCTTGATATGTGATATACTTAAAGCAAGTATGCAATAGAATAATGTTAAAGTTATCTACTTTTCATGACAATCGTGTTCCCTTAAATTAAGGGCGTGACAAGTTAGTATCAAAGCATTAGGTTTTCCTATGGCTATCAGAGCAAAGGATTCTTTAGTAGGACCTTTAGTATGAATATGAGCTAGACATAGTTATACTTTAGGTGCTGTTGAGGGATTCTATAGGGTTTTAATTTCCTTTCCATTCCAAGTTTGTTAAAGTTCCTAGTATAAGGCCGACTAAATATTATGGTATTTTTAAAAAGATATTTTGTTTTCTATAGCCTATGATGCTGCCAAAAACTAGAGCAGTTGCTAAAAAAGCTGTAGATCGTGCACCCTCTACAAAAGAGTCTGCACAATCTACAATTCCAGTACAAAGAGGACGTGGTAGAGGCCAACCTAGAGGAACAAGCAAAGGTAGAAGGCGTGCACAGGATACGAGAACCCCAAGACATTATGAATAGGTCCATGTATCTGATAGAGTCCCTGAGGAGAGAGTAGAACCACCTTAGGAGCTATATGATAGAACAGCTGATATGATTGCTAGCATATATAGGAGTTTAGAGACATTAGCTGGATTTATAGTAGAACAGGGCAAGAGGGATGGCCAGCCACTAGAAAATGCTTATGAAGCGTAAGAATTGGAAAGACCAGCTGAATAAGAGAACAAGTTTCAGGGACTGAGGTAATATTACCGTAATTCCTAAAGCTGAAGCCCTCAACTTTTTTGGGTCAAATATTCAGGAAGACCTACAAATATTCATTGATGCTGCAAAATAAATTCTCAAAGCTTCGAGGTGTTCCATTAGAAGATCTATTAAACTAGTGTCTTTTCAACTCTCAAATGTGGCCCAGGTTTGGTTTGAGACTCTAGTATAAGGAAGAGCAATTACTTTACCACTAATAGAGTGGGATGAATTTAAGGAATCATTTATGACTCGTTTCTTGCCAATGAGTGAAAGGGACAAGATGACCAGGGAATTTGAAGAATTAAGATAGACACCAAACAAGACAATTTCTAAATATGACATTCGTTTTATCCGATTGTCTAGATATACACCATATCTACTTCCTAATGAAAAAGATAGAATTAAGATATTTGTTTCAGGGTTGATACGTCTATTGTTTAAGTTGGTGGATCCCCAGATGAACCATTTTTCAACTTATTCAACGGCTGTAGATTGTGCTAGAATGATGGAAACACGAGAGCTAGCAAACATAAAAGGTCTAAAGAAAAGAAAAAGAGATCGATATAGTAATATCTAGACTAGTTATAATTCTAATGTCAGAGGACCAAGATTTCAAAATCTACAGTGTTTAACTCAAGCAGGATCTGGTAGCTCTACCCAGACATCAATCAATATCAATAAGTAAAGAATGATTCAAAGAGATATGAGACTTACTAGTTAATAAGATTCAAGATCGATTCCATTATGTCTCATTTGTAGTAGGCCTCATACTAGACAGTGTCGTAGAGAAACTAGTGCATGTTTTAAGTGTGGACAAATAGGTAATTTGATGAGAAATTATCTACAATTATGAAATTTGAGTCAAGCATCAATACAGCCAGCTTCACCCCCTGCATCTGTACCAGCAATACCAAATAGAGCAGCTTCAATTCAAACAAGTAGTGATGGTACTAGTAGAGGAATAGAAAGTCAAGGCCGAGAACAATCTTAAGTTTTTGCCTTGACACGACAAGATGCTCAAGCCTCAAATGCAGTGATGATAAGTACATTATCAGTATGTTCCCATAGAGCATATGTACTATTTTATCCTATTTCTACTTATTCTTATATATCACCCTGCTTTGCAAAGAAATTGGGTAGAAATCCTACTAGTTTACATTATTCTTTTATGGTTGCTACTCCAATGGGAGAATTCTTACTAGTAAATTATGTGTATAAATTGTGTGAGATTTTGATAAAAGATAAGCAGACTCCTGTAAATTTGATAGTTCTAGATATGGTAGACTTTGATGTGATACTAGGAATGGATTGGTTGTCATTTTTCCATGCCATTTTAGACTATCACCTTAAGGTGATTAAGTTTAATATTCTCGGAGAATCTTTCTTCTTGATACAAGGAGATCGTAGTGAGGTACACAGTAATTTAATCTCTGCTCTAATAGCTCATAAACTATTACAAAAAGGATGCCAGGGGTATTTAGCAATGGTCAAAGATGTTGATATGAAATACACCAATGTAGAGAAAGTTTTAGTGGTTAGAGAATTTGTTTATGTCTTTCCTGAGAAATTACCAGGGTTACCTCCAGAATGAGAAATTGAGTTTGGTATTGATTTACTTTTGAGAACCCAAAAATTATGAAAATGTGACCAAACCTTCCATGAAAGGTAAAATTTCAGTCAAAGCAAAGGAAATGGGTAAGAATGACCCCAAATCCAAGAGGGAAAAATAAGAACCATGTGAAAAAATAGTAGTGTAATAATAATCAAGATTAAGTCACATGGCATTAGGACAAAATATCTATATCCTACATTCATAATTTCAACAAATAGGTAATAATACTTACATTAGGACAAAACATCTATATCCTACATTAATAATTTCAACAAGTAGGTAATAATACATAGTATTATGACAAAATATCCTTATCCTACATAAATAATTTCAGCCAAGCAAGGGAGATTCAATAGCTAAAAATTTGCCACCTAGAAAGGCAAACCTATCATACTTGAGTGAGACAAAAGAAAAAGGAAATGAATCCCTAAATCAAAGGGACCTTGTCCCTTGTTTTAAGAACATTTTATCGTGATTTTTAAAATACAAATCTCATTTTACTATGCATATCTTGACTAAGGGAGAGGAAGACAAGAACATGAGTTGTCTTTCTACAAAAAAAACAACCAAGTGCATCCTAATTGTGATAAAGTAGACCCATGATTATAAAAGGTGAACCACTTGATAGTTTATTTAAGCAAAACACACTCTTATAACATTATAATTTTGTCCAAGTGAGGGAGAGAAAAAATATAAGCCAGGTAGAGTGAGGAAAAGAGAGAAAGAGAGGAGAAGAGAGGAAGAAAGAGGAAGGAGAAGTCTAGAGGACTAAGTACTCAAGGTAAGTTAGCTTAATCACCACTTGAATCCATATTTCTTCTTCATTCTTGGGGTTCAAAAACTCACCCTCTTCTCTTATTCAAACTGTTAGAAAAGCTAAGGAAAGGGAGAAATCTTGCTACTTCCTTCAAGAGGAAACAAGAAAAAGAATTTACTAATTGAGCTAGGGAGATCTTTAGATAAGTTTAACAATATGTCTTTTTGAAAAAAAAAACTTTGAAATTTGTAACATTTATATGAGATTTTGATCTTAGAACTTAGATGAAATTTACAATATTTACTACTTTGATGATTGGTCATGGATGTTGCTATATCATGTTACATGTTATCTTGCATATAATGGATGTTTTGAACATTTTGGTTTGTGTGGAAGGTTCTGCATAGATATGGCTATGGGTGGTAACATTTTAGGATTTTTAGGCTGCTATTTTGTATATTTGAATATGGTGAAAAATTAATGGAAGATGATTAGATGTAAATTAGGAAGAAAATGGAAGAAGACGTAATAAAATGATGAACTAAAATCTTAGGAAAAGTTTGGTTAGGAAACTGGATTTCGGAATAACCAGGGAAGCTTTTGTTTTTAAAATTTTAGGAAGAATTAGTTAGAAATTAAAAGAAATGGTTTACATGAAAAATGTCGATATATGTCTCACGGATTTTTAACCACTAGAATCACTTAATTTGGAGCCTAGATCAAGGAGATATGGTTAAATTAGTAAGCAGTGGTTAGAAATTAGTTAACTAGGGAAGAATCTGTTAGGTAAGTTTCTATGTTTGCATTTCTGGGCAACATCTGTAGAGAATTAAAGGAAATTGTTAACATAATAGATATAGATATATGTCTCACGGATCTATAGGCTCTAAAATCACTTAATTTTGAATCCATATAAGGGAGATATAGCTGATTAATGAGTAAAGGTCAGAATCAGTCTATAATCTAGGGTGGTAAATGTAATTGTTTTTGTTTTTTATTTGTTTGGAATAATTCGCAAAGAATCTGAAGAAATAATAAACATGAAAGTTATAGATAAGTGTCTTAATTTTTTACAGCTTTGGAATCGCCTCAATTGGAGTTTGTATGAGAGAGATATGGTTGAATAAGTGAGGAAAGGTCACAGAACACAGCTAGGCCGTGTTCTGGATTTCTTCAACACTGGTAGGCCGTATTTAAGGCTGTTTTTGAGTATGTTTGAAGTATTTTCAAGCATGGCCATGTCCTAGAACATGACCAGGCCGTGTTAAAAATTGGTGAAGCTTATTTTTAACATTTTTTTACCCTAAATGAACTTCATTAACTATAGAGTAATAATAGAAACCAAATTGGAGAAGAATGCCCTATAAAATTTGTGAGAACATGTGTTAGAAATGATATAAGTAGGAGGAAAGTAAGTAGAGGCCAAGCATAAAGAAAATGAAAAGATGAAAATAATATTTAAAAAAGAAGAAGAATCTTATAAATAAAAATAATAAATACTAGTGTATTCCTTAGCCATTGCCATTGCATGAACTACTTACCATCTTAAGTGTGTAATTTTGACATGAAAATATTTTATAAAGTGATATTCAAAAATGGTTATGATCATGACATGATTTTATTTTACCAATGATTTTTGGTAATGATTATACTTTGATGATAAATTATGCCATGTTAGTATAATGAACATACTTGTTATTGAAATCATATTTTTGGCTATTAATTTGAAAATAAAATAAAATAAAAGAGACGAGCATGGTCACATCATGGTCCATGTGGTGCACTAGTAAGGGACACCCTACTCAAGGCTATGATTATGTTAATGAGAAAAGAAAGAGAAAGTGTACCATGTCGGATGGAGCGAGAAAAGTCTGTACCGGAGAGTAGGAAGTACTCACCCTGACCAGGGTAGCTTGATATAAAATTAAGTTGATAGTCATCATATGATATTTTGAAAATAGGTATTCATGCCATACATGTCATTACTGTACAATTTTCATGTGTGTAGATAAAGTACATTCATGTGACATAAAATATTTACTGTAACTTATACAGATGAACATGACGTAACGAGCATTATTGATGATGATTATGATTTATTGTTGAACCTACTAGGATTTAATTCTCACTATATTTTCATATCATGTTCAAAAAACTAAGTTATGCATATTTTTCTATGGCTCTGGCTTTTAGTGTACAATAGATCGAGTTACTCTATGTTAGACAGATCCCAGAAATTAATAAGGTGTTTATTGTCGAGTTTGCTAAGATCCCAGTGAAGGTGCAACCACCCGCACCCGTATCTCCAGAATTGGTCAACATGGATGAATAAGATGTAGATATTTATGTGTTTGATTTTTATACAGACATTTTGATTAATAATGTGTAAGTGAACTCAGAATTGTATCAATATTAATAGTATACCTTAAACCTTGAATTATGCTTTGTTATATTAATCGAATGTTATTATGAGTCAAGTAATTAGAAGTAAAAAAGTAATGACTTTTTAGGACTTTACAAATATATGTAAAAATAAAAATGGAGTTGTTATAAAAGGAATAAATTTTCACTGGTCAGATGAATATAAAATAAGTTTCTAGAAACTCAAGGAATGTTTGACTACGGCACCAGTAATGTCTATTCCTTTAGGTACCAGAGGATACACGGTATATTGTGATGCATTAAGAATTGGATTAGGGTGTGTATTGATGCAACATGGCCGAGTCATTGTATATGCATTCAGACAATTTAAGCCACATGAGCAAAATTATCCAACTCATGACTTGAAAATGAAAATGGTAGCAATAGTTTTTGCTCTCAACATTTGGAGACATTATCTATATGGTGAGACATGTGAAATCTATACAAATCATAAAAGTTTCAAATACATTTTTCAACAAAAAGATCTTAATTTGAGACAAAGACGATGGATGGAATTACTTAAATATTATGACTGCACAATACTATATCATCTAGGTAAGGCCAATGTAATGACTGATGCATTAAGCAGAAAATCTAGTAGTAGTTTGGCTCATATCACAGTGGTAAGGAGGCCGTTAGTTAAAGAAATGCATAAGTTGGAAAGTCATAAGATAGTATTGGAAGCAAAGGATCCAGGGATACTATTGGCCCATATACAGTTTCAACCGTCTTTGGTTGAGCAAGTGAAAAAGGAACAGGAAGAGGATGCCTATTTATGCAAGAAAATTGAAGAGGTAAAAATGACAGCGATGTTGAATTTACTGTAGACTCTAAAGAAATTTTGAGATTGGGCAAATGATTGTGTGTACCTAATAAAGAAGAACTCAAAAGAGAGATTCTAAGAGAAGCTCATCAATTTACATATACCATTCATCCTAAGGTAACTAAAATGTATAAAGATTTAAAAGAAATTTATTGGTGGGACAATATGAAGAAAGATATAGTTAATTATGTCTCTCGATGCTTAACTTGCCAGCAGGTAAAAGCAGAACATCAAAGGCTTGTGGGGTTACATCAACAAATAGAAATACCTAAATAGAAATGGGAGAGAATAACTATGGATTTTGTTACAGGGCTACCATGGATACCAAAAAGAGTTTTACTCAATATGGGTGATCATTGATAGGTTGATTAAATTAACACATTTTCTACCAGTGAAAATCATATATATCGTAGCTTAGTATGCAAATCTGTATTTGAATGAGATAGTGAGACTTCATGAGGTACCGATATCGATTATTTCTGATCGAAGACCACACTTCACAGCTTGTTTTTGGAGAGTCTTCCAAGAAGCTTTGAGCACAAAGTTAAATCTCAGTATTGTTTTCAATCCTCAAACAAATGGCAATCTGAGCGAACCAACCAAATATTGGAAGACATGCTTTAGGCATGTGTGCATGATTTTTAAGGTAATTGGAAAAGATTCTTGCCCTAAGCTGAATTTGCTAATAACAATAGCTACCAAGCCAGTATACAAATGGCATCATTTGAGATTTTACATGAAACATCATAGGCCTCCTAATAGGTGGGTGAGTTGAGTAAAGTTAAGCTTTTTGAATCTAATTTGGAATAACATGCAATAGATAAAATATGACTAACCTAAATTGATAATGCTTGTTTGGAGAACATGTTTCAAGCATATGTTTTCGAGTTTGGTGGGAGATCCCTTAGTAGAATTTTCCTATAATAAAATGATATTGGATGACTTAAAGCCTTATGTAAGAGGTGTTATAAACTTTCTGTTAAATGATTCAGTGGAGTCAGACTTATCGTAAGATGTTGATAAAGTGAAATTGATTAGAAAAAGAATACAAGAAACTCAATATAGGCAAAAAATCTAGAAGGACTAAGAATGTTGAGAACTAAAAATTATCAGCTGGTGATCAAATATTCTTGAAAGACTCACCCATGAAAGAGGTAATAAGGTTTGGAAAGAAGGAAAAAGTTAAGCTCTAGTATATAGGCTCTTTTGAAATCTTGAACAAAGTATGCATAGTATATATCGCCTAACTTTGCCATCAGGATTAAGTGATGTTGGTGCAGTCTTTCTTGCATCAATGCTAAAGAAGTACCTATCATATTCTTCTTATGTTATTTAATTCTAAGAAATTCAATTAGACAAGAATTTTGCTTAATTATGGGGGGGAATTCGATGTCTATTATTGATCGACAAGTGAATAATTTATGGTTGAAGGAAATCCCTATGACTAAGGTTATATGGCAAAATCACTCAAGTAAAGAGACTCTTTAAAAAGTAAAGATGATATACAAAAGAGATATCCCTCATTTACTTGAGTAATGAGGTTAATAACTGTAATTTATGCCTTTGACTTCATTCCTTACTTGTGATAGGATAGTTTGAAATTCAGGAACCGAATTTCTTAAAGGGGGAAGAATGTAATATCTTGTAATTTTTAAATAATAATGTTTTACTATAAATAAAAATATTTTTATTTTAAATTATTATGTTTTACTAAAAGTAAATACGCTTTTAATTAAAATAATTTTTGTTTTGCTTAAAATAATTATATTTGGCTTTAAATAAATTTTTATTTTATTTTTTATAAATTTCTTTCTTTTAATACGCATGAAGTTATTTTATATTATGATTTGTTTTATTAAAAATTTTATTAAGAAAATTATGATTTAAGAGTTCAACTAAAATTTTGCAAGAATATAATTTTTTAGAAATTTTTGAGATACTTTAGGATAAAAAAATAATATTATTATATATATAATAAAAAAATAAATTTTAATTATTTAATTATTAAATAATAATAAGTAAAATAAAAGAAAAAAAGGCGGGAGATGCAAGCGTGAAGAGAAATTTGCAAAATTTTTGTGGGTGAGTGAATAGTATTTTCTCTCCTTTTTTTTCAGATCTGGAGTACTTTTGAGTATTCGATCTCAAAACTAAAAGTACCACTGGATTCATGACAAAAAGTACTACGATATTGACTGAATAATTTTTTAAATCAATCACAAAATCGCCGCAGATCGAAAGTAGAAAATAAAAAAAATAGGTTTTGAAACTTCTAATTAAAGACCTCAAATTGAAAATCTGATATCATAGATGGATTCAAGAGATAGATAAACCATAGGATATGAAATTTTTCAACCATCTAACAACTTTTTGTGCTTCGTGAACAATAAATCCGACCAGTATAAATAGTGATTTTCCGACAGTGAATAGTAATTCTGATTGTAAATAGTAGCCATCAGTTGATCAGTGTTGACCAAACTCCCAAAGACTAAATGTTGCGATTCTAGAGTCATTTCCTAAATTTTTATACCCTCCGAACTCATTTTTGAGGTCTATTTGATCAAATTTGGATTGAAAAAAAATATTTTAGGACTATCCAATCTGGAGCCTTACCTTGTGAGTAGATAATTTTTTCTATGATTTACCCTATGCTCTCTTAAACTTTAAATGTATAATTGATTATGTTTACAAGTTATTTATACTTTTATGTCTCTAAAATGGATTAAATTATCTGAATTGTTTACAATCTGGTATAGAGTTTAAGAAAGTATGGTTTTGAAAATAAATTTTTAAACTTCTTGAATATGTGATTTTAAATGTATTTCTCATTATATAGTAAAGAAAATATATTGTGCATGTGGCATTGATATATAAAGCTATAAGATTGCCTTCAAAATGGGCATATATATGTGATTACCCTGATTGGAAAGTTTCTAACAAAGGAATTGTACTGAAATTGAAAATTCTGAATTTATACTGAAACTTTTGTTTTGAATGATATAGAATATGTATAAATGATAATTTCTGTGGATGAATCTTATTAGAAACAATGTTTGCTAACAATAGATGATATTGGTCCTAGTGTACCATAACACCTCAGTTAGCAGGAGTGGTGCTAGCCTCGTGTAACGACCAACACACGGTATATAATATGTGAAAAAGAGCGGGATGTCTCCTATTTGGGTGAGATGCTAACTATATAATATGTGATTTGTTCTCCCTTGCTATGTACTTGAAAAATGCCCATATTAGAGTCCCTTCGCGTGTTCTCTTGAATGGTAGTAGGGAAAACCTTAGTTGGAATACTGAGTTTAGACAAATCCTACACCACCAAAGTACGAAAGGACTTGAACTCTGATATAGTGGTTCTAATATGGGATCCTCCTAATATTTTTATGTGAAATATTTTGATGCATAACAACTTTTTTTTAATTATCATACAGTACAATATATGATTTTAGATATTTGAATATCCTTTATTTTGAGAATATTTGAAATACGGGTCTCATATGGATGTACTTCAAAATTGTATTTTCTATGTGCCAAATTTTAAAATATGAGTACATCCATATGTTTACCTAAGAGGTTATACGAGGTATTATCTGCTCACTGAGTTGTCAAACTCACTACACAATACTTACATTTTTTTTTCAGATAAGAATACAGAGTTTGGTCCTGTAGCTACGTGATCAACTAAGTATCATACTTTCTGAGTAAGCCTACGTTTCTTCCAAGGCTCACAGTATTTAAATTATTTTATACTTATATTCTATAGTATGCTCTGAACGTCACAGGTAAGATCTCTGCTTCTACTGTAATATGCATATCAAAACTTGGCCTATATATTTGGTTTTATTGGAGAACTTGTAAACATATGTTATTAATCCTGATATATGATATACTTGAAGCAAGTATACAATAAAATAATGTTAAAGTTATTTGCTTTTCGTGACAATCGTGTTTCTTTAAATTAGGGACGTGACAGAAACCATTAATAAAGATTTAACAATTAATAATATCTATATTAATTTCATTTATAATTTGTCACTATAGCGTCGTTTGATCTATGTAGCTAATCTCACTTAGTGAAAAAAATAAGTTTTGTCGTATTAATCAATAGATATTTGTGTATTTTGTTAATCTATATCACCAATTTGACTAAAAATGAAAAGACTAAATTAATAAAAATAATAATAAAGGAAATAGTAAATTAAGAATGATTAAAAATGAAGATCAAATTTAAATTGAAAAAAAAACTACTTATTTTAACACCAAAACATTAGGGAGCTTGGTATATCTGCCATTTTGATTCAAATATCTTGAATGATTGCGATTATCCAAGATATTTACATTTAGCACTCTAGTATTCAAACTTGTAGGTGTCATCCAAAAGACTATATTATTTTGCATAATATATAATCATCTCAAAACCACGAAATCTCATGTTGTGGCTGTAACGCCCCTAATTTACGTTACGTAAAAAAAAAAATTTTGTTATTATTTTTCGCAATAAGATATTTTCTATAAAGATAAATAATTCAATTCTTTATCATGGGAACCAATACATAAAGGATCTCTCATGTATACACAATATACATACTAAGTCTATAAACATCAGAGTATAGCAGAAACAGGGATCCTGCCTATAGCGTTCAAAGCACTCTAGAATACAAACACGGTATAATTCAAAGACCGTGAGCCTTGGAAGCAACGTAGACTCACCCAGAGAATATATCACCTATCTGCCGAATCAGACTCTGATATTCTTATCTAAAAAAATGTGAAAATATCGTGTAGTGAGTTTGACAACTCAGTGAATAAATAATTCCTCCTATGACCTCTTATGTCAGCATATGGATGTACTTATGTTTTAAAATGTGTCACATAGAAAATACAGTTCAGAAGTACATTCATATGAGACCCATATTTCAAATATTCTCAAATCAAAGGATATTCAGATATCCAAAACCATATGCACCATGGTATGATCATTAAACAAATGTTGTTATGCTCAACTGTATAAGCTATAGTAAAATATTAAGATCTAGAGATAAAATCATCAGTTTTAAAATGACCTGCCTCACTCGGCGATCTGGTCAATGTAATTTGAAAATGACCTGCCTCACTCGGTGATCTGGTCAATGCAATTTAAAAATGACCTACCTCAGTCGACGATCTGGTCAATGCAATTTGCTATACGCATAGTGACCTCGACCCTAGTCACAATAAGTGATCAGAAAATATGAGTACATCACCCTCCTGCCTCCTCACATTACCATTGTCACCCGGTTGGAGCGGCCCTCCCCCGGCTCACTCAGGCTAATAGGGCATCCCCTATTCGGTACCGTCACAAGCCATACAACCAGCCGATATGCATCAATACATATATATACATGTAAAATATCAAGCAACTCGCCATGAGCTTTACGCTTGCCATTCAATCTCATTTATAATATGACATGCATCATTTTCACAAGTATATAACTTTACAAATCAATGCATCGTGCACATAATATTCACTTTATCAAATAATGATAAATACATTTAAAATCACATATTCAATTAGTTCCAAAATCCATTTCTAAAACCATACTCTTCTTGAACTATGTGACAGTTCGTAAGTATAACAAATATTTTAACACATTTCAGAAACTTATAATAGTAAATAATTTATAATCAGAAATAATAATAAATTTATAATTCAAAAAGAGCATGGGGCAAGTCATAGAAAGAAGTATCTACTCACAAGGTAGAACTCCTGATTGGACAGCCCTAAATTGTACTTTTCCAAGTTGAATTTGACCAAACGTGTCCGGAGGGTCCAAAAACTTAGGAAATGACCTCAGAATCTTGGTCAACGCTGGTCAACGCTCAAGGTACTGTTCAACGCCAGAATCACTATTTACTGCCACTATTCACGCCGAAAATCACTATTCACCGCCACATAAAAAGTTACCAAATGACCGAAAGATATACATATCCTAATGTTTATCTAACTTCTGAATCCATCTGCGGTGTCAGATTTCTAATTTGAGGTCTCTAAGTAAGAGTTTTAGAATTTATCTTTTTCTGAGATTTTCTACTTCAGATCTACAGCGATTCAACAGTGGATTTGAAAAACTGATCGGTCAAAACTGTAGTGTTCTTCGTCCTGAATCCAAAAGCACCTTCAGTTTTGAGATCGGAAGACAATAGGCACTCCAAATCTAGAGAGAAAGTTGAAAGTTACTATTCACTCACTATTCATCGAAATATATTTTTTTGGTTTTTCGAATCCTGCAATGCGTCGTCCCCTAACCCTTGCCTACTTTTTTTTATAATAATTATTATTATTATTTATTAATTAAATAATAAGATTTTTTTTATATAAATTCATATAAATTTTGTTTTTCATCCTAAAATATTCCAAAAATTTCTAAAAATTTACATTCTCATAAAATTTTAGTTAAACTCTTAAATCATGATTTTTCTTGATAAAAATCTCAATAAAACAAATCACAAAATAAATATATTTATACATAATAAAAGAAAGAATATTTCTAAAAATACAACAAAAATTCATTAAAGGACAATATAATTATTTTAAGCAAAACAATAATTATTTTAATTAAAAATATACTTGCTTTTAGTAGAACATAATCCTTTTTAAACAAATAAAAATATATTTGTTTATAAAAAAACATTATTATTGAAAAACAAAAATTACGGGATGTTATAGTAGCACATTTAGTTAGATTAACTTTTGTAAAATACTAATTATATCTTTTCTGTAAGAAAATTATATCATGATAAACAAAAATCAACTTTTTGTCTCTTAAATTTGACCAAAGTTTTACTTTTGTCCCAAAACGTTTTTTTGGTCAATTCTTGTCTCAGATATTATATTTTCGTTCCAAAATTTTTCTCTTTGTTAACTCCGTTAATTATACTTGAAAATTTGCTTAAGCAGCTCACAAAATTGCACACATGGACCTACAGCTAAGATATTGATGTGGTTAATGCCAGAAAATCACATCACTTTCTCCATCTAATGTGGCTATTTAAAAATTAAAAGATTAAATTGTCCTCAATTCAAAAACTTAAAAAATATCCAGTGCTTTAAAAACACAAAAATGACTAATAACCCATCCGTGATTTGTGAAGATGAAAAAAAACAAGCACCACAAAACACTATACAGAGGCAAGCACTATTACTCATAGATAAGAAGCAGGCCATCTTTGATTAAAAAAATGATTAGTTGTTCTAAAACCCTCTGTCAAATAATGAATTCATGACGGATACAAAACCAAGAGAGGTTTCAAGTTTTTTGAAGGTTTAAGGAGAGGAGAGAAACATGTATCATAGTGTTTGTTTTCTTCTTTATCTTTGCAAATCGCATATAGGTTATTAGGCATTTTAATTTTTTTCAAACGTGGGATATTTAAAGTTTCTGAATGAAAGGGTCCTTTAATCTTTTAATTTTCAAATAGTCACATTAGATGAAGAAAGTAATGCAGCCTTCTACTACCAATCACGTCAGATCTTAATAAAAAGGTGTAGGTTTACGTGTGCAATTTTGTGAGCGGCTTAAAAAAAATTAACAGTGCCATAACGGATTAATGGAGAGAAAAACTTTAGAACAAAAATGTATCATTTAGAACAAGAATAAAACCTAAAAACTACTCTAGGGACAAAAGTGAAACTTTGGTGAAATTTAAGAGACAAAAACATATTTTTTTACCCATCTTTTTATCCTTTTCGGGCCATAACTTTATCATGTTTTCTCTTTTGCCATCATGAACTTTTATTTCTCAATATCCTTTTGTATGCTTATGATGAAAGATCACCACTCAAATTTATCCTTTTTATTATTTTTTATTTTTATTTTGTAAGATTAATTAATTAAAATTTCAAGTTTTTTATAACTGAAAATGAGTGATCAATTAATTTGGACCATTCCATATTTTTGACTCAAGCTCGGTTAAAAACTAATTGTCCAAAAAAAAACACTTTAGTTTTAATCAAGCTAAAAACTAAGTTTACGCCTAATAAAATTTAATGAAAGTTATTTTGGCTTTTTAGTTTTTTTAAAATTTTCAAGGTCGAATAAATATAAAAGACACATTTTATATTTTTTATTTCAATTTTATTATTTTTTTTGTATTAATAAAATTCTGAATATGTAGGGAGATTGATTAGCTTTGACGCATGCCTAGATTTTAGCTACTTCGATTTTTATTTTTAGCTCTTTTAACTATATTTTCTTTGCTTGTTCAGGCGGATAACTAATCCTCCTAATTTGTACAAAAATTGCTTCAAAAGAGTGGAGAAGCAACATATTTAAAAAAAAATTATAAATTACACTAACAAAACAACTACAAGAAACTTCAGCTAGGGGTTGGAATGGAACTTTGAACACCACTAAAGGAACGAGGAAAAATTGATTCTCCTCTTTTGTTCAATGGGTGATTGGAGACAGCATTGCCTCCTGGTTTGGCGTTATGGTTGTCTTCTGGATGTTGGGACTGCAAGGATGAAATTGAGGACGCATAGGGCTGTGCCGCATGCAGATTGAAGTAAGAGAAGCTTTAGTGTGTTTTGGGGAGGTGGTTTTCCGGGTTAACATGGCCAACAGCCAGAACATCGCATTCTAGTATGAGAAAAGAAAAAAGTTGGGCCTTCCAAGATCAGGATAATGAGGAGATCACAATCATTGACCTGTAGATCCTACGATCATCCCCAATCATGATGGTATGATCTTACGATCAAGCTTGACATCCCATATAAGGGAAAAAAAATTCCCGTAAGCTTTCTTGTCAAAACTACGCTATATACACACATTAAAATATGTTACTTATACAACAAGAATGACCATATATAAGATACAATATACGGTGCCACTTGCACCAAATGCTACCTCGTCATGATAATATTTTACAGAGAAATTAGTAATATTAATATAAAATTCCTGTAAACTCCTATAAAGTGCCTTAAAAAGCATTACCTTGTCAAAATTGCTGAATCATACTCCTTGCCTCAGCCAGAGTGCTAATGCAACATACCTCTTCGGCCCAAATATTCTGCATAGTATGCACAATATCCATT
This sequence comes from Gleditsia sinensis, assembly GCA_037074535.1. Classification (NCBI taxonomy): domain Eukaryota; kingdom Viridiplantae; phylum Streptophyta; class Magnoliopsida; order Fabales; family Fabaceae; genus Gleditsia; species Gleditsia sinensis. The sequence continues at coordinate 43,797,068 of CM073463.1, forward strand.
TCGACAAGGAATTTTTTCTCCATCTGTCTAACCTCCTCAGCATTCATCACACTAGCAACCACATTCTGCCAGATCATGTTGAAAGCCTTCTTTAGCAAATATTTAATGAGCTACAGAAAAATGGAAATGAGAGGAAGCAGGAAGGGGAATAAAGAATTCTATTAGATATGTTCACACCGAACAAATAATGACCCTGAAAAAAGGGGAAAATGAAAGAGGTAATGGGCAACCTATAAAGCAAGGACACTAACATGAAATACGTGTGTGTGTATTGTATGTCCACTGTGTTAGACCCATGGTATATATAAACTCACCCAGAGTCTACCAAAGCATGCATTGAAGAATATGAACTTGAGTTGGTTTTCATCAGAACTGCAGAGCGTGTTACCAGAAGTAACAGAAATAACATGATCTTGGTAAGGAAAATCAAAACAAGAACCATAGTTTTTCACAGAAATTCTCCTGTACTTCTTCAAAATTCTCCCCAGATGATAAGTGGCAGAGCTGGTAGCATTGTCATTAAACCCTGCCCACTTGAATGACCAGTCACTGCTTTCAAATGCCCTTTCAGGGAGTTTTTCATCTAGTCTCAACAAGGTTGCTGCCCTTTCAGCATTAGCCCAGCAACAACATGATGATGACCCATCATCTGCATGCAAACATGAAAAGTGGGGAAAAAGATCAAATGCCATGTATGCAGAAAGGCATCACGCAAGTGTCAAGTTGATGGGCATAGGCCCCCAGTTACCAAATACTACTCAAGGAAGGGGAAACAGCCCAATATAGAAGATGAATAGGGGGAGCCCAAGACAATAGAGCCCAAAAGCATGCATGAGAGGAAGAAGACACATGAAAATAGGGAGTTAGTTATACCTTGGGGAAATGCGTGTGACATGTGAAGGAGGGCAGGTTGGGACTTGGATTCGGTTAGCATAAGGGTATTATCATCAGCATTGAAGAAGGAAAGGGGGGCAAGGAAATACACGGAGGACAGAGAGGGAGCAGCTAGCTGCTTAGTGCCAAATTCTGATTATTGAGAGCTCTACTATGTCTTTCTTTTTTTCTGCAATTTTCCTTTTACTCAGACTGCATACTGTTAGTTGAACCTTAGTCTAAAATATTATCTCAATACTGACCTTCTGATCTAAAGGACAGGATTCCTGAATTTCCAGTTATTTTGTGTACTTAGATTAAGGACTCCATCATTTCTAGGATCAGAGCGTGGTTACATACTGGGTGATAGTTAATATGAGAATGAAGGAACGGGTAGATACACTAGAGAAGGACATAAAGGAATTCATGAAGGAAGTATGTGATGCCTTAATTGCTTTACAGGCTCAAATTTCAGAAGTGGAAAAACAAAATGCCTGGGGCAAAAATGTGGAGGAATTGAATGACTCTTAGGGGTCAATGGAAGCTGGTGGAGGAAACGGAAAAGTATTTGGGAAAGAGATATCACGTTTCCACTGGTTGGAGTCACCTATCTTCACTGAGGAAGATCCCATCTGATGGATTTTTAAGGTAGAGCAATATTTTGCCTTGAATAGAGTTTCAAAAGGCAAAAAAATGGAAGCTGTAGCTCCGTGTTTGGAAGGGAAGGCGGTGAACTGGTTCCAATGGGTGGAGACCAAGGCCCAGTGAGGAATTGGACAGGATTTAAGCATGAGTTATTTGAGAGGTTTCAATCTTCACAAATCATGGATGCTTACGAGATGTTGATGGCTCTCCGATAAGAGACAACAGTCATTGAGTACAGTGAGCAAATTGAATTGCTATCAGCTCCTCTAAAAGACGCGAGTGATACCATGCTCATGGGAGTGTTCAAGAATGGTCAAAGGAATAGTCAAGGAATTTGCTTGAAAGTAACACTCAATATACAAGGGGTCCAAATAATGTAACCTTTCTTTCCTTTTGAGCTGGGAAGCGATGACGTGGTCATGGGGTTTACTTGGCTTGAGTCCCTAGGAGAAATCTACGCAGACTGGTGCAAGCTTATGATGAAGTTCAGAGTTGGCCAGAAGCAAGTTTGCCTGAGAGGGGATCCCACCCTGTCCAAGACCTTAGTATTGTTGAAGGCAATGATAAAATCATTACAGGGGCTGAGGAAAGCTACTTAGTAGAATTTGCACAACTGCCAGTACAGGAAAAACAAGAAGAATGTGCAGAAGTGGAGATTTTATAACAAGAATTTGAGGTGTTGTTTGTTCAACCATCAGGGCTACCCCCATCCCAAACCCGTGAACATGCTATCACTTTAAAAGTAGGTAGTTCGCCTCCTAATATTAGAACATATCATACCCCCACTCTTAAAAAAAAAAGAGATTGAGCAAATGGTGTGAGAAATGCTTGCAGCAAGGATTATCAGACCAAGCAGTAGCCCCTTCTCTAGCCCAGTGTTAGTAAAAAAAAAAAGATGAGAGTTGGAGGTTCGGTGTAAAAAACGAATAAATACAAATTTAAAAGTAAAACTTGGAGAATGTCTATTAAAACAAGTCACAAATTTCAAATATCTTGGGTCCATTAACAAACTCAAACAAAACCTGAGAAATGAAGAAACCCGAGATGAAAACAAAACTAGAAATGGTAATAAAGGAAGTCCCTTTAATTGGACTAAAGAGTGCGAAAATAGTTTCCAAGAACTTAAAATTAAATTGACTTCTCCTCTTGTTCTAATTGTTCTTAATCCTTCTAGACATTTCGTAGTCTATATGGATGTTTCCAAGAAAAGTTTAGATTGTGTTTTGGTGCAAGAAAGCAGATTGATTGCATATGCGTCTCGACAATTAGAACTACATGAGGAGAACTATCTCACTCATGATTTAGAGTTGGTTGCGATAATTTTTGCCTTAAAGATGTGGAGACACTACTTGTATGGAGCTGTATTTGAAATATATAGTGACCACAAGAGTTTAAAGTATCTCTTTGACCAAAATAAATTCAATATGACGCAAAGAATGTGGATGAAATTCATCAATAATTACAAATTTGAATTGAAGTATCATTCAGGAAAGGCAAATGTAGTAGCTGATGCATTAAATTGAAAGTCGTTGCATGTAAGCCAAATACTGATAAAAGAAATGAAATTAATTGAAGAATTTAAAAATTTGATATTATCAATTATGACTGTCCCTGGAAGTCTGATTGTTAGTAAATTAAGAATTGAAAGTGACTTGAAGACTCAGATTAAGAAAGCACAAACACATGATCAATTTTTATAAGATCAAAGAAATTAGTCTAACTTTATAATATCAGAGGATAGAATCATTATCTACCGGGACAGAATATGTATACCACAAGAAGAGAATTTGAAAGCTAAAATTCTGAAAGAAGCTCATCAAAGTATACAATCCATCCAAGATCTACAAAAATATATCAAGATTTGAAAAGATTGTACTGGTGGCCAAGAATGAAGAGAGACATTACTGAATAGGTGTCTAAGTGTTTGGTTTGTTAAAAGGTGAAGATAGAACACCAAAGACCTTCTGGGATGTTACAACCTTTAGAAATCTCTGAGTGTAAGTAGGATAGTATATCTATGGATTTTGTTGTCAGACTACCTAAAACTCAGACAGGCCATGATGCGATATGGATAATAGTAGATAGATTGATGAAAGCTGCGCACTTTCTACCCATTAAGAAAAACTACTCATTGAATAAATTAGTCCAGTTGTACATGAAAGAAATTGTACAGTTACATAGAATTTCCAATAGTATAATTTCGGATCGAGATCCCAGATTTTGAAGAGCGCTACAAGAAGATTTTGGCACTCGTTTGTGTTTTAGTACTGCATATCATCCTCAAACAAACAGTCAAACGGAGAGAACTATACATACTCTAGAGGATATACTAAGAGCGTGCGCATTAGAGTAAAGAAAAAGGATGAGATGGATATCTGTCACTAGCTAAATTTGCGTATAATAACAGTTATCATTCTAATATTGGAATGACATCCTATGAAGCTTTGTATAGTAGGAGATGTAAATCGCCTTTATATTGGAATGAAGTGGGGGAGAAAAAGTTATTGGGGTCCGAATTAGTGTAACATACTTTTGAGCAAATACAAATAATTCGAAATAAAATGTGAACAACTCAGAGTCCACAAAAAAGCTACTTCGATAGGAGAAGGAAACCGTTACAATTTCAAGAAAGGGAGCATGTATGTTTTAAAATTTTTCCTACTACCGAAATTGGCCGAACAATAAAAGTTAAAAAACTGAGCCCGAGATATTTAAAACCTTATCAAATACTCAAAAGCATAGAGTCATCGGCATATTAGATTACACCTCCACATTTGTCGAATCTGCATAATATGTTCCATGTTTTTCAACTTCAGAAGTATCTACCAGATCTGTCACACACAATTCAAGAAGAGATAATAATTGTAGACGAGAATCTAACCTATCGATCGAAGCCGATTGCAATTCTGAATAAAGACGTGAAACAGTTGAGAAATAAAACTATTCCATTGGTGAAGATAGGTTGGGAGAGTTTAATAATAGAAGAAGCTACATGTAAAAGAGAGGATGACATGAGATAAAAATATTCACAACTGTTTGAAGACAGGTATACTTTGAATTTTGAGGACAAAATTCTTTTTAGGGAGAGAGAACTGTAACATCCCTAATTTTTCCTTATGTTACTAATTGAAATTTTCTTAGGGAGGAGAAAGCGTTTTGGATCTCAAGAAGGATTGATTAAATTATTTTACTATTTTACTCAAGTCAAACAAGATCTTAGTGTGGTTAAAATGGCATTTATATAATTTCATTGGAATGGCATTATTGTAAATTCTTTGAGATGGTATTTATGTAAATTTTTTGAGATGACAGTTATGTAAATACTCTAAGACGGCATTTTTGTAAATAATGGAGGAAAACAATTTTGTAAATAAGAGGAAGTGAGTAAGAAGGAATCTTGATTTTTATCCAATATGAAGTTATTGTGTGACCATGTGGGAGAGGAAGTGTCGGCAAGCAAGAAAAGAAAGAGAAAGAAAAGAAAAAAGAAGAAAAGAAAGAGGAAGAGAAAAGAAAAATCAAGGTAACTTTCTTAGTCATCTCTCTAATTTCATCCTCTTCTTGGGAGGTCCAAGGAAATGCTAATGATATGTAGGACGAGATGGCCAAAGGGATTAAGAATATAGCAAGAGAGATACTTGAAGAATCAAGAGGCGTTGGACCTAAGGGTAAAGAATTTTGGCAGTGGGATGCGGAGATGCAAGATAAGATCAAGGTTAAAAGAGTGTTATAAGGAGTGGCACTTATGTAAAGATAATGAAAATTGGGATAAATATAAAATGGCTAAGAAAGACGCTAAGAAGGCTGCAAGTGAAGCAAGATCTAGAGCTTTTGAAGGGTTATATCAATCTTTAGGAACTAAGGATGGAGAAAGAAAAATTTACAAGTTTGCGGAGGGTAGGGAAAGAAAGACTAGGGACTTAGATCAAGTGAAATGTATTAAAGATGAAGGGGGTAATGTTTTGGTAAAGGAGCAAGATATCTAAGCACGATAGAGGAGTTACTTTCAAGGACTTTTTAACAAAAAACATGAGTTGACTTGTGATTCTGACAGACTTAATATTGCAGAAGAGGACCGTAATTATACCTTTTATCGTAGAATTCAAGAGTTTGAAGTAAAGAAGGCTTTGAAGAGAATGGTTAATGGCAAAGCAGTAGGACCTGATAATATACCTATTAAGATGTGGAAAAGTTTAGGAAGAAAAAGTATAAGTTGGCTCACTAAGTTGTTTAATGCGATAATGAAATCTAAGAAAATGCCGGATTAGTGGAGGAGAAACACTTTAATCCCTATATATAAAAATAAAGGAGACATACAGAATTGTTCCAACTATCGAGGGATTAAACTCATAAGCCACACTATGAAGTTATGGGAGAAGATCATTGAGCAAAGATTAAGACAAGAGACTCAAGTTACAAAGAACCAATTTGATTTTATGTCAGGAAGGTCAACTATGGAAACAATTTATTTACTACGAAGATTGATGGAAAGGTATCAAAGCAGACAAAAAGATTTGCATATGATTTGTATTGATCTGGAAAAGGCATATAACAGAGTGTTAAGAGAGATTCTATGGAAGACTTTAGAAAAGAAAGGAGTATGTATTGCGTATTTTCGAGCAAACGACAAGATAACGACTTGCGTGAAAACATAAAATGGGGACACAAAGGATTTTCTTACAACTATTGGACTACATCAAGGGTCTTCTCTGAGTCCGTATCTTTTTAATTTGATTTTGGACGCAATTACTGAACATGTACAAGAGTTGGGGCCTTAATATATGATTTTTACAGATGATATAGTCTTAGTAATCGAAAGAAGAAATAAATATGAAATTAGAGTTACGGAGACAAGTTTTAAAAATATATGATTTTCGTATAAGTAAAAATAAAACAGAATATATGGAATGTATTTTTAGTAAGAGGCGAACAAATACGAATATAAACGTGAAACTTGGAGACTATATATTAAAACAAGTTACAAGTTTTAAATATCTTGAGTCCATTATACAAAATGACGGCGAAGTAAAGGAGGACGTAAACCATAAGATTCAAGTTGGATGGATGAAATGGAAGAAAGTTTCGAGTGTCATTTGTGATAAAAAAGTGCCGATCAAAGTTAAAAGAAAATTCTATTGTACGACTATACGACCTGCTATCTTGTATAGTAATGAATGTTAGGCGGTCAAAAGACATGAGGATAAACTCGACGTTGCAGAGATGAGAATGTTACACTGGATGTGTGGACACACCAGAAGAGATATGATTAGAAATGAGTGCATTAGAGAGAAGGTTGGGGTAGCACCTATTGTGGAGAAGATGGTTGAATCTCGCTTAAGATGATTTGGTCATGTGTGAAGAAGACCTGCAAAAGCTCTAGTGAGAAGAGTAGATCAGATGGAGAATAGTCTAATTATTAGAGGTAGAGGGAGGCCAAAGATAACAATAAGTGAAACTATTAAGAGTGATTTAATAGTTAATAACTTATCTATTGATCTCATTCATGATAGGCCACTGTGACGCCATTTAATCCATGTAGTCAACCCCACCTAGTGGAGAAAGGCTTAGTTGATATTGTTGTTAAGAATCAATTACATAAGGTTAATGATTTGTTTAAGGTATGTTTAACATCTACTCATGAATTTTGTACAAAATTATATATATATATATATATATATATATATATTTAGATGTAATTTTGAGTAACATGTGGTCTGTATATTTATATAGAATTTTGTTTTAATTGTTTGGACATGCATATGAGTGCATGAGATTACATAAAAGAAAAACAAAGAAAAGTAAAACCTTAAGAAATGTTAGGCTAAGTTGGATTTCAAAGTAATTTGAAAAGCTTTTATTTTTTTTGGAATTTAGGGGAAATTCAACAAGGATTTTAAAGAAATTGTCAACATATGAATTGTAAATATGTGTCTCACGGATCTATAGGCTCTGAAATCACTTAATTTGAAGTCCATATGAGACCGATTAATAAGCAGAGATCAGAATCAGTCTAGAATCTAAGATAGTAAATATAAACGCTTTTCTTTTCGATTTTTTGGAAGTAATTCGTAAAGAATATGAAGAAATGATAAATATGAAAATTGTAAATAATTGTCATAACTTTTCATAGGCTTTAGAATCACCTCAATCGGAGTTCTTATGAGACAAATATGGTCAAATAAATGAGGAAATGTCACAGAGTACGACCAGACCGTGTTCTGAATTACTTCAGAACGGCTACCTCAGAACATGGCTAGGCCGTGTTGGGTACTGGATTATCATATTTTTCACTGTTTTCTATCTGAAAATAGTCTTGTTTGTTGAAAGATTTTTAAGAAACATATATCCAAAAAAAATATTTCTAAAAATGATAATTTTTTTATTACAAAACAAGCTTTTCTTTATTTGATTCAAAATGAATCATATTGAATATTGGTATGTGATGAATGATTATTACTCATTGAGCATGAAAATGATGCATGTCATATTATGAATGTGATTGAATGACAAGCGTAAAATTCATGGCGAGTGCTTGATAATTATGCATTGCATTTGATGAATATATATGTGTATATATATATATATATATATATATATATATATATATATATATATATATATATATGTATTAATGAATATCGACGAATTATATGGCTTGAGACGGTACCGAATAAAAGACGTCTATATAACCTGAGTGAGTCAAGGGGAGGGCCACTCCAATCGAATGACGATGGTAATGTGAAGAGACAAAAGGGTGATAAATTCATATTTCTTGATTACCTATTGTGACTATAGTCGATCAGTCACTATACGTATAACAAATAAGTTAATTGAGTATATTGAAAACTGTAATATGTTTGAGTATTATGTAAAAAGAGTGAATTTTTAATACATATATAGTATGTTAATTATGCATCAACAAAAATTATAATTTTATCTCAAAAGCTTGATATTTTTATGTCGCTAATACAGCTGAACATAACTCCTATTTTTTTTTCATTATATTATGTTTATATTAAGTCTACTAAAATTTTTTGTTTTCACTATTATTGTGGTGTTATATTCAAATAAAAAGAAATGAGATGCAACAAGAGATAGCGTTATCGGTGCATATCTCAATGTCAGCACCATCTTCTCACCCTTTATATTTCAAAGGTAGAGAGCTGTGTAGGAACTCTTATTTGTGTACTGTAATGTTGTATTGTATAATTATTATATGTGTGAGATTTGTAATATATATATATATATATATATATATATATATATATAAATCGGATCTTACATCAACAATCACCTAAGGGCCAGGAGTCACATTCTGGAAGAACTCAAAAGCTATCTAGTAAAAGCACATAGTATGATGAAGGCTGTTGTAGATAAGCAACAACAAGATAGCTCTTTTGAGGAAGGTCAGTAGGTATATCTCAAACTTAAACCATACAAAATGAGGTCCCTAGCAAGGAAAATCAATGAAAAATTGGCACTCGTTTCTATGGGCCTTCCCAAATACTAGCGAAGATAGGTCATGTAACCTACAAAATGGAGTTTCCAACAACATCAAAGATTCACTCTGTGTTCCATGTGTCTCAACTTAAAAAAGTCATTCATCCAGCTACAAGCGTACAACCTTTGCCTACTCTTCTCTTTGATGAAATGGAACTACTGGTAGAGCCTGAACACATCAGGCATATCAAAACTCTCACAGACGAGCATAGAAGTGTTGGTTAAATGGCGAAACCTATCTAACTGTGACAGCACATGGGAGGACATGGCAATAATGAAGAGCCAATTCCCTTCCTTTCACCTTGAGGACAAGGTGAATGCTACAAAGGGGGGTATTGATGGACATAGGCCCCCAGTTACCAAATACTACTCAAGGAAGGGGAAACAGCCCAATATAGAAGATGAAGAGGGGGAGCCCAAGACAATAGATCCCAAACGCATGCAGGTGTATGAGAGGAAGAAAACACATGAAAATAAGGAGTTAATTACACCTTGGGGAAAGGCGTGTGATGTGTGAAGGAGGGCAGGCTAGAACTTGGATTCGGTTAGCATAAAGGTATTATCATCAGCATTGGAGAAGGGAGGGGGCAAGGAAAAACACAGGGAGGACAGAGAGGGAGCAACTGGCTACTTAGTGCCAAATTCTGATTACTGAGAGCTCTACTATGTCTTTCTTTTTCTGCAATTTTCCTTTCACTCAGACTTCATACCGTTACTTGAACCTTAGTCTAATATAATGTCTGAATCCTGACCTTCTGATCTAAAGGATAGGATTTATGAATTTCTAGTTATTTTGTGTACTTAGATTAAGGACTCCATCACAAATGGATTAATAATCTCTAGAACACAAGTGCACGGTCAAGCATAAATAAACAAAATAAAGGATCAAAATGTCAACAAAATTTGAGAGTAGCAGATTATAAGCCAGAAATTTAGTAAAGACAAATTACAAGTGGATAAGATAGATAAGGGAGAAAAAAAATTATTAAATCATGTACGGATTCCTAGACAATATTAGATGACAAATGACCATAATAAGTGAAACCACATTTAACCTACAGTAGAAGTACATCCTGGGCATTGACAATGATGTTGTGCTTTAGTCCCACTTTGACTGAACTAGAATGTTTCACCCAATAAACTTACCCAACAAAAAACCAGCAAGTGGAATGTCAAAAAGAGGACCCGGAGCATTATTTATTGTTTGTACATCAAATATTGTAGCCTTCCTCTCTAGAACTAAAACGAAGACTGCAACAACCTGTTCACAAGTAATAGAAGTAAATCTAACCTTTGAAAGCATTAAGATTCATATATAAATTTAGAACTTACTCTGCAACGAAGCCACATTTGCTTGTGATTCAGGCATTGATTCAATTCAAAAATCAAACCTGAAGAGAAAGAGTGTAGAGAAGTATCATATGCATATTTAGAAAGCCATAAATTGGAGGACCTGTCACTATATGGTTCATCATATACTCTGATGGATTTTATTGCAATAAATGACACAGGCAGCAACATGAATTCATTTTGACCCCTGCAGAACAAAAGATTAGAAATCAAACTTGTTGGAAAAATTATAAAAAGAAAATCATAAAAACATCCCCAGAACAAGTCCTCTCATTCATTAACTGCATATACAAAGAGGAAGAATACAAATTGAATAGACTCAAGGATTAGCCCTAATGAGCACACATCATAACTCATTACATACAGAGGATTTTAATACCACACATCTAGGTTTGCGGGCTAAAACAGTAAACCTTGTACATTAGTATGAATCATTTCATAAGTAACCCACAACGAGTAAAAGAAAAAGTCCAGTTCAGATCCAATAGAAGGCTTGTAGCCTTGTACTCTATTTTGTCAGAACAGCATTGTCCAATGTAAATTGAAACAAACTAAAATATGCACAGATTCTTCCAATTCTTGCTACATTTTAAGTTAAAATCAATCTCAAACTATTATTTAGTTTATAATTTGAGTTCATTTCTTTTCTTTTCTTTCCTTTTCTTTTATGGGACAATATTTCACAACTGCATACTTTTCCTTTTATGTCTTATTTGACAATGGGCAGAGTGTTAAGAGAGATCCTATGGAAGGCTTTAGAAAAGAAAGGTGTACGTATTGCGTACATTCGAGTAATCAAAGACATGTACAACAGGATAACGACTTGCGTGAGAATACAAAATGGGGATACAAAGATTTTCCTACAACTATTGGACTACATCAAGGGTCTTCTCTGAATCCGTATCTTTTTAACTTGATTTTGGACGCAGTTACTAAACATATATAAGAGTTGGGGTCTCAATGCATGATTTTTGCAGATGATATAGTCTTAATTAGTGAATCGAAAGAGGAAATAAATATGAAGTTAGAGTCATGGAGACAAGTTTTAGAAACACATGGTTTCCAGATAAGTAGAAATAAAACAGAATATATGGAATGTATTTTTAGTAAGAGACGAACAAATACGAATGTAGACGTGAAACTTGAAGACTATATATTAAAACAAGTTACAAGTTTTAAATATCTTGGGTCCATTATACAAAATGACGGTGAAGTAAAAGAAGACGTAAACCACAGGATTCAAGCTGAATGGATGAAATGGAGGAAAGTTTCGAGTTTCATTTGTGATAAAAAAGTGCCGCTCAAAGTTAAAGGAAAATTATATCGTACGGCTATAAGACCTGCTATATTGTATGGTACGGAATGTTAGGCGGTTAAAAGGCAACATGAAGATAAACTCAACGTTGCAGAGATGAGAATGTTGCGTTGGATGTGTGGACACACCAGAAGAGATATGATTAGAAATGAGTGCATTAGAGAGAAAGTTGGGATAGCACCTATTGTGGAGAAATGGTTGAATCTCGCTTAAGGTAGTTTGGCCATGTGTAGAGAAGACTTGTAGAAGCCCTAGTGAGAAGAGTTGATCGGATGGAGAATAGTCCAATAACTAGAGGTAGAGGGAGGCCAAAGAAAACAATAAGTAAAACTATTAAAAATGATTTAATAGTTAATAACTTATCTATTGATCTCATCCATGATAGGCCACTATGGCGCCGTTTGATCCATGTAGCCGACCCCATCTAGTAGGAAAAGGTTTAGTTGTTGTTTGTTGTTGTCTTATTTGACAATGCTAAACAAGTTTCTGAGACCAATAATCTCATCTCTCCTAAGAAGTAATTCCCTAATAATTCCAGACCCAAAAAGGACTGAAACAACAGGAAATATGCACTATAGACTCTGGTGAAGCTACCCCATGAGAGAGTCATGCAAAAGCTTGCTAGAAAAATCACCTAGTTAATGCATAAAAGTTAGGAATTAATGTTTCAGTACCCAAAGCACTAATCAGATATTTTATGAAGTACCTGGGGTAGATGGTAGAAGTTCTCAAATACTTTCCATTTCACACAGTTTACAACAAAAAGAAATAGCAACACCACTGACACAATAAGATTACACTCAACTATTGAATACAAAAAAGAAAAAAACAAAGGGCTTGTTTGAAAACTGTTTTCAAAACAGTTTTTTTGTTTTTTGGTTCTTCAAAAACAAAAAAAATTTGTTTGTCATGGTTTTATAAATTGTTTTTTAAAACTGTTTTGTAAAAGTGTAACTCAAAACAATTTTTAGGAAACACCATTTTGTTGTTTTCTTTATTTTTGTGTAAAACTGTTTTCAGATTTTTTTCAAAAATAAGGAGAATTGTTTTATTAATGGAAAAGTTGTAAATAATTTGCTAAAACTAATCTTTAACCATCACGCAGATCACATCATTATGTTCTCAAACACCATTTTTAAAATTTATATCCAAACAAGTTTTTTGTTCTTTTATTCTAAAAAAACAGTTTTTAGTATTGTTTTTAAAAAACAATAAAACAAAAACAGTTGAAAAAACGTCCAAACAAGCCCAAAGTTTCTCATCAAAGTTGCATACCTCACGTCAAGAATTCGATGAAATGTTGCACATACACCAGGACCAAACCCAATAGGAAAGGCATGTTTACTTACAGAGCCAAAAATCTTCACCTAATAAAAAAAAAGACAATTAAGTTGTTGAAATTAACAAACAAGATAAATATATAAACAAGTTAGAGTTTGAATTTACAATATGGCAATCCACTAAAAGATGAATGCATAAACTGCTCCTAGCTCCAACAAAACCTTTCAACTGATGAGCATCAAGCCCTGCACAACTCATACAAGAATTGCTAAAACTAGAGCCAACATCATGACTGTGAACCACGTCACCCTGGAGAGAGATCAAATTCCCCTCAGGAAACAAACAGTACGAACTGAGAGACCCAGAAAATGGAGTACGGCCCGCAGCTGCATCCCCAGTGATTGGAGAAATGCTAACATAGTCTTCTGATATTGTAGATGGCTTGCCTTGACCTTCTTCGGATTCCATGATATTATATTCCAGGAGATCTTTTAGATTTGCAGGGAGATAAAGACAAACATCTGAAAAGATACCTGAAGTATTGACATCAGACCACAGGATAAGTTGTTCAATTTGACCTTTGCTCAAATCCTCATCATTGCAAGGAGACAAATTATCTTGCATGTATGAATACGCTGATTTAAAATAGAGAAGATCCTCATCAGAAACAAATGAAAGACTCCAGAGATGTTCTCCAGAATCAACAAGAACTTTAACACTGCAACCACAATTAGCATCTTTTAAAGTGCAGAAGCAATCTTTTTTATGATGTTTTATGATGTAATAATCACCAATCTGCAACTGAAATAAAGGTGGAAGTGATTTAATACTCAGGCACACATAGTAAAGAACAACACAATACAAAATTATATAATGACTACTGCCCTAAGTAAGCAAGTGACAGAAAATACATGAAACACCTGATACTTCAAAAACATCTCAGATAACTCCAGCAAAAATTTTCTTGCAGTTGGTTGGGAATCACCATCCATATCTACAGCAGACAAGATAGAGTGCAAGATAGCTGAACAAAGTACATTCTCATTTTGAATGCCTCTAAATGTGACCAGACAAGGTATCTGATAAGAACTCAAATTGACACAATTTTTGTTTTCTTCTGATTTACTGAATGAATTAGAACAAGCACTTGGCTCACAGATAGAATTGCCAGACTCATCCTTCAGCAATGAACTTCTTGATTCCTTAATAAATTTTTGCCTCTTATTGGATACTTGCTCTTCAGTATTAGTATTACCACTGACACAATTTTCTGAAGGTTCCATTACCTGACCTCTTGAAACTTTAGGTGGAAGCAAAATTTCACTTTTCCCAGTAAGTAATAAAATCCAAGGCAAAAGCAATGCTTCAACAAAAGTACTTGAAGTGCTCGACATCATATGATTGTTAGAAAACTGCAAGAATTGACATAAGGGCATGAGTAGTGATTATTACAATGCAAAACTGCTGACATATATGTACAAGAAAAGAAAGAAAAACAATATGCGCCCACCAAACCTTTTCGGATAAATCATTGACTAAAAGTGTTTGGATATTATAGGAAAAGTCCATCTCTTTAGACAGATGGTGAAAAATCATATCTGATTCTAAACTTAAAGGATAACCTTCAGATTGCTGGAAGCATAAAACATTAACAGAAGGAATCAAATCATTCATCTTCTGAAAATTAATACTGATGGGAATCGGACCCTCCAATTCTATCCCAAAGTATACACAAGGAGAGGAAAGGCCATGAGAAATAGGCAGGCTACCGGCCTTGATAATAAAGGCATATGAGAGAAGTGATCAAGCACGTGAAGAAGCAATGGTTAGTTACGAAGGGGGCATGAGAGGACCCTGAGTCCTGGTATTCCAGCAGATGGTGGTCAAGTGCTGGACCTTCATAGAGCCAAGCCTAAAACGTGGCTTGTTTACTCTAGGAGAAGGAAGAAGGAAATATGATATAGGCAAATATGTTTTAGTGGTTATTTTATGGCAGTTATGTGGGAGGTTATTGGTAGTTTTCTTTAGGGTGTGTGACTGGTTTTTAGGGGTAAGTGAGGGTCTAGGAGGGGGTACGTTTTTACTGTTTTTTCAGAGTAAGGGCTGGGATTTATCTCAGAACAAGTTTAGGCTTGTGGGGCTGGTTGTGAAGTCTTCCAACCTGATTGTAATGTTTGTTGTATGTGGATTGTTGGAATTAATTGATTTTAGTGTTATACTGTGAAAGATATTGAAATCCCATCAATTGGTCCGACCTGCCGGATCAAGTGGAGGATTGAGAGTCTAAGAAGGAATGCCAAAGATGTCAGGTAAGATGGATGTTTTGGAGGAGAGAATGGCTATGCAAGAGAGTAATATGGATGAAATGTAAAATACTATGCAGCGGATGATGACTGAATTACAGCAACATGGGTCTCTTTTACAAGAAATTAGTAAGCAACTAGGAAAAAGAAGGGAGACAGTGCCAACAGGGGAGGCATCATCTTCACATGAAAGATCCTCTCAGCATGAGGCATTGGAATCCAAAGGGGAACTTGTGGATGAGTATAGGCTGTCAGTAAAAAGGATTGAACTGCCCTCATTTGAAGGCCTGGATCCAGTTGCATGGATCACCAGGGCTGAGTTATATTTTGATGTGCAGAATACCACTGATGAAGTCAAGTCAAATTGGCTCATGTGAGTATGGAAGGACCCACCATCCATTGGTTCAATCTTCTGAAAGAAACTGAGGAAGCATTAACTTGGGAGAAATTTAAACGTGCTCTTATAGCAAGATATGGAGGAGGGAGGCGTGAGAATCCATTTGAGGAGTTGGCAGCGCTGAAGCAGGAAGGTAGTGTGCAAGACTTTATCGAAGCCTTTGAAGTATTATCTTCCCAAGTCCCACGCTTACCAGAAGAGCAGTATGTGGGTTATTTTATGAGTGGGTTGCTGCCGAGCATCAGGAGAAGAGTCCGCACTTTGAATCCTCAATCCTGTGCGCAACTAATTTGCATGGCCAGGGACGTTGAGGAGGAGCTAGTGGGGGAAGGTGATTCTGCGCACAAGCCTGTGGGGAAGGGACGGTTAATGGGAGGTAATGAATTGGGAAACAACAATTAGGGCCACCTCCATTCCAACGCGCGCTTCAGTTCGGGCCAGAGAGACCCGAGTCACTTTTCCTAGGGGTGCCAAACCGGGCACAATCAGGCATGGGGCTCCAACAGACCCCACGACCACAGAGAGTCGACCAACTCTGTGAGGTTGTCGCGTGGGAACCAGGCATCCTCGATGTCATCCATAGCGAGGCCAAGCGTTGGAGAGAAACGCGTGAATATGGACAAGTTTCGGGGCTTTAATTATATTACGTATCCAGAGTTGATGGAAAGAAGAGCCAAAGGGTTGTGTTTTAAATGTGGTGATAAATTTCATCCTCTTCATAAGTGTGCAGAGAAGCAATTGCGTTTGTTAGTATTGGAGGAGAATGAGACTTTGAATTCAGAGGGTGAGATAGTGAATTTAGAAGCAGAGAATTTGGGAGAAGAAGAAGAGTTGGAGTGTAAGATCATGGGGATGATGGGAGTGGATGCAGAGGGGGAACATGACCATAAGACCATGAAATTGGAAGGCAGATTACTGGGAGTTAATGTGGTGATCTTGATTGACAATGGAGCAAGCCATAATTTCATCTCACCTCAGTTGACTATAGCTTTGGGTTTACAGGTGCAGGAAACAAAACCAATGGGAATTCGGTTAGGAGATGGCCATAAGGTGTTTACTCAGGGAAAATGCACCGGGATATCTATCCAACTTGGAGAACTTGAGTTCTCCACAGAAGCATACATTCTGAATTTAGGTGGCTTAGATGTGGTGTTGGGTGTGGCTTGGCTAAAAACTTTGGGTAAGGTTGTAATGGATTGGAAGGAAATGTCAATGCAATTTAATTATGAAAATTCTTGGGTTACTCTTCGGGGTAGTTTGGAGACAACTGGGAAGAGAAAACAACCTAAGAAATGGGGCATTGAACCCTGCTCCATATGTTGTTTAATAGAAGAAAAAGTTCTTTCAGTTGATGGGTTACTTTGGGCTGCAGAGATTGTTTCTACCCAAACCTCCTCTGTATCTGAATTGAATTTAGAGCAACAGCAAGAGCTGGAACAGTTGTTAGCAGAATTCTCAGAGGTTTTTAGAGAGAAGCAGTGCTTACCACCCCCAATAAACCATCAACATGTTATTATTTTGTTTGAAGGCCAAGGCCCTATTAGTGTACGTCCATATCGTTATCCACATCATCAGAAAGAGGAGATTGAAAGGAAAGTTGAAGAGATGTTGCACACAGGAGTAATTCGGCCTAGTGTAAGTTCTTTTTCTAGTCCTGTGTTGTTGGTTAAAAAGAAAAATATGTCATGGAGAATGTGTGTTGACTATAGAGCATTAAACAAAGCTACTATTTTAAATAAGTACCCAATTCCCGTGGTGGAGGAATTATTAGATGAATTATTTGGGGCTGCTTACTTTTCTAAGATAAATCTGAAGTCCAGCTATCATCAGATAAGGGTACGAGATGAGGATATTCCAAAAACTGCATTTTGCACTCACAATGGACATTATGAGTTCCTTATTATACCTTTTGGGCTTACTAATGCTCCAGCTACTTTTCAGGCAGCCATGAATGATCTCTTTAGACCGTTTCTTCGCAAGTTTGTATTGGTTTTCTTTGATGATATTTTAGTCTACAGTCCCGACTGGTCAACACATTTGTCTCATCTTCAACAGGTGTTGTATATTCTTCTTGAGAATCAATTTGTGGCTAATCTTAAAAAATGCACCTTTGGCACAACCACAATGGAGTATCTAGGCCATATCATATCCAGGCAGGGCGTCTCTGTTGACCCTGCTAAAATCCAGTATATTCTAGATTGGCCAATTCCCAAGTCTGTAAAGGGAGTGAGAGATTTCTTGGGACTTACTGGTTATTACAGGAAATTCGTGGCAAACTATAGTAAAGTGGCCAAACCCTTGACAGAGTTGACTAAGAAGGATAATTTTCATTGGAGACCAGCTTCTTTGGAGTCTTTTATGGCACTAAAAAGACTCATGACTAACTCCCTAGTCCTCGCTCTTCTAGATTTCTCCAAGTCTTTTGAAATAGAATGTGATGCGTCTGGCAAAGGAATTGGGGTTGTTTTGATGCAGAACAGGAAGCCTATAGCATATTTTAGTAAAGCATTGTCTGAGAGGTCTCAGTCTAAATCAGCCTATGAAAAAGAATTGATGGCCTTGGTTTTATCAGTACAACATTGACGCCCGTATCTCTTGGGGAGACCCTTTATTGTGTATACTGATCAAAAAAGCCTTAAACACTTGCTTTAACAAAGAATCACTACCACAGATCAACAAAGTTGGATGGCTAAGTTATTGGGCTATCGATTTGAAGTCATCTACAAACCTGGATTGGAAAATAAAGCTGCTGATTCTCTTTCTCGGATATATGAAGATGGAGAATATCATGCCCTAGTGTCTTTTCCCACTTGGGAAGATGGAGAACATCTTGTTAAGGAGGCTGCCTGTGATCCTAAATTACAGAAGTTGATGGCTGAGCCTGCTCATAACCCCAGATCTCACCCAGGTTTCGAATTGCAGCAAGGGATTCTTTTTTATAAGGGAAGGTTAGTTATTTCAGCTGACTCTCCTTCCCTACCCTTACTTTTAAAAGAATTTCATTCTTCTCCCTTAGGGGGTCATTCAGGTTTCTTAAAGACTTACAGAAGATTGGCAAGTAATCTTTACTGGATCGGTATGAAGAAAAGCATCCAAGACTTTGTGCAATCTTGGGATACATGTCAGAGACAAAAATATGCAGCCACAACTCCAGGGGGTTTACTCCAACTTTTAGATCTTGTATGGGAAGATATTTCTTTGGACTTCATCACAGGTCTTCCTAAATCCAAGGGATATGAAGTTATTTTTGTGGTGGTGGATCGGTTATCCAAGTATGCTCATTTCATTTTATTGAAACATCCTTACACAGCCAAGATAGTGGCTGAGCTGTTTGCTAAAGAGGTTGTAAGGCTCCATGGCATTCCTAAGTCCATTGTCAGTGATCGGGATCCCTTATTTGTCAATCATTTTTGGAGGGAGCTTTTTAGGTTCCAGGGTACTATGTTGAAAATGAGTTCTTCTTATCACCCTGAAACTGATGGCCAAACTGAAGTCCTTAACCGCTGTTTGGAGAGTTACTTGCGTTGTTTTGCTGCTAAACAGCCCAAAAATTGGGCTTATTGGATTCCATGGGCAGAATTTTGGTACAACACCTCTTTCCATGTTTCTCTGGGTAAAACACTTTTTGAGGTTGTTTATGGGAGACAGCCCCCTACCATTACCAGGTTCTTGAGGAATGAAACTAAGGTAGAGGCTGTGGCTAGAGAATTGTATGATCGGGATGAAGCCTTACTTCAACTGAAATACAACCTCACTAAAGTACAAGAACAAATGAAGAGACAAGCTGATAAGAAAAGGAGGCCCTTGCACTTCACAGTGGGGGAATAGGTGTTTTTGAAACTAAGACCCCATAGGCTGCATACCATCTCTAGGAGGATTAATCGAAAATTGGCAGCCCGGTATTATGGCTCATTCCAAATTGTTGCCAAAATTGGAGAGACTGCTTATAAGCTCCAACTCCCACCACACTCTCGGGTTCACCCCGTTTTCCATGTGTCATTACTCAAAAAGGCTATTGGAGACTACCATGAACAAGCTGATTTACCCCCTGACATGGAAGTGGCATTGGAAGATGATGTAGAATGTAACATCCCGTAATTTTTTAGATATTTTCCTTACAAATTCTTCACCTTACATATATGCATAGAAATGTTCTAATATTAATGGAATAGGTAAAGAAAGAAAACCTAAGAGAAAATATTAGAAATAAACATGTTAAAGAAAGGTAAAATTCTTAGGTAAAGAAAGATAAATTTTTGTGAAGTAAGTAAAGGTCTTAAAATTTCAAGAAGATCGGATTATGGTAATTTTTCTTAATTTAAGAGCAAAAGTTACTAAATTTAGTATCTCCACCCGTAATTGGGCTTTAACCTATAGACACTTCATATAGAGTTTTTTTACTTCACATGAATTTTTAGCAAGCCAATAGGATAGCCCAAGGAAGAAATAAAACATAGACTTAGACTAAGATATAGAAATTGGACCGGTAGCCCAAAAATCATGAAAATGTGACCAAGCCCATTATGAAAGGAAGAATTTTAACCAAAGTAAGGAAAATGGGCAAGAATGAGCCCAAACCCAAGAGGAAAAATAAAAATAAAAATAAAATTAAAATGATGAAATATTGGTGTAATCAAGATTAAGTGACATGGCATTAAGACAAAAATTTAGCAAGTGGTGTGATTCTACATTCATCATTTTGGAAAGTGGCATAATAATACAAGGCTTTAGGACAAAAACATCTATATCCTACATTCATAACTTTAGCAAGTGGGTAATAATACATAGCATTATGACAAAACATCATTATCCTACACAAATAATTTTAGTTAAGTAAGAAAAATTCAAGGGCTAAAAATTTGCCATTTAAAAAGGCAAATCTATCGTACTTGATTAAGACAAAAGAAAAAGAAAATGAATCCCTAAATCAAAGGGATCTTGCCCCATATCTTGAGAACATATCATCATAATTTTCAAAATACAAATCTCCTTTTTCTATGCATATCTTGACTAAGGAAGAGGAAGACAAGAGCATAAGTTGTTTGTTTTCCAAAAATTCAACAAAGTGTATCCTAATTGTGATAAGGTAGACCCATGATCATGAAAGGTGAATTATTTGGTGGTCTATATAAGAAAACCCACCCTTACAACATTAGAATTTCGTCCAAGTGAGGGAGAGCAAAAATAGAAGCAAGGTAGCGTGAGGAAAGGAGAGGAAGAAAGGAAGAAAGAGAAAGGAGAAGTCTAGGGGACTAAGTGCTCCAGGTAAGTTTAACAATATTTCTTTTTGAAGAAAACCTTTGAAACTCATAATATTTATATGAGATTTTGATCTTAGAACTTTGATGATTGGTCTTGGATGTTGCTATATCATGTTACATATTGATCTTGCATGTGATGTACATTTGAATACTTAGGTTGGTGTAGATAGTTCTGTATGGGTATGGCTATGGTTGACAGAATTTTAAGCTTTGGTATTTTAATTTCTAGGAACAATGTATAAGGAATTAAAATAAATGGTTAACATAAGAATTAAAGATATATGTGTCACGGATTTTCACCCACTGGAATCATTCCATTTGGAGTCCATATGAGATAGCTATGGTCTGATAAGTAGTCAAAAGTCAGAAAATGAATCATCAGGGAAGAATATGTTAGGATAGTTTCGGTAATTTAATTTCTGGGAATTATTGGTAGGGAATTAAAATAAATGGTTAACATAAGAATTAAAGATATGTGTGTCATGGATTTTTAACCACTGGAATCATTCAATTTGGAGTCCACATGTGGTAGATATGGTCCGATTAGTTAACCAAGGTCAGAAAATGGTTCATCAGGGAAGATTATGTTAGAACAGCTTTTGTATTTTAATTTCTGGGAATTATCTATATAGAATTAAAATAAATGGTTAACATGAACGTTATATATCTATGTCTCATGGAAATATACCCACTGTAATTATGCAATTTGGAGTTCATATGAGGTAGATATGATCCGATTAGTTAGCAGAGGTCAGAAAATGTTTATTCAGGGAAGAGTATGTTATTAATGTTTTAGTTTTTGAATTTCTGGGAATATTCTGTAGGGAATTAAAATAGCACGCCAA
Organism: Gleditsia sinensis; assembly: GCA_037074535.1. Taxonomy (NCBI): domain Eukaryota; kingdom Viridiplantae; phylum Streptophyta; class Magnoliopsida; order Fabales; family Fabaceae; genus Gleditsia; species Gleditsia sinensis. The sequence goes on from CM073463.1 coordinate 43,818,838, forward strand.
CATAACAATTATAGATATATGGCTCATGGATGTTTACCAACTAGAATAACTCAATTTGGAGTTCCAATTTGGGAGATATGGTCTAATTAGTCAGTAAAGGTTAGAACCTATCCGAGAGGAACTATCCTGTACTTTGAGGGAGAAATATTACCTTCGTTTCTTAATTTTTCGCTACAATGTTCAACATAATAGTTTTAAATAATTGTTTTATCTTGAAATGGACACCAAGATCACCTACATCAGAGTTAAATTGAGGGAGTTATGCTCTAATTAGTAAGAGAAGGTTAGATAGGATGAAAACCTGCATCAAGAAAATAAAAAAATAAAATTAGTATTTAAAAAAGAAGATGAATCTTAATAAATGACTAGTATAGCCATAGCCATTGCCATTGTATGAACTTCTTACCATCTTAAGTGTGAAATTTTGACATGAAAATATTTTATAAAGTGATATTTGAAATGGTTATGTTCATGGCATGATTACCAATAATTTATGGTAATAGTTATATTTTGATGAACATACTTGTTTTTGAAAGCATATTTTTGGCTATCATTGTGAAAAGAAAAGAAATGAGCACGGTCACATGGCAATCCGTGTGGTGCACCAGTAGGGACGCCCTATCAACGGTTATGATCATGATAATGAGAAAAGAAAGAAAAAGTGGGCCATGTCGGACGGAGCGAGAAAAGCCAGTACCGGAGAGTAGAGGACACTCACCCTGACCGGGGTAGCTTGAAATGAGAATAAGTTGATGGCCATCATATGATATTTTGAAAATAGTTAATCATGTCATACATATCATTACAGTATGATTCTTATGTGCATAGATATAATGCATTCATGTAACCAAAGATATTTTCTATAGTTTATACAGCTGAACATGACGTGATGAGCTTTACTAATGATAATTTATTGTTGAACTTATTAGGATTTAATTCTCACTATATTTTCATATCATGTTCAGAAAATTATTTATGCAGCTTTTGTTTCTAAGGCTTTAGCTTTTAGTGCACATTGGATCGAGTTACTTTATGTTGGGCAGATTTCAGAATCAAATAAGATGTTTGTGGTCGAGTTGGCTCAGATCCCGGTGAAGGTGCAACCACCCGTACCTGTATCTCCGGAATTGGTCAACCAAAATAAACAAGATGTAAATATCTATGTGTTTGATATGTTATACGTCTGTTTTGATTAATGACATGTATGTGAACTCAATATTGTATAATAATAAAGGAAAAAAAAAGATGTTACATAGAACCTGAAGCAGTCCTGACCAGCAGAGAGGTACTTCAGCATGGGGAGATAGTTCGCCAATGGCTTGTCAAATGGAAAGGGCAAGGCTTGCAGGACACAACTTAGGAGGATGATGTGACCCTTCACACTCAATTTCCTCATTTTAGCCTTGAGGGCAAGGCTCCAGCTGAAGAGGGTGGTAATGATAGGACCCTGAGTTCTGGTATTCCAGCAGATGGTGGTCAAGTGCTGGACCTTCATAGAGCCAAGCCTAAAACGTGGCTTGTTTACTCTAGGAGAAGGAAGAAGGAAATATGATATAAGCAATTATGTTTTAGTGGTTACTTTATGGCAGTTATGTGGGAGGTTATTGGTAGTTTTCTTTAGGGTGTGTGACTGGTTTTTAGGGGTAAATGAGGGTCTAGGAGGGGGTACGTTTTTACTGTTTTTTCAGAGTAAGTGCTGGGATTTATCTCAGAACAAGCTTAGGCTTGTGGGGCTGGTTGTGAAGTCTTCCAACCTGATTGTAATGTTTGTTGTATGTGGATTGTTGGAATTAATTGATTTTAGTGTTGTACTGTGAAAGATATTGAAATCCTATCAAGGCATGAGTGAGGTGGAAGGGAGAGAAGACGTATTCGGTTGAGAAGGAGGTTAGATGGATGGTTGTTGGGGAAGGAAGAGGCATGGGAAGTTTTGAGGTTAAAGGAGAATTGCTGGCTGCCTAGTGCCAGGACCTATCTTCTACTTTTCTCTATCCATTCTGTTTGTTATTTCCTTTTGTGATATCTGAATTTTAGCATCTGGATTCATCTCTGTGATTTCTGTTAATTCACCTATTATTATCTGAATATCATAGTACTCTGTTTTAATCCCTGTATTGGAGTTCTCATCCAATACTAAAAACCCTCTAATAGATCTTTCATTGTTCTCTCTCAGACTGAACTCTTATCTTACTCATTTTATGACTTTTGACAGATTTGAGGACAATAATTTAACACATATCATCCAGACCTAAAGAATACCATAATCAAGAATATTTTATTAACACAATACTAAGAACCAGAAATGGTTGATAAGTTTTGGATGGCGGGCAAACAGAAGTCTTAGAACTTTAGATAAACTGATAATCTTCCAGAAATATCTATCTAAGGGATTGGATCTGTCAATTAAGAAAATAACCTTAGGAATGTTACCAAGTATTTCCATTAAAATGCACGCCAACACACATTGGTATAACCTGGTACCAACCCTGGAACCTATTCTTATAAGCGTTTCAACCCCAACATTTCACTATTATTATGAAAATCATTTACAGCATGGAATGTGATTTACATCTTACAGTTAAAATATACCTTCTGTAGCAAAGGAAATTTATGAGATACCCTAAGCATATGGTATGTTCCAGGTTCAAGTATCTCAGAATCATTCTTCCTGCTGATACATGGATAAAGGGGGAAATTTCTGCATTTTACATCCTTCCAAAGAAAGTGAACATAAATTAATATGTTAGACTCTCTTGTAGCTTGGGTGTACATGCAATTAAAGATGGTTCGGCATGATAATGTCTCACTCCCATGCAAAGCCAAGTGATTGACAAGTCCAGGTATGCCATCCAAAATAATGTTATAGTCCATCACCTATAAACCCAAAACAATAAAGTCAGACAAGGGCTCGAAAAAGGTGAAATATATGGAGATCAGAGAATGTCAAACCAATGTTAAGAGTTCACGAGAGGATAATAGAGAAGGGAAGGATTCGCAATACAAAGACCATTGGTGACCTCATATAATTCATGGGGATCCCAAGTTAATGGAAGGTCTGATATTATGACATCAATGCCACCAGTAGCGTCAACCAACTGCAGTCTTCCAGTGGAGGGAGCAATCTGAATATTCAAAGCAAGACCATGTATGAGAACTTCTAATGATAATATAGATGCCAACAAAGTCAAAGTTTCAAATCAGAAAAAGGTTCAATCTCCCATGCTAAAAAAGATCAAAGCAAATCTATATCAGATATATGTGAACAGGACAAACTAATACAGGCATAAAGCAGCTTAGTTGCATAGATGGAGAGAAAATAAAATGAAGATATATAACCTTTAGGTTCCCTAGCAAAACGCAGCCTACATCTTCACTTGGTATGATCCTTCTAACTGATCGACCATAAGATCTTGCTTCACAAGATAAAAGTCTAAATTGATTGTACACAGTCAGTAATTTACTGTCGTTTTCTGACTTTGGCATCCTCATTAAGGTGGATATACAGTGACAGATGAAATTAGACAAAGGTATTACCTGCAATAACAACATGAGTATAGTAATTTTTATCTTTCAATAGCCAGTTACTGAATCCAAACTTCATAAAGTACTAAAAGCTAATTTAAGGTAACCACTAGCAAACTACCAATTTCAGGGTACCACAATGCAGTTCTCTACTACAGCCATACAAATCATGTCTGCACAGCCCCATGAAAGCACTATGCTGCCAAAAGAAAATCCCAAGCATTATAACCAACCTTATTAAGCAAAATTAGTTTCAATGCAACTTTTCAACTGTCAATTTATTGATATACAGGAGTTTGAAACAACGATAAAGGTAACTGTGAAGTAGCGCACATCTGAGCTAGTCCTTCTTCCTGGTAACACCGTGCAAGAGCAGCTCATCAGAATTGGAACAGAATGCAAAGGTTAAGGTAAAATAGGAAACTCCATGGATCCAGAGGAAGTAAATTACATTTTTTGATCCCAGAACATCCTTGTCAGACAAGATACTGCCAAACTTTTTACGTATGCTTGAGACAAGAAGTAATACCCTGCCAGACAGCCGGACAAAACATATAGGAATAATGTATATTACATCAATATTTAAAATTATCTAAATTCCAACTACATGTTATAAAGCCAATTATGTTTTATAATACCATAGTCTTGCAGCAAATGGTAGTGACTCAATGAATTTTCCTAGCATACTCGGAGATTGTAAAACCACGTGACACCTGCAGGGCTGAATAGAATTATCACCTCTAGTGTAGATGAGGAAGGAATGAAACAGAAAAATCACAAAGTTCTCAAAATTGAAGATCAATTCAATATATCAATGATTAAGAGGTAATACACCTAAATGACTAGTGGCCTATTTATAGGCCAAAAACCATAATTGGCTAATTCTACAGGGATACTACAATATGAGACATTGGCTCACATAACCCCAGGCCCAAAAGCCCTTATTCAAATCCCTAATTAAATTATAATTAACCAATTAAAAACCCTAATTCCCAAATAATAATTACATTGTTACATAATAAAAAAGTAATTCTAGCATCTCATATTGCATTAACTTCATCTGCTAAGGACATGTATGGGAGACTAGGAATATAAAATGAGTTAAAAGCATTCATGGAACAAATAGTATACAAGATAAATAAGATGATGACCATGTATAACATCAGTTAAAAGGCATTGTAGGCATTGTTCCAATTCCCAATGAATATGGGGAAAATAATAATATGTATGAAACAAAAGTAAATACTTTTCATCAGCCAATCATAAGGGCTATTATATTATGAGCATTAATGTGACCAGAATCTGAACAGAAATGAACATAACAATTGTATCAGTACATACACAGTTTCACAAGGGGAGAAAGATTCCACCACAATGCTAGTCCTGACGCAGGCCCCAAGTATAAGAATTTTTGTCCACGAAAATTTTGGATCCACAAAATGGACATTTCTGACAGATATCTACATTGCAGTGCAAAATTTCATATAGAAAGTGAAGTGTGCTATTTATATTTTTCTATGTCACAATAAATCCCTGGTCAAGAGGACAGCAAAATCACTTTACTTACAATGGCACCAACTCTAAGACTATGTGGCGGAGTAAGCATTTGATCAGTTAAAAGAAGCCAAACATCACGGTCCAACTCCACAACCATGCCTTGCATGTAAACGCCTTTAATTATCCCAGTGTACGTACCAAATTTACCCCTCCCCTTGGTATCTGTCTTCAAACGTGGTAGCCATTTCTTGGAAAAGTTACAAACATGTAGAACAGATTTGTCAGTAGTCACATTAATTATATGAGAACCCTCCTTTCCTACAAAAACCAACTTTCTCTTCAAACCCGAAAGCATAATGTGTTTACCACTAAGCTTAGTAATTACAGAGTGCCATGATGATGCATGGTCAATAAAATATACAATCACTAATTTGGTAAAAGAATGACTATTTTGATTTGCCATTAAACCACTCAAATTAGTTAACAATACTTGTGAACCACATAATCTACACTCACAACTTATGACATGTACCAAAAACCCCAGTAAGTTTTGTGAAGAAGACGAATTACAATCCTCAGTGCTTTTGGAATCACTTGCAAGCATCGTGCACGGGACCACAGAAAAAGGGCCAACAGACACTAGCACTCCATAGACTCGATTCCGAGCTCGGGAACTAATACCATGAGTGCTGGAATGACTAGGTACCAAGGGAAATGAATCCACAAGGTTTACCTGGTCCAGTCCCTTTCTCAAGCCATCACTCGAATCCTGAAAACCCCATTTGATAATCTCCAAGAACCCGCCGCCGCGCTTAAATGGAATGAAATTCCAAGCATAGACGTGAATTTTCTTTCCGATAACATGTGCGTCGAATTTGAGAATGTCGCAACAAACAGTGTATGTGCCATCAAAAAATTGGATGCAGGAGCAACCAGAAGAGGATGAAACATTATAGCTGGGAAGGTTTAGGGTTCCAACGATGATGGTTGGCTGGTTCAGAGCAGTAAGAACGCGAGGGTTAGGGTTCGAGGCAGTGGAACAGGTTGGGATTGGGGTATTAGTTATAGGGTTTGGAAGGGAGGAACAACTGACAGGGACCGAACGGGTGGAGGGTAAGTAGAGAGACGCTGTGGAGGTGAGAGGTCGAGCACCTTGCACCAGCTCTGCTATACTGATAATCTTTACATCTTCCATTTCATCGTTCATTTGCCGCGGAAACTCAAGACTGCATATTTTTAAAAAGGAAAAAAGATAAATATTTTTGCCACTTTTATTTTATTTTACTTTTTTTTTTACAAGCTGGAGTCAACTATTAAGAAACACAAATTCGTGGGCTAGACATCCCTCTTATATCATCCATAAGATAAGTCCCACCTCGTGTGAAATAATGTAGCCCCATATCCATTTTATGTCTTTTGTTGGTTAACCAATATGTCGCTCTGATACCTTCTCTGAACGTATGCTTGACGGCCACTTTCCCAATCTCTCGTGATCAAGTTCTTGATGTATGCCACCAGGTTTGCACAAGAGTGTTCTCTCTTGCATCATTCCTTGCTTAATCTAATGGCAGCCTCTAAGTCAGATTCCACTTTCACCTTCCTGAAGTTCCTTTCCCAGGCGCTATGAAGAGTTATAAAGATACCCCATAGCTCAACCTTGGTGATACTATACTTTCTTAAGTTCCTTGTAAATCCAATTATCCAATTACCTACAGCATTCTTGAGAACTCCTCCACAACTGGCCTAATTTTCGTTAATGACTGAGTCGTCTACATTGTATTTAACTATGTCCTCACCTAGCATAATCCAACTAATTTCTCTGACAACCATCCTTCTCCCTTGTACTTTGGCACTGCACTCTATAGCTTTGATGCAGTTTCTCGCTTCGCTTAAACAGGTAAAGAACATATCATGGGTGGGATGCTCCATCGGTTGAAACAGAGTTTCACATCTTCTCACCCAAATGTTCCAACTGATGAATCCAAATAGAATCTTCCTAGCTCTTGCGATAGGTTCATTCTCAGCCTAGCATGTCTATCCGCCGAGAAGAACTTCTTCCAATGCCTCACTTGGATTAGCCTTATCTAGAGATTTCTAGCATGCTCATAATCCCGTAAGCAATGAAGGATTGTTTCAGGGTAAATTCCACAAGCTTGATAATTCCCTATGGGGTTGAGGTGCTAGTCAAAACGAAGCTTGTTCGTTAGTAGGCTATTTTGTCCGATTAACCACATAAAGGTCCTAATTTTCTAAGGACCCGGCCATCGCCATATATTTTTCCAAAGCTGTGCTCACTCTAATGTCTCTCAATCCTTGCTTCATATGCTAAATTAACTGAGAATTCACCAGTTTTGCTAAATTTCCACGCCAATGTCTTCCCCCAAGTCTTCGTGTGGAGCTATAATAGTCTTGATCGTTTCTCCAATAGAATCAGGTAGGTAATGTTTGAAAGTTAGCCAGTTCCAAAGCCTGTCAGATGTTGTCATATCTACGACTTTGCAATTCCGTATATCCTCTGGGATTAGTTCCTTAACATAGTCTATAAGCCTTCCACATTCGGGTACCCAATCATCCAGCCATAAGAGAGTGGACGTCCCATAGCCTATGATGCTTTGTATCTCCTTCTCTACCTCTTTCCACACCTTCTGTATCCATTTCTATAGGTTGGATGTGTTCTTCGTTGTAGTTCCTAGTTAGGGGGTTATTCCCCCTACTATCTTGTATTTGGTTTTCAGAATCTTTACCCAGAGCGCTTTAGGATTATTCAAGATACCCCATCCAATTTTCATCAAGAATGCCTCATTCATCTCCCTTAATTTCCTGACCCCCAATCCTCCATCACTCTTGGACTCACAGATTGTATCCTTCTTGACCAAATGAATCTTCCTGTTCTCATCACTATCCCCCCAAATGAAACTTCTACTTATCCTCTCCAACTCATTGCAAAGGTTGAGGGGGAGGAGAACAGTCCGCATCAAATAATAGAGTAGATTGTTCAACACGTTACATGTGAGAGTAACTCTTCCAGCTAGAGTTAGGAACTTTGCCTTCCACTGACTCAACCTTTTCCTTACCCTTTCTGAGATGTATTTGAAAGTTTTCCTGCTTACTCTTGAATGTAGAAGTGGCATCCCTAAGTAAGTGCCCAGATCATTAGTACAGGGGAAACTAAGCTTCATACTGTATTGTTTCTTCCTTGTGTGGTTAATGCTCTTAAAAAAGAAACACCTCAATTTGGCTTCATTTACCAGTTGTCCAGAACAGCTGCAAAAAGTTTGCAGACACCTCTTAATCAAACTACATTGCTCTAGGTCAGCTTTAGCAAAAAGAACAAGATCATCCCCAAAGAAGAAATGAGAAAGGCAAGGACCATTTTTGCCAAGACACAAGGGTTTCCACAATTTGCTTTCCACCACCCATTCTATACAATGGGACAACCTTTCTACACAAAGTACAAAGAGATAAAGGGATAGGGGATGCCCTTGTCTAATGCCCCTTGAAATGTTAAAAGGCTCTGTGGCCTCCCCGTTCCATAGAATGCTCATAGAAGATGATGAAACTCATTTAAGAATAAGTTACACAAAATGATTGTCCAACCCAACCTCCTTTAAGGTATCTTCTAGGAAGTTCCATCTGAGCCTGTCATAGGCTTTTTCCAAATCAATCTTAATGGCCATCATTCCTCTGTTGCCCTTCCTTCTCCTTATAGTATGAATTACCTCTTGAGCAATTATGACATTGTCATTAATGTTTCTTCCTGGTATAAAGCTGCTTTGACAAGGGCCCACCCATTTATCCATGAGAGGTTTGAGCCTATTTGTAATAGTCTTGGTTAGGATTTTAAAAATTACATTGCAAAGAGCTATGGGTCTAAATTCCTTGAGGGTTTCTGGATTATCCACCTTCGGAATGAGGACAAGAAGCGTTTGGCTAATGTTTTTAACCTTGTTTGGGTCTATGAATATCTCCCATATGGTTTTGCACACCGAATTACCTACCACATCCCATTAACTTTGGAAGAAAATAGCGTGTAGTCCATCAAGTCCTAGGGCTTTAAGGGCCCCCATGTTGAACACAACTTTCCTGATCTCCTCATCAGTCAGTGGACTTTGTAATTCAAGCAGGTCCTCTTCTTCAACCTTGGGAAAGCTTCCCTGGAGAGGCAAGGTGCTAGGGGGGTTGTTATCCTGCTTGAAGAGGTTATGGAAGTATGATCTAGCCATTTCTCTTAGTGAATCATTATCCTGGATTCATTCCCCTTCACTATTCTTCAAAGCTTGTATTTTGTTCTTCCTTCTTCTAACCAGGGTAGAAGTATGGAAGTATCTAGTATTCCTGTCTCCCATTCTCAGCCAATTACATCTTGCCTATTAGAATATACTCATACTCCCTCTATAACTGTTTTCTGAGTTTATAGAGAAAGGGATTTCTCTGGAAGCTCAAAGCTCTGTCAATCTTAGTTAGCCTTTTGATTATCTCATTTTTCTGCTTGAAAACGTTTCCAAACACTTTATAATTTCAATTACTCACTTCCTCCTTGAATCTAGCTGAAGCTTCCCCCCATCCTCTGTTATCATCCCATGCCTTATTCACCAAATGCTTGAATGAATTATCTAGTAGCCAAGCTGCTTAAAATCTGAAGGCTTTAGCCCTAGCGTTCAAGGGACCATCTGGTTTCAGCTTGATGGACAGAGGCCTATGATCGAACTTCAAGGCTGGGAGGTGAAAGATGACTGATTCTGGGAATTTGGTGTGCTACTTCAGATTTCCCAGACCCTGGTCAATGCCCTCCTTCACAATTCCTCTTTCCCACGTGAATTTGGGCCCCTTATGTTCTAAATCCATTAGACAGCAAGACTTTGTAAAGCTGCTGAACTCCCTTATGGAACTCTAGTTAAAGTAGTTACTACCCTGTTTTTCGTCCATGCTCTTATATGCGTTGAAATCTCCCATGATGAGCCAAGGTTTGCTCCTATGAATTCTCAAGCATTTTAGCTCATTCCAAAGCTCCTTCCTCTTAGATTGTTGTGGGCTACCGTATACCATCATCAGAAGGAAGGAGTTTCTTTCTTCTCTGAAACTAGCTTCAGCATGTATGAATTGTTGGTACTTTGGATGATGTTCACGTCAAGAGTTCTCTTGTCCTATAACACCCAAATGCCGCTCGCCAACCCGTTTACTTCCACCCTAAATTGACCTTCCCAGCCAATTTTCTTAATTATGTTGTTTGCTGTTCTACCACTGATCTTCGTTTCCACCAGTGCAACTAAGCTTAGGTGATGCATTTTGATTAAGTCTCTAATGAGGTTGGGAAATGTCTTAGCTCCCGCACCTTTGCAATTTCAGGATAAAAGGTTTGTAGACATAAAAACTGATAAAGGTTGGATGATGCAAGCACCTGGAGTTGTAGCTAGGAGCTTTCCTCTCTGGTAGTGCCCGTGCCTTCAATCTTCGCCAATCCATCACCATTTCAGTTGATACTCTTCTTAGATATGCACACCAATTATGATTCAGGGTCTGATGGCTTCTTCAGATTAAAAATTTCCTTTGCAACAAGGAGACTCAAAGCCTTACCACCCTCAGATAACACTGCGTCAGAGGTTGTTAAGCTTTTGTCGTTGCTACCTTGAATGCTCCACTTTAAAGCCCCTGGGTTTTTTGGGTTTGGCTCCTCCCTTCAGCTTGATTGTTCTGAGATTTCCACTAAGAACTATCTGCTATGAGATAGCCCTTTACCATTTACATGTCTTGGCCCAGTTTTAATTGGGTCCTTGTGGATAATAAGCTTTATCCCAAATGGGTTTTTCTTCTAGGCCACTAGGCCTTGGTCCACCTTTGTGTCTATTTGTTTTTTCTTCCTATTTTTTTTATTGCAAAAAATTGCATTCTCTTTCCCATTAGGCATAGCGTTGGTTTTCTTCTTCTTAGCTCTGTCATCCTTGACTTTCTCCTTGCCCTTTCCCGTGTTTATCTCTTGTGTGTTAAAAGCGCCGCCTGTGGCACTGTCTATATTTGTAGGTGCTATCTTGGTGTATATTGTGCCCTCCTCCTCAAGCATGTCATCCAGGATATCGAATCTGCTCCCCTGTCTGTTCCTCGAGAGGCTCGCCTCTGTCATCATCAATCTGGCTTCTCCCTTACTGGTTAAGATTCTCTGGGTTTCCTCTGTCCACCTCCCCTTGGGTTTCTGTTGTCTATCCAACCTTCTAACTATCATCCATGGCCCAAAGTCTTCTCCACTTATGGGATTTTCCATCTCTGGTCTCCCCTATGTCAGGTTAACTTCTTGGCTTTTCCTTGCACCAGTGTTTTCCTCCCTATGCCCTGACTGGTCATTATTGTTGTTCTTAGCACATTCTTCCTTTCGATGCCCATATTTCCTGCAATTGAAACAAATCAAGTGCAATCCCTCGTATTCAATATTAAAGATCTTCCTTCTCAATTTGAATTTGGCTACCAACTTTCTCCGTAGATCAATTTCTACACATAACCTTGTGAATTTCCCCCGTTCCACCCCATAATCTTCTCCTGTATCAGAGTTCATCTTCTGAAGGGTGTGTGTGTCGATCTTTAGAGTCTTCCCCATAAGATTCCCCAGTCTCTAGAGGAAGTGGCTGTTATAGTATTCAATCGGCAACCAAGGTATTCTAATCCATACTACCACTTTTTTGAAATGATTCTCCAAGGGTTGAAAGTTGGGCCTCCATCTTTGCACGATGAGGTAGTGATCTGTGATCATCTAGGGCCCCTCATGTAAAGCAATCTTCAGATATCGAAACAACATCTAGGGCCCCTAGGTAGTATTCAATCTTCATTGTTCGTGAAGTTGGCTAGGTAGAAGTTGTTTCCAACGTCTATGAGGTTGAAATTGCCTGCGGGGTGCCATAGTCTTGTTAGCCTTTCTTTCAGGTATCAAAATCCAATCTTTTGCCCCATCAGTTTGATGAAAAGGGATTTCCTCCAAGGCTTGTAGTACCCTCTCCTTTCCTCTACCAAAATCTCCACCGTTGGGCAGACTCCCTCTTCCATGATCTCATCTTCACTCAAATCCTCCCCGTCAGATTCCTCCTTAGACCGTTCAGAATCCGAACTTAAGTTTTTCTCTGTGTTGTTCGCCACTCCATTGAATCCAATAAGCTTGTCTCTATATGACCCTAATTTGATTCTACTAGTTTCCACCCCCCAGATTTGGATTGTTAGTGCCAATGGGTGGTTCCAACGTACTATTGTCTCTAAATGGCTTTAGAATAGGTAATCCTGGGTGTGTGTCTTCCCTAGTATTAACTGGTTTCATGTTTTGGGGGTTCTCCGGTTTAGCTTGTGCATTTGTATCTCCCATGATGTCGTTCATAGGTTCTTCTACTATTTCATTAGCTTTGACTTTTTTATTGCTTTTTTCCAGTAAATCCTCTTCTTCTGAGGATGATGCAGGGGTTTCAGCTACTCCAATCCTCAAAACTTCAGCCATGGTGTTACTGCGTTTTTTCCCAAGCACTTAAGCCTCTTGCGCTCTACAGCCATGGTATTAACTAGTTTCATGTTCTAAGGGTTCTCCAATCAACGGTCAATCGATAGGAAGAACAAAGTGCAGTGCATTTTTTTTTGGACAGAAGGTGGTGTGTACTCTTTTTGTTTTTTTGTTTTTGACAAAAAAAAATTATTTATAATAATCAGGCACAATATCTTAAAGTTATAGAAACCTTAGCAACGCAACAACAATAATAACCAAGCCTTATCCCACTACATGAGTCGACTATATGGATCAAACGTCGCTATAATGGCTTATTATGAATGAGATCAACAGATATATTGTTAATTATTAAATCTTTTTTAATAGTTTTATCAATTGTTTTCTTTGACCTTTCTCTACCTCTAACTATCGGACTGCTCTCCATCTGATCTACTCTTCTCAATAAGGCTTCTGCTGGTCTTCTTCACACATGGCTAAACCACCTTAAGTGAGATTCCACTATTTTCTCCACAATAGGTGCTACTCCAACTTTCTTTTTAATGCACTCATTTCTAATCATATCTATTCTAGTGTGTCCACACATTCATTGCAATATTCTCATCTCTGCGATATTGAATTTATTTTCATATTTTCTTTTAATCGTTCAACATTTAGTACCATATAATATAGCAAGTTTTATAGTTATACGGTAGAATTTTTCTTTAACTTTGAGCAGCACTTTTCTATCATAAATGATACTCGAAACCTTCCTCCATTTCATCCATCTCGCTTGAATCCTATGGTTTACGTCCTCTTTTATTTCGCTGTCATTCTGTATAATGGACCCAAGATATTTGAAACTTGTGACTTGTTTTAATATATGTTCTCCAAGTTTTACTTTTAAGTTCGTATTTGTTCGCTTTTTACTAAAGTTACATTCCATATATTCTGTTTTATTTCTACTTATACGAAAGTCATGTGTTACTAAAACTTGTCTCTATTACTTTAACTTTCTATTTATTTCTTCTTTTGATTCACCAACTTCTTTATCATCTACAAAAGTCATACATCGAGGCCCCAAATTTTGTATATGTTTAGTAACTGCGTCCAAAATCAAGTTAAAAAAATATGGAGTCAGAAATAACTCTTGACGTAGCTCGATAGTTGTGGAAAAATCATTCGTGTCTCCATTTTGTGTTTTCATGCAAGTTATGATCCTACCACACATATCTTTATGTAATATCCCGTAATTTTTTTTAAATAATAATGTTTTATTATAAATAAATATATTTTTGATTAAAATGATTTTTTGTTTTACTTAAAATAATTATATATGCCTCTAATAAATTTTGTTTTATTTTTAGAAATATTTTTTCTTTTATTATTCATAAAGATATTTATTTTGTGATTTTTTTATTAAAATTTGTATCAAGAAAATACATGGTTTAAGAGTGCAACTAAAGTTTTGCAATAATATAAATTTTTAGAAATTTTTGAGATATTTTAAGATGAAAAATAGTATTTATATGTATATACATATAAATAAATCATATTATTTAATTATTAAATAATAATAATATTAATTAAAAATAAAAAAATAAAAAGAAGCTGAGGGAAATAGGGAGGTGAGTGCAGCGCAGCACGCAGGGGAAGAGAAATTTTTTCTTCTCTTTCTCTCTCTAAACTTTTCAATTTCTCTCTAAGATTTCTCTCATTCTAAACATCCAATTGAGATATCGGAGGTACCGTTGGACTTGTGGTGACAAGAGTTTCAAAACCCACTGATTAATTTCGCCGGAAGCTCACCAAAATTTCAACAAAAAATCATAAATAGTAACTTATAGGTAATTTTTCCAAAATACTGAATTTTTGATAGTTTTTCAAGTTTTTAAGTTAGGGGTTTTGTTAGGAATGTAGAGTATTGATTGTATGATAAATTTTACGGTCAAACAACGTAATTTAGTGCTTTAATTTTGCAAATTATTCTTTGGTGAACAGTAATTGTGAACATTACCCGAACAGTGAGTGAACAGTATTTCCAGCATGAATTGTATTTTCTAGTCATGAACAGTACCAGCATTGACCAAGCTCCTGAAGTCATTTTTCTAAGTTTTTGGACCCTTCGGACACGTTTTTGAGGTCTAATTGATCAAATGCGGATTGAAAAAGTATATTTTAGGGCTATCCAACTTGTAGCCCTTACTAGGTGAGTAGATAATACTTACTATAATATAATTTCTAACTATTAATTTAATATATCCATATGAGACATTACTACAAATGTGAAATTTATTTTTATTTATGAACATGTATTTCAAAGCATGACTCCTAGTATAAACTTTAGAAATGTAGGACAAGAATCATATATACTTTATTTCTTTACTGATATTAATTTATACTGATTGAGAATACTCAAAAATTGTGTTGGGTCATAGTGATGTTTATATTTCACATGAATTGATAAATGATTTTATGAGGCACATGTGTAGGCCTATGAATATAAATGTGCAAGTTAAGTTGGTCTTGTTGTAGCTATTGTTGATCAGTGGAAATATGATTTTTTGGATGTGACATGATCTTTTATTTATCTCTTGCATTTCTTGTTATTTCTTTATTGTATCTATACATAGGAATCTAAATTGGAAATATTGCAAACTAGCAGCTATAAATGTTAACTCTAGTGCATCTTGAGTTTTATGTAACAGACTTTTGCTTGACGGATTGTGAGGACTTTTGCCTGATGGATCTTGGAAGCTTTTGCCTTATGGACTTTACGAGCTTTTACCTGATAGATTATGAGTTTTTTTTATTCGATGGATTATAGGCTTTTGACCTAATTGATGGTGAACATTTCCTTTATTTCATGCTTGAGAAATGGCTATGGTTCTGATATAGAGATAGTTCTTCAATTTATGAAAAGCTCTAAGTTTGTTTGTATTTATTTATTTAATATCATAACATTGATATTTATGTCTCTTAATATTGAAACTATCTTGTTATTGATCTTTCAAACATATGATGTATATGGTGTTCATCTTTTTCTTGCATTAAATATTTACTTGTGAAGGAAAAACTCGTGCCCTATTTGTCCTGTTTCTGTTATGGTAAGGATTACCTATTCACTGAGTTGTCAAACTCACTACACGATATTTCTACATTTTTCAGATAAGAATACAGAGTTTGATCATTCTCCTACAAATAGCTGGTCAGTTAGTCGACACATTTTATGGGTGAACCTATTTTATTTTCAAGGCTCCCAGCTTTTGGCTTATGTTGCATTTTACACTCTAGAGTTGCTCCATATATCATAGGCAGGGTCTCAGCTTCCATTTGCATAATATTTATGTATATTTTGAGATAATTGAAATTATACAGTATAAATAATATAGTTCTCAAATGAATGTGATTATGAATTTGTTACAATCCATACTATTTGTGAAAAAATTATTTATCTGTATCATACTAGAGGCTTATGAGATGAGATTATTTTCAAAACCTGTGCCGGTTACGTACTCCTAATTTGGAGTCATGACAAAGTTGATATTAGAGCCCTAGGTTTCCTTATGGTCTAATGGAGCAAAGAATTCTTTAGTAGGACCTTAAATATGAATATAAGCCGGACTTATTTATCATCAAGGTGCTGTTGGGGGATTTTGTAGGGTGTTAAAATTCCTTCTATTCAGAGTTAATTTTCTTCTGTTGTGTCATAAGTCAATTGTTTATAAATATTTTCAATTATGAATTGTTCTGAATAGTATGAAAGAGTTAAAAATAAATTAATGATGTTTAATGTGTATCATACAATATCATGGCCTAATTGTGTTTATTTAATTTATAGTGATTAACATATATTTCAGTGATAATTATAATTTGTACTAATATATGCATGATATCAGTAACAAATTACACTCAATATTTTATGTTACTGTATACTAACTATAAAAGTTAACATCATATCCTAGCTATTTATAAGAAAGAAAAGAAAAGTCACAGAGGGAATAACCCTTAAAGTAGGAAAGGTGATGCTAGAAGGTCACATGGCAAGCATATTCATATTGACCTAGTTATAGCACACAAAAAAACATAGACAGCCATAAGATGAAAAAAAAAGGTTATGAAATAATGTGCAACGAGTTAGTTGAGTATGGTGTTTGCGTGATACAATAAAACAATCATGCATTATATTGATGATATGGCTTATATGCCATGTTTATAACATAATATATGCATTAAATATGGTATATGCTTATACTTGAAAAATTGCATTGAATGGTTAAGAATTTTTGCATGGAATGACTTGGTTCATAGAGCTATTTTGGCTATGGAATATGATGTCTATTTTGTGCACTTATTTGGATATGTTTCATAACTGTTCTCTGTTAAATGGCAGAATTAAGATTTTTGTTGATAAAATGGTATATCCATTGTTAAAAGTTGTACCATAGATGAAATGATATCTTATTTATGGAATTGTTGTAGGCTGTGCTACAATGATTGAGACGAGATAAGCATTCTTTTTTCTTGATACAATGAGACTGTAGTGAAGTACCTAATAATATAATATCTGCTTTAGCAGTCAATAAATTATTAAAAAAATGCCAAAGATATTTAGCAGTGATCAAATATATAGATATGAAATACACTAATGTAGATTAAGTTCTAGTGGTTAGAGAATTTTCTGATATGTTCCCTGAGAAATTTCCAAGATTACCCTAAAACGATAAATAGAATTTGGTATTGATTTACTTCTTGAAAGCCAACCAGTGTTTATACCTATATAGAATGGCAACCACTGAACTTAAGGAATTGAAGAATCAATTGCAATATTTGTTAGATAAGGGATTTATACACCCTACTACATTTCTTGGGGTACTCTAGTCCTATTTATGAAATAGAAGAATGGATTGTTGTGGTTGTGCATAAATTATAGATAGTTGAATAAGGTGGCAGTGCATAATAAATACTCATTACCTTGTATAGATGATTTGTTTGACTAACTATAGGGTGGTCAATGTTTTTCAAAAATTGATTTGAGATATGAACATTCTCAATTGAGGAAAATGGAAGAGAATAATTTGAAAACAGCTATCAGGACTCGGTATGAGCGTTATAAGTTCTTAGTGATGTCATTGGATTTGACAAATGCTCTAACTGCATTTATGGACTTGATGAATAGTAATTAAGCCATTTCTTTATTAAATTATTTTTGCATTTATTGATGATATACTAGAATATTTTAAGAGTTCAGAGGATTATAAACAATATTTAAAGATAGTTTTACCAACTCTAAGGGAGTATGGTTGGTAATGATGGTATTCAAGTAGAATGATTACATTCTACTATAGTTAAAGATGAAGATCCAAATCTAACTTGCGATTTCCACGTTTGTCTGTCTTCCAATCTATTCGAGCCATAGTTGGATCAAGTACATGAACATATGCTTGTAAAGTATTAATCAATTCCTCAGCATTTGAAGCTGAGATGAGAATTCGTTGTGTTGAGTATGAGATAAACCTTTGTTCCACAGCTTGATCAAGAAAAGAAAACAAACCATCAAAAAAGTTATTAACATTTAACAAACCTATCAGTTTGTGATGGATATTCAGTTGTTCCCAATAGACTACTTGAAAATTTTTTTCTAAAATACTAAAACCCCCTGGTAAGGCAATGAAGGCATCAGCATTGCTCATCATTCTAGCCATGCGCTCATGCATGGAAGCTACTCTAAATTTTTCCCCAATTTTTTTTCTTATGATGTTTGATGCGGCTAGAGCTGTAGGAATAATACCTAGAACTTGGCATCCTCCTACATGTGTAGCTGTAGACACGCACCCCATGAATCCACGGGTACCTCCACCATAGACTAAATGAATTTTTCTCCTGGTTAACACCATACCTAGGTTTTGTGTAGCTTTCATATACTATCCATCTTTTCCAGGACTGGAACCACAAAAGACACAAATATTTCGAAACTGACGGAATGTGATTCCCTCTATAGCTGCACACACCCTAACTTTGAGTATGAAAGTAAAAATACTAACATGTATATTTATAGAACTAAGAGAAAGGCATACTTATGATAGCTATGCAAATAGGCCAAGTATAATTAGAACAGTTATGTGAGTGATTGGTGGATATAAGCTAAATTGAAAGTGAAAATTTCAAAAATGATGGCAAACATGTATATGTACAGTAGTTGTGATCGTGATTCACATTAAGCACATAAAGAGAATAGGGTTAAGATATTACCAAAAACTTGTCTTTTCCTTGTTGTCCTTGATGAATCATTGATGTCTTGATTCTTGTAGAGAAAGTTGTAAGTGATAGATGTAAAATGTAACATCCCGTAATTTTTTAGATATTTTCCTTAGAAATTCTTCACCTTACATATATGCATAGAAATGTTCTAATATTAATGGAATAGGTAAAGAAAGAAAACCTAAAAGGAAATATTAGAAATAAACATGTTAAAGAAAGGTGAAATTCTTAGGTAAAGAAAGATAAATTTTTGTGAAGTAAGTAAAGGTCTTAAAATTTCAAGAAGATCGGATTATGGTAATTTTTCTTAATTTAAGAGCAAAAGTTACTAAGTTTAGTATCTCCACCCGTAATTGGGCTTTAACCTATAGACACTTCATATAGAGTTTTTCTACTTCACATGAATTTTTAGCAAGCCAATAGGATAGCCCAAGGAAGAAATAAAACATAGACTTGGACTAGGATATAGAAGTTGGACCGGTAGCCCAAAAATCATGAAAATGTGACCAAGCCCATTATGAAAGGTAGAATTTTAACCAAAGTAAGAAAAATGGGCAAGAATGAGTCCAAACCCAAGAGGAAAAATAAAAATAAAAATAAAATTAAAGTGATGAAATATTGGTGTAATCAAGATTAAGTGACATGGCATTAAGACAAAAATTTAGCAAGTGGTGTGATTCTACATTCATCATTTTGGCAAGTGGCATAATAATACAAGGCTTTAGGACAAAAACATCTATATCCTACATTCATAACTTTAGCAAGTGGGTAATAATACATAGCATTATGACAAAACATCATTATCCTACACAAATAATTTTAGTTAAGTAAGGAAAATTCAAGGGCTAGAAATTTGCCACTTAAAAAGGCAAATCTATCATATTTGATTAAGACAAAAGAAAAAGGAAATGAATCCCTAAATCAAAGGGATCTTGCCCCATATCTTGAGAACATATACTCATAATTTTCAAAATACAAATCTCCTTTTTCTATGCATATCTTGACTAAGGAAGAGGAAGACAAGAACATAAGTTGTTTGTTTTCCAAAAATTCAACAAAGTGTATCCTAATTGTGATAAGGTAGACCCATGATCATGAAAGGTGAATTATTTGGTGGTCTATATAAGAAAACCCACCCTTACAACATTAGAATTTCGTCCAAGTGAGGGAGAGCAAAAATAGAAGCAAGGTAGTGTGAGGAAAGGAGAGGAAGAAAGGAAGAAAGAGGAAGGAGAAGTCTAGGGGACTAAGTGCTCCAGGTAAGTTTAACAATATTTCTTTTTGAAGAAAACTTTTGAAACTTATAATATTTATATGAGATTTTGATCTTAGAACTTTGATGATTGGTCATGGATGTTGCTATATCATGTTACATATTGAGCTTGCATGTGATGTATGTTTGAATACTTAGGTTGGTGTAGATAGTTCTGCATGGGTATGGCTATGGTTGACAGAATTTTAAGCTTCGGTATTTTAATTTCTGGGAACAATCTATAAGGAATTAAAATAAATGGTTAACATAAGAGTTAAAGATATATGTGTCACGAATTTTCATCCACTGGAATCATTCCATTTGGAGTCCATATGAGGTAGCTATGGTCTGATTAGTAGTCAAAGGTCAGAAAATGAATCATCAGGGAAGAATATGTTAGGATAGCTTCGGTAATTTAATTTCTGGGAATTATTGGCAGGGAATTAAAATAAATGATTAACTTAAGAATTAAATATATGTGTGTCATGGATTTTTAGCCACTGGAATCATTCAATTTGGAGTCCAAATGTGGTAGATATGGTCCGATTAGTAAGACAAGGTCAGAAAATGGTTCATCAGGGAAGATTATGTTAGGACAGCTTTTGTATTTTAATTTCTGGGAATTATTGGTATGGAATTAAAATAAATGGTTAACATAAGAATTATAGATATGTGTGTCATGGATGTTTAGACACTAGAATCATTCAATTTGGAGTCCATATGAGGAATTTATGAGCTGATTAGTAGTCAAAGGTCATAAAATGGTTCATCAGGGAAGAATATGTTAGGGTAGCTTCTGTATTTTAATTTCTAAGAATTATCTGTATGGAATTAAAATAAATGGTTAACATGAAAGTTATATATCTATGTCTCATGGAAATATACCCACTTGAATTATGCAATTTGGAATTCATATGAGGTAGATATGATCCGATTAGTAAGCAGAGGTCAGAAAATGTTTATTCATGGAAGAGTATGTTATTAATGCTTTAGTTTTTAAATTTCTGGGAATATTCTGTAGGGAATTAAAATAGCGCGCCAACATAACAATTATAGATATATGGCTCATGGATTTTTATCAACTGGAATAACTCAATTTGGAGTTCCAATTTGTCAGATATGGTCTAATTAGTCAGTAAAGGTTAGAACCTATCCGAGAGGAACTATCTTGTACTTTGAGGGAGTAATATCACCTTCGTTTCTTAATTTTTCGCTACAATGTTCAACATAATAGTTTTAGATAATTGTTGTATCTTGAAATGGACACCAAGATCACCTACATCAGAGTTAAATTGAGGGAGTTATGCTCTAATTAGTAAGAGAAGGTTAGATAGGATGAAAACCTGCATCAAGAAAATAAAAAAATAAAATTAGTATTTAAAAAAGAAGATGAATCTTAATAAATGACTAGTATAGCCATAGCCATTGCCATTGTATGAACTTCTTACCATCTTAAGTGTGAAATTTTAACATGGAAATATTTTATAAAGTGATATTTGAAATGGTTATGTTCATGGCATGATTACCAATGATTTATGGTAATAGTTATATTTTGATGAACATACTTGTTTTTGAAAGCATATTTTTGGCTATCATTGTGAAAAGAAAAGAAATGAGCACGGTCACATGGCAATCCGTGTGGTGCACCAGTAGGGGACGCCCTATCAACGGTTATGATCATGATAATGAGAAAAGAAAGAGAAAGTGGGCCATGTCGGATGGAGCGAGAAAAGCCAGTACCGGAGAGTAGAGGATACTCACCCTGACCGAGGTAGCTTGAAATGAGAATAAGTTCATGGCCATCATATGATATTTTGAAAATAGTTAATCATGTCATACATATCATTACAGTATGATTCTTATGTGCATAGATATAATGCATTCATGTGACCAAAGATATTTTTCTGTAGTTTATACAGCTGAACATGACGTGATGAGCTTTACTGATGATAATTTATTGTTGAACTTACTGGGATTTAATTCTCACTATATTTCCATATCATGTTCAGAAAATTATTTATGCAGCTTTTGTTTTTAAGGCTCTGGCTTTTAGTGCACATTGGATCGAGTTACTTTATGTTGGGCAGATTTCAGAATCAAATAAGATGTTTGTGGTCGAGTTGGCTCAGATCCCGGTGAAGGTGCAACCACCCGCACTTGTATCTCCGGAATTGGTCAACCAAAATAAACAAGATGTAAATATCTATGTGTTTGATATGTTATACGTCTGTTTTGATTAATGACATGTATGTGAACTCAATATTGTATAATAATAAAGGAAAAAAAAGAGGTTGTTACATAAAAAAAGAGTGAAAATGCAAACAAGTGAATTATTGAAGAGGGACAATCAAATGGTTTATCTTGTATTCTCAATATTTTTGTCTATCGACTATTGGTATTATTAAGTCGATTAGCTATTTTGAGAATTTTTAATTTGGACTGATTTATTTTATAGTTGATTGATTACATTTATTTTGAAGCAATCAACTGCATCCTACCAGTTAACTATGTATTCTTTGTTTTTCATAGACTTTTATAAGTTCAGAAATGTTTCTTTTTCACCAAATATCAACAGTTTTAAAATAGATTTTGGTACATATATTCAAAACTTGCGGCCACCGATTTTTGCCGTAATAACAGCTACATTTTGTTTACAGATTTTCAAGAATTACGACTACCAATTTTAATTTCCTTTCAATGCTATGTTTACATTTTTGACTTTTTATTTTGACACCATTCTTTATTATGCTTTTTGTTTGTTCTAATGCATTCTCCCTGATTTATGTTTGGCATTAAATGCAAGATTATTTTTTCTTATTACAAGGAGGGTCAATTTCTTTTCTTTGAAACTCAGCTATTATGGTGTCTAAGTGGTTGGTAGGTTAAAGTATGGAGATTTTGAAAGAATTTATCTAACAAAGAACGTAATTAAATTTTTTCTTTTATATCAAGTATGTATAACTATGTAAGCTGGCAGATTACATGGAAATTAGAAAGGATAATGAGTTTACAGTATATACTGATTGAGTATTAAGGTATGAAGAACACCTAAGTTTACCTACTGTGGTTGAGAAAGGAAATGAGAATATTTTGAGAACCATGTCCGAAAATAATGTAAAGCAATCAATGTAACAACTCCATTTATGTAAATTTTTTTTTATTAAAAATACGATGAAATTATTACCTCGTTACAACTTAACTCAATATAACATTTATTTAATTTATACAATACTGAGTTTCCATACACAATATTATTTTACAAACTACACACCATTATTTTACAAACATTTGTACAAAAATACATATTAGTTCTAATCATCTATATCGACTACTTCCGGGGACACTGGTTCGGGTGGCACGTCCACCGGAATCTCAGTTACATCTACGACAGTTATATCTGAAATAACTGGAAGTTGCCCAAGGTAGGGCACCTCGATCCAACGTACAGAGATAATAAGTGTCATAGAGAATATCTGCATATTTATTATTCTGAACATGATATGGAAATATAGTGAGAATTAAATCCCAGTAAGTTCAACAATAAATCATAATTTATCATCAATATAGTTGATCATGTCATGTTCAGCTGTATAAACTACAGAAAATATCTTTAAGTCACATGAATGCACTTTATCATGCACATGAAAATTATACAGTTATGACATGTATGGTATGAATAACTATTTTTCGAGTTTCATATGATGGCTATCCACTTATTCTTACTTCAAGCTACCCCGGTCAGGGTGAGTATTCTCTACTTTTCGGTACGGGCTTATCTCGCTCCGTCCGACATGGCACACTTTCTCTTTCTTTTCTTATTAACATGATCATAACCGTTGGTAGGGCGTCCCCTACTGGTGCACCACACGGATTGCCATGTGACCGTGCTCATTTCTTTTCTTTTCACAATGATAGCCAAAAATATGCTTTCAATAACAAGTATGTTCATCAAAATATAACTATTACCATAAATCATTGGTAATCATGCCATGAACATAACCATTTAAAATATCACTTTATAAAACATTTCCATGTCAAAATTCCATACTAATACCTTGGTAACTGGATAGTAATTGTAGTCTGTAAACAGCGCACCAGAAAAGTTCCCAGGAAAGAGAGGTGGGTCACTAATGGACACGCTTAAGTACCATGTCTTTCCTTGCCAGAGCTTTCCTTAGACATGCACTTTTCACAAATCACAATTTTGTTTTCCAGTAACTAGAATAATTCTTTTCTGATGTGAAAATACTGCAACCACGGAGCATACTAAGATTTTTCAAATAAAACCGGCACTTCCAAAACTTCTTGTAAATTTATATGAGTACTAGGGTAAATTCCATGTTAAAAATTACACACTTAAAATGGTAGTAAGTTCATGCAATGACAATGGCTATGGCTATACTAGTCATTTGTTAAGATTCATCTTCTTTTTAAAATACTAATTTTATTTCTTTATTTTCTTGATGCAGGTTTTCATCCTATCTAACCTTCTCTTACTAATCAGAGCATAACTCCCTCAATTTAACTCTGATGTAGGTGATCTTAGTGTCAATTTCAAGATAAAACAATTATCTAAAACTATTATGTTGAACATTGTAGCGAAATATTAAGAAATCAAGGTGATATTACTCCCTAAATGTACAGATTATTTCTTCTCGTGTAAGTTCTGACCTTTACTGACTAATTAGACCATATCTCCCAAATTTGAACTCCAAATTGAGTTATTCCAGTTGGTAAAAATCCATGAGCCCTATATCTATAATTGTTATCTTGGCGTACGATTTTAACTCCCTACAGAATATTTTCCAGAAATTCAAAAACTAAAGCTTTAATAACATATTCTGAATAAACATTTTCTGACCTCTGCTTACTAATCAGCTTATATCTACCTCAAATGGACTTCAAATTGAATGATTCCAGTGCCTAAAAATCCATGACACATTTATCTTTAATTCTTATGTTAATAATTTATTTTAATTCCTTACAGATACTTCTCAGAAATTTAAATACCGAAGCTATCCTAACATATTTTTCCCTGATGACCCATTTTCTGACCTTTGTCTACTAATCGGCTCATATCTCCCTCATATGGACTCCAAATTGAATGATTCCAGTGGCTAAAAATCCATGACATACATATCTTTAATTCTTATGTTAACCATTTATTTTAATTCCCTACCAATAATTCCCAGAAATTAAATTACCGAAGCTATCCTAACATATTCTTCCCTGATGATTCATTTTCTGACCTTTGACTACTAATCAGACCATAGCTACCTCATATGGACTCCAAATGGAATTATTCCAGTGGCTAAAAATCCATGACACATTTATCTTTAATTCTTATGTTAACCATTTATTTTAATTCCCTACCAATAATTCCCAGAAATTAAATTACCGAAGCTATCCTAACATATTCTTCCCTGATGATTCATTTTCTGACCTTTGACTACTAATCAGACCATAGCTACCTCATATGGACTCCAAATGGAATGATTCCAGTGGCTAAAAATCCATGACACATTTATCTTTAATTCTTATGTTAACCATTTATTTTAATTCCTTATAGATTGTTCCCAGAAATTAAAATACCGAAGCTATCCTAACATATTCTTCTCTGATGATTCATTTTCTGACCTTTGACTACTAATCAGACCATAGCTACCTCATATGGACTCCAAATGGAATGATTCCAGTGGCTAAAAATCCATGACACATTTATCTTTAATTTTTATGTTAACCATTTATTTTAATTCCTTATAGATTGTTCCCAGAAATTAAAATACCGAAGCTTAAAATTCTGCCACCCATAGCCATAACCATGCAGAACTATCTACACCAACCTAAGTATTCAAACATACATCACATGCAAGATCAATATGTAACATGATATAGCAACATCATGACCAATCATAAAAGTTCTAAGATCAAAATCTCATACAAATATTATAAGTTTCAAAAGTTTTCTTCAAAAAGAAATATTGTTAAACTTACCTTTAGCTTTCTAAACTTCTCCTTCTTCTTCCTTCCTTTCTTCTTCTCTCTTCTCTCCTTTCCTCACTCTACCTTGCTTCTATTTCTCTCTCTTTCTCACTTGGACGAAATTAAAGTGTTGTAAGGGTGGGTTCTCTTATATAGATCACTAAATAAGTCACCTTTCATGATCATGGATCTACCTTATCACAATTAAGATACACTTTGTTGAATTTTTGGAAAACAAACAACTTATGTTCTTGTCTTCCTCTTCCTTAGTCAAGATATGCATAGGAAAAGGAGATTTGTATTTTGAAAATTATGATGATATGTTCTTAAGATAAGGGACAAGGTCCCTTTGATTTAGGGATTCATTTAATTTTTCTTTTGTCTTAATCAATTATGATAGGTTGCCTTTTTAAGTGGCAAATTTCTAGCCCTTCAATCTCCATTATTTGGTTGATATTATTTGTGTGGGCTATGAATGTTTTGTCCTAATACCATGTATTATCATACCACTTGCTAAAATTATGAGTGAAGGATATAGATGTTTTTGTCCTAAAGCCTTGTATTATCATGCCACTTGCCTAAATGATGAATGTAGAATCACACCACTTGCTAAATTTTTGTCTTAATGCCATGTAACCTAATCTTTATTCTTATTATTATATCATCATCTAATTTATTTTATTTTATTTTTCCTCTTGGATTTGGGCTTATTCTTACCCATTATGGGCTTGTCCTACCCATTTTCTTTGCTTTGGGTAAAATTCTTCCTTTCTTGGTGGGCTTGGTCACATTTTCATAATTTTTGGGCTATTGGTGAAATTACTATATCCTAGTCCAAGTCTATGTTTAATTTCTTGTTTAGGTTATCCAATGGGCTTGCTAGAAACTTATGTGAAGTGAAAAAACTCTATATGAAGTGTCCATAGGTAAAAGCCCAATGTATGGGTAAAGATTTTAAACTTAGTAACTATAGTTCTTGAATTAGGAAAAATTACCCTAATTCAATGTTCTTTGAAATTTTAAGACCTTTACTTGTTTCTAAAAATTTATCTTCCTTATCCAAGAATTTTACATCTCTTTAGTATGTTATTTCTAATTTCTTTCCTATTAGATTTTCCTTCTTTATTTGTTCTCTTAATGTTAGAAACATTTTCTATGCATATACATAAGGTGAAGAATTTCTAAGGATTATATTTCCTTAGATATCTAAAATATTGTCTAATAAATTTTATTTCCTTAATTAAATTTTTTATGTACCTTTATCAATAAAAGAAACGAAATTAAGGATGTTACATTTCTCTCCCCCTAAAAGAAATTTTGTCCTCAAAATTTCAGAAATTACCTTATAAGAACAATTGCGGATATTTCTTCCTCATGACTTCTTCCAGCTCCCAAGTTGCTTCTTCCGGAGTCAAACCTTCCCATAACACCTTAACTAGGGGAATGGTTTTATTTCTCAGTTGCTTCACGTCAGTGTCCAATATGGATGCAGGTACTAGCTGGTATGTCATGTTCTCCTTTATTTGGATTGGTTCATCCAGTATTATATGTGATGAATCTGAAAGATACTTCCGCAGCTGTGATACGTGGAAAACATTATGCAGGTTGGACAAATTAGGTGGGAGAGCAACTTGATATGCTGATGTCCCAACTTTCTTTAGAATTTGGTAGGGTCCTAAAAATCGCGGACTTAGCTTTCTTGTTTTGAGAGACCTCCCAACTCCAGTAGTCGGGGAAAGTTTCAGAAATACATGGTCTCCTTCCTCAAACTCTAGAGGTCTATGTCTCTTATCGTAGTAACTCTTTTGCCGACTCTGAGCTGTAAGTATTTTGTTTCGTATCATCCTGATTTGTTCAGTGGTTTGTTGAACTAGATCAGGACCTAACAAGTTCTTTTCTCCTATCTCGAACCAACATAGTGGAGATCGGCACTTTCTACCTTATAAAGCTTCATAGGGGGCCATCTTAATGCTAGAGTGATAGCTATTATTATAAGCAAACTCTACTAAAGGTAGGTACTTATCCCATCCTTTACCTTGCTCTATCACACAGGCCCTCAACATATCTTCTAGGGTTTGAATGGTTCGTTCTGTCTGCCCGTCAGTTTGAGGATGGTAGGCAGTACTGAACCGCAACTGAGTACCAAAAGCTTCTTGCAACGCCTTCCAAAACCTCGATGTGAACCTCGGATCTCTATCAGAAACAATATTTAAGGGAATCCCATGGAGTCTAACTATTTCCTGAACGTACAATTGGGCCAATTTATCTAGTGAAAAGTTAATTTTTATGGGCAAAAAGTGAGCAGATTTGGTTAATCTGTCAACTATTACCCAGATAGAGTCATGTCCCACTGAGGTCTTAGGTAAACCTACAACAAAGTCCATCGAAATACTGTCCCATTTCCATTCAGGAATCTCCAGAGGTTGAAGAAATCCTGCTGGCTTTTGATGTTCCACTTTCACCTTCTGACAAGTTAAACATTTTGCCACGAACTCAGCAATGTCATTTTTCATCCCTGGCCACCAATACATCCTTTTTAAATCCTGGTACATTTTAGTGCATCCAGGATGGATTGTGTATTTACTTTGATGCGCTTCCTTCAGTATCTTAGTCCTCAACTCTTGTTCTTGAGGGACACAAATCCTTCCCTGATACATGATTGCTCCATCTTCCATTACAGAAAAATTACCTTGGTCTTTATGATCTTGTAAGTATTGATCGTGAGCTTGAGCTTCTTTGATCTGGGCTCTAAGGTTAGACCCTATACTTAAACCATTAATGACTAGATTCTTTGGAGTAAGAGTAGTGGCTAGCTTCAAATTTCGAAACTCCTCTAGCATCTGCATCTCATACACCATCATCTGACCCATATGCAGAGATTTTCGACTCAAGGCATCTGCTACAACATTCGCCTTTCTGGGATGATACTTTATCTCAAACTTGTAGTCATTGAGGAATTCTACCCATCTTCGTTGCCTCATATTTAACTCCTTCTGATCAAAGAGGTATTTAAGACTCTTATGATCACAATATACTTCAAAGGTTGCCCCGTACAAATAGTGTCGCCAAATCTTTAAGGCAAACACTACTGCCGCTAATTCAAGATCATGGGTTGGATAGTTTCCTTCGTGGGGTCTTAGTTGTCTAGAGGCGTAAGCAACTACTCTCTTGTCTTGCATTAACACACACCCTAGCCCTTTCTTTGAAGCATCACTATACACTTCAAAATGTCCTGTGGGGTCTGGAATAATTAAAACAGGAGGAGTGGTCAGTCTTGTCTTCAGCTCCTGAAAACTAGCATCACATTGATCAGTCCATTTGAAAGGAATTCCCTTCCTGGTCAATTTAGTCAATGGCAAGGCTATACGAGAGAAGTTTTGTATAAATCTCCTGTAGTATCCTGCCAAACCAAGGAAACTTCTGATTTCCGTAACCGTCTTTGGTGTCTCCCACTTAATCACTGCTTCCGTCTTGCTAGGATCTACGGCTACCCCTCTATTAGAGATGACATGTCCGAGAAACTTCACCTCTGACAGCCAAAATTCACACTTCTCCAATTTAGCATATAACTTTTTCTCTTTCAGCACTTGCAGCACGATTCGGAGATGTTGTTCATGTTCTTTCTCACTCTTAGAATATATTAAGATGTCATCAATGAACACTACAACAAATTGATCTAGGTAGGGTCGAAAAATGCGATTCATGTAATCCATGAAAATTGTAGGTGCATTAGTCAACCCAAAGGGCATTACGAGAAACTCATAGTGCCCATACCTAGTCCTGAAGGCAGTTTTTGGTACGTCCTCCTCCTTAATCCTAATCTGATGATATCCTGACCGCAAGTCAATTTTAGAAAAGATGGAGGCACCCTTTAATTGATCCAATAAGTCATCTATCCTAGGGAGAGGGTACTTATTTTTGATAGTCACCTTATTCAGCTGTCTGTAATCTATGCATAGTCTCAAACTCCCGTCTTTCTTCTTAACAAACAATACAGGAGCTCCCCAAGGTGATACACTCGGTCTAATGAATTGCTTGTCTAATAGTTCCTCCAACTGCTTCTTTAGTTCTTGTAGTTCCTTCGAGGCCATTCGATATGGTGCAATAGAGATAGGCCCTGTCCCAGGTAGGAGATCAATAGAGAACTCTATCTCTCTCTTGGGAGGTAAGCCTGGAATATCTGATGGAAACACTTCAGGAAACTCGTTGGCTATTGGAATTTCATCAAGCTTCGGTTCGACTTCTAGGTTTGATAAATACAAGAGAATGTATCCAAGTACTCCATTCTTCAACTCCTTATTAACTTGATTGGCATTTAACATCAATAACTGGACCTCCTCTTTCGGAGTAGAAGGTAGAAATTCAACGGTCTTGTTACAACAATTCAACAAGACTCGATTTCTAGACATCCAGTCTAACCCTAGAATGACCTCAATACCTCTTAAAGGTAAACTGACGAGGTCTACAGAAAAAGTTTTCTCCTGGATGGTGACTTGACAGTCCTTACATACAGAGGAAGTTAATACCCGTTCCCCTGTAGGGGTTACTACAGATAGCTCATAGGGAGTTTCAGAAATAGGGAACTGAAACTTCCTAATACATTCTTCCGATATAAATGAATGACTAGCACCAGAGTCAAATAACACCATAAGAGCAAATCCATAAATATAGCATGTACCTTGAATCATTTCAGAAGATTGAGCTGCCTCTTGGCCGCTCAGGGTGAAAACCCTTCCTTTCACCTGAGGCCTCTGTTCTGGCTGCTTTCCTACATTCTGTGGGCAGTTTTTCGCAAAATGTCCCTTCTGTCCGCAATTGAAGCAGACATCTTGTCCCATGTAGCATGGCCGGTTACCATGCATGCGTCCGCATTTAGCGCACTTGACTGAGGCGAGGTCTTGTTGAAAAGGCCTAGGACCCGCAATCAATGGCCTCTTACCAGCTCCATATCCACTTCTTCTCACGTTCTTTCTAGGGTTGGGAAAATTTTTCTTCCTTTTCCATAGGTTTCGCCTTTGCTTCTCGTCCTCCACTGCCCTTAAACTCTTTTCCAGGAGTCTGCATTTATTTATCAGAGGTACAAACTCCCTGATCTCCATAGCTATAACAGCATTCTTTAACTCCGGGTTTAGTCCCGCTTCAAACTTAACCGCCTTCCATGCTTCATCTGGGTTATATCGCAGATAAGAGGAGAACTTAGACAGCTCCTCGAACCTTGCGATATACTGGTCCACGGTCATGCTTCCTTGCCTGAGTTGGAGAAATTCGATCTCTTTCTCTGCCCGTACAGTACTTGGAAAGTACTTTTCAAAGAAAATGTCCTTGAACACTTGCCAGGTGATCTGTCTTCCCTGATGAGCTAAAAGTTCTCTAGCTCCACGCCACCAGTATTCTGCTTCATCCTTTAACATATATGCAGCAAAAATGATTTGCTGCTCTTCAGTACAGCCCATCACTTCAAAGATTTTCTCTAATTCCCTAATCCACCTTTCGGCTACCGTTGGGTCATAACCACCTTGGAAACAAGGTGGTCTAGTCCTCAGGAACTCGGATATACCATTATCTTTTCCAGCCGTCCGGTTGTTAGGACCAATCTCAACATTTGTGTTATTAGCATTCTGGAGATGTTGTAAAATTTGGTTGGTGGTCATAACTTGGTCTCGAATTGCCGTGGCCAGGTTGTGCAGGGTTTCCTCTGCATTGGTTGCTGGATTCCTCCTTGGTGGTGCCATTTCCTACTATGGTACAAAACAAAGTTATGCTGCTATTGAGGTGATCAAGCCCAATAGTTAGTTCAAAAATATTTAATAGCAGTCATAACACCACCTCGGCATATAGATAGGAAACACTAGTAATTTCTTACCTATAGGAATCACCGATCCCCTACACAGCACAACCACAACATACTCAAGACACTATAAGATCGATTCAGATAACCATCCAACCACTGGCCATCTAGGATCGACCTGCTCTGATACCAATTATGTAACAACTCCATTTATGTAAATTTTTTTTTATTAAAAATACGATGAAATTATTACCTCGTTACAACTTAACTCAATATAACATTTATTTAATTTATACAATACTGAGTTTCCATACACAATATTATTTTACAAACTACACACCATTATTTTACAAACATTTGTACAAAAATACATATTAGTTCTAATCATCTATATCGACTACTTCCGGGGACACTGGTTCGGGTGGCACGTCCACCGGAATCTCAGTTACATCTACGACAGTTATATCTGAAATAACTGGAAGTTGCCCAAGGTAGGGCACCTCGATCCAACGTACAGAGATAATAAGTGTCATAGAGAATATCTGCATATTTATTATTCTGAACATGATATGGAAATATAGTGAGAATTAAATCCCAGTAAGTTCAACAATAAATCATAATTTATCATCAATATAGTTGATCATGTCATGTTCAGCTGTATAAACTACAGAAAATATCTTTAAGTCACATGAATGCACTTTATCATGCACATGAAAATTATACAGTTATGACATGTATGGTATGAATAACTATTTTTCGAGTTTCATATGATGGCTATCCACTTATTCTTACTTCAAGCTACCCCGGTCAGGGTGAGTATTCTCTACTTTTCGGTACGGGCTTATCTCGCTCCGTCCGACATGGCACACTTTCTCTTTCTTTTCTTATTAACATGATCATAACCGTTGGTAGGGCGTCCCCTACTGGTGCACCACACGGATTGCCATGTGACCGTGCTCATTTCTTTTCTTTTCACAATGATAGCCAAAAATATGCTTTCAATAACAAGTATGTTCATCAAAATATAACTATTACCATAAATCATTGGTAATCATGCCATGAACATAACCATTTAAAATATCACTTTATAAAACATTTCCATGTCAAAATTCCATACTAATACCTTGGTAACTGGATAGTAATTGTAGTCTGTAAACAGCGCACCAGAAAAGTTCCCAGGAAAGAGAGGTGGGTCACTAATGGACACGCTTAAGTACCATGTCTTTCCTTGCCAGAGCTTTCCTTAGACATGCACTTTTCACAAATCACAATTTTGTTTTCCAGTAACTAGAATAATTCTTTTCTGATGTGAAAATACTGCAACCACGGAGCATACTAAGATTTTTCAAATAAAACCGGCACTTCCAAAACTTCTTGTAAATTTATATGAGTACTAGGGTAAATTCCATGTTAAAAATTACACACTTAAAATGGTAGTAAGTTCATGCAATGACAATGGCTATGGCTATACTAGTCATTTGTTAAGATTCATCTTCTTTTTAAAATACTAATTTTATTTCTTTATTTTCTTGATGCAGGTTTTCATCCTATCTAACCTTCTCTTACTAATCAGAGCATAACTCCCTCAATTTAACTCTGATGTAGGTGATCTTAGTGTCAATTTCAAGATAAAACAATTATCTAAAACTATTATATTGAACATTGTAGCGAAATATTAAGAAATCAAGGTGATATTACTCCCTAAATGTACAGATTATTTCTTCTCGTGTAAGTTCTGACCTTTACTGACTAATTAGACCATATCTCCCAAATTTGAACTCCAAATTGAGTTATTCCAGTTGGTAAAAATCCATGAGCCCTATATCTATAATTGTTATCTTGGCGTACGATTTTAACTCCCTACAGAATATTTTCCAGAAATTCAAAAACTAAAGCTTTAATAACATATTCTGAATAAACATTTTCTGACCTCTGCTTACTAATCAGCTTATATCTACCTCAAATGGACTTCAAATTGAATGATTCCAGTGCCTAAAAATCCATGACACATTTATCTTTAATTCTTATGTTAATAATTTATTTTAATTCCTTACAGATACTTCTCAGAAATTTAAATACCGAAGCTATCCTAACATATTTTTCCCTGATGACCCATTTTCTGACCTTTGTCTACTAATCGGCTCATATCTCCCTCATATGGACTCCAAATTGAATGATTCCAGTGGCTAAAAATCCATGACATACATATCTTTAATTCTTATGTTAACCATTTATTTTAATTCCCTACCAATAATTCCCAGAAATTAAATTACCGAAGCTATCCTAACATATTCTTCCCTGATGATTCATTTTCTGACCTTTGACTACTAATCAGACCATAGCTACCTCATATGGACTCCAAATGGAATTATTCCAGTGGCTAAAAATCCATGACACATTTATCTTTAATTCTTATGTTAACCATTTATTTTAATTCCCTACCAATAATTCCCAGAAATTAAATTACCGAAGCTATCCTAACATATTCTTCCCTGATGATTCATTTTCTGACCTTTGACTACTAATCAGACCATAGCTACCTCATATGGACTCCAAATGGAATGATTCCAGTGGCTAAAAATCCATGACACATTTATCTTTAATTCTTATGTTAACCATTTATTTTAATTCCTTATAGATTGTTCCCAGAAATTAAAATACCGAAGCTATCCTAACATATTCTTCTCTGATGATTCATTTTCTGACCTTTGACTACTAATCAGACCATAGCTACCTCATATGGACTCCAAATGGAATGATTCCAGTGGCTAAAAATCCATGACACATTTATCTTTAATTTTTATGTTAACCATTTATTTTAATTCCTTATAGATTGTTCCCAGAAATTAAAATACCGAAGCTTAAAATTCTGCCACCCATAGCCATAACCATGCAGAACTATCTACACCAACCTAAGTATTCAAACATACATCACATGCAAGATCAATATGTAACATGATATAGCAACATCATGACCAATCATAAAAGTTCTAAGATCAAAATCTCATACAAATATTATAAGTTTCAAAAGTTTTCTTCAAAAAGAAATATTGTTAAACTTACCTTTAGCTTTCTAAACTTCTCCTTCTTCTTCCTTCCTTTCTTCTTCTCTCTTCTCTCCTTTCCTCACTCTACCTTGCTTCTATTTCTCTCTCTTTCTCACTTGGACGAAATTAAAGTGTTGTAAGGGTGGGTTCTCTTATATAGATCACTAAATAAGTCACCTTTCATGATCATGGATCTACCTTATCACAATTAAGATACACTTTGTTGAATTTTTGGAAAACAAACAACTTATGTTCTTGTCTTCCTCTTCCTTAGTCAAGATATGCATAGGAAAAGGAGATTTGTATTTTGAAAATTATGATGATATGTTCTTAAGATAAGGGACAAGGTCCCTTTGATTTAGGGATTCATTTAATTTTTCTTTTGTCTTAATCAATTATGATAGGTTGCCTTTTTAAGTGGCAAATTTCTAGCCCTTCAATCTCCATTATTTGGTTGATATTATTTGTGTGGGCTATGAATGTTTTGTCCTAATACCATGTATTATCATACCACTTGCTAAAATTATGAGTGAAGGATATAGATGTTTTTGTCCTAAAGCCTTGTATTATCACGCCACTTGCCTAAATGATGAATGTAGAATCACACCACTTGCTAAATTTTTGTCTTAATGCCATGTAACCTAATCTTTATTCTTATTATTATATCATCATCTAATTTATTTTATTTTATTTTTCCTCTTGGATTTGGGCTTATTCTTACCCATTATGGGCTTGTCCTACCCATTTTCTTTGCTTTGGGTAAAATTCTTCCTTTCTTGGTGGGCTTGGTCACATTTTCATAATTTTTGGGCTATTGGTGAAATTACTATATCCTAGTCCAAGTCTATGTTTAATTTCTTGTTTAGGTTATCCAATGGGCTTGCTAGAAACTTATGTGAAGTGGAAAAACTCTATATGAAGTGTCCATAGGTAAAAGCCCAATGTATGGGTAAAGATTTTAAACTTAGTAACTATAGTTCTTGAATTAGGAAAAATTACCCTAATTCAATGTTCTTTGAAATTTTAAGACCTTTACTTGTTTCTAAAAATTTATCTTCCTTATCCAAGAATTTTACATCTCTTTAGTATGTTATTTCTAATTTCTTTCCTATTAGATTTTCCTTCTTTATTTGTTCTCTTAATGTTAGAAACATTTTCTATGCATATACATAAGGTGAAGAATTTCTAAGGATTATATTTCCTTAGATATCTAAAATATTGTCTAATAAATTTTATTTCCTTAATTAAATTTTTTATGTACCTTTATCAATAAAAGAAACGAAATTAAGGATGTTACAATCAAGGCATTTGTGTTAAGAGTTTATACCATGCTAAGCTAAGCTCTAGTATATAGGCTCTTTTGAAATCTTGAACAAAGTAGGCATAGTAGTACATTGTCTAACCTTGCCATCAGGATTAAGTAATGTGGATACAATCCTTCTTGCATCAATGTTAAGGAGGCACCTATCAGATTCTTCTCATGTTATCTAATTCTAAGAAATACAATTAGACAAGAATTTGGTTTAATCATGAAAAAAAATCAATGTTTATTATTGATCGACAAGTGAAGAACTTATGGTTGAAGGAAATCTCTATGGCTAAAGTTATATGGCAAAATCACTTAAGAAAAGAGATATTCCCAATTTCTTGAGTAAATGAGTTAATAACTGTAATTTATACCTTAACTTCATTCCTTATTTGTGATAGGATGAGTTGAAATTCGGGACCGAATTTTTTAAGGGGGAAAGAATGTAATATCCTGTAATTTTTTTAAAAATAATAATGTTTTGTTATAAATAAATATATTTTTGATTAAAATGATTTTTTTACTTAAAATAATTATATATGCCTCTAATAAATTTGTTTTATTTTTATAAATATTTTTGCTTTTTTTATGCATAAAGATATTTATTTTGTGATTTTCTTTATTAAAATTTGTATCAAGAAAAGACATGGTTTAAGAGTGCAACTAAAGTTTTGCAATAATACAAATTTTTAGAAATTTTTGAAATATTTTAGGATGAAAAATAATATTTATATGTATATACATATAAATAAATCCTATTATTTAATTATTAAATAATAATAATATTAATTAAAAATAAAAAAATAAAAAAATAAAAAAAGAAGCTAAAGGAAACAGGGAGGGGAGTGTAGCGCAGTGCGCAGGGGAAGAGAAAATTTTTTTCTCTTTCTCTCTCTAAACTTTTCAACTTCTCTTTAAGATTTTTCTCATTTTAAACATCCAATTGAGATACCAGAGGTACCGTTGGATTTGTGGTGATGAGAGTTTCAAAACCCATCGATCAATTTCACCGGAAGGTCATCAGAATTTTGCCGAAAAATCATGAATAGTAACTTATAGGTAATTTTTTCAAAATGTTGAATTTTTGATGGTTTTTTAAGTTTTAAAGTTAGGGGTTTTGTGAAGAATGTAGAATATTGGTTGTATGATAAATTTCACGGTCAAACAACGTAATTTAATGCTTTAATTTTGCAAATTATTCTTCAGTGAATAGTAACTGTGAACATTACCCCCCGAGTAGTGAGTGAACAATATTTTTTGTATGTGAATTGTATTTTTCGGTTATGAACAGTACCAACATTGACCAAGCTCCTGGAGTCATTTTTCTAAGTTTTTGGATCCTCCGAACACATTTTTGAGGTCTAATTGGTCAAATACGGATTGAAAAAATTTATTTTAGAACTGTCCATCTTGGAGCCCTTCCCAAGTGAGTAAATAATACTTACTATAATATAATTTTTAGCTATTAATTTAATATATCCATATGAGATATTGTAACATCCTTAATTTCGTTTCTTTTATTGATAAAGGTACATAAAAAATTTAATTAAGGAAATAAAATTTATTAGACAATATTTTAGATATCTAAGAAAATATAGTCCTTAGAAATTCTTCACCTTATGTATATGCATAGAAAATGTTTCTAACATTAAGAGAACAAATAAAGAAGGAAAATCTAATAGGAAAGAAATTAGAAATAACATACTAAAGAGATGCAAAATTCTTGGATAAGGAAGATAAATTTTTAGAAACAAGTAAAGGTCTTAAAATTTCAAGAACATTGAATTAGGGTAATTTTTCCTAATTCAAGAACTATGTTACTAAGTTTAAAATCTTTACCCAAACATTGGGCTTTTACCTATGGACACTTCATATAGAGTTTTTCGACTTCACATAAGTTTCTAACAAGCCCATTGGATAACCTAAACAAGAAATAAAACATAGACTTGGACTAGAATATAGTAATTGCACCAATAGCCCAAAAATTATGAAAATGTGACCAAGCCCACCAAGAAAGGAAGAATTTTATCCAAAGCAAAGAAAATGGGTAGGACAAGCCCATAATGGGTAGGAATAAGCCCAAATCCAAGAGAAAAAATAAAATAAAATAAATTAGATGATGATATAATAATAAGAATAAAGATTAGGTTACATGGCATTAAGACAAAAATTTAGCAAGTGGTGTGATTCTACATTCATCATTTAGGCAAGTGGCATGATAATACAAGGCTTTAGGACAAAAACATCTATATCCTACACTCTATTTCTACCTAGATCAATTTGTTATAGTGTTCATTGATGACATCTTGATATATTCTAAGAGTGAGAAAGAACATGAACAACATCTCCGAATCGTGCTGCAAGTGCTGAAAGAGAAAAAGTTATATGCTAAATTGGAGAAGTGTGAATTTTGGTTGTCAGAGGTGAAGTTTCTCAGACATGTCATCTCTAATAGAGGGGTAGCCGTAGATCCTAGCAAGACGGAAGCAGTGATTAAGTGGAAGACACCAAAGACGGTTACGGAAATCAGAAGTTTCCTTGGTTTGGCAGGATACTACAGGAGATTTATACAAAACTTCTCTCGTATAGCCTTGCCATTGACTAAATTGACCAGGAAGGGAAGTCCTTTCAAATGGACTGATCAATGTGATGCTAGTTTTCAGGAGTTGAAGACAAGACTGACCATTCCTCCTATTTTAATTATTCTAGACCCCACAGGATATTTTGAAGTGTATAGTGACGCTTTAAAGAAAGGGTTAGGATGTGTGCTGATGCAAGATAAGAGAGTAGTTGCTTACGCCTTTAGGCAA
Organism: Gleditsia sinensis; assembly: GCA_037074535.1. Classification (NCBI taxonomy): domain Eukaryota; kingdom Viridiplantae; phylum Streptophyta; class Magnoliopsida; order Fabales; family Fabaceae; genus Gleditsia; species Gleditsia sinensis. Next base: position 43,857,750 of record CM073463.1, read on the forward strand.
CTGAGACCCCACGAAGGAAACTATCCAACCCATAATCTTGAATTAGCGGCAGTAGTGTTTGCCTTAAAGATTTGGTGACACTATTTGTACGAGGCAACCTTTGAAGTATATTGTGATCATAAGAGTCTTAAATACCTCTTTGATCAGAAGGAGTTAAATATGAGGCAACGAAGATGGGTAGAATTCCTCAATGACTACAAGTTTGAGATAAAGTATCATCCCGGAAAGGCGAATGTTGTAGCAGATGCCTTGAGTCGAAAATCTCTACACATGGGTTAGATGATGGTGTATGAGATGCAGATGCTAGAGGAGTTTCGAAATTTGAAGCTAGCCACTACTCTTACTCCAAAGAATCTAGTCATTAATGGTTTAAGTATAGGGTCTGACCTTAGAGCCCAGATCAAAGAGGCTCAAGCTCACGATCAATACTTACAGGATCATAAAGACCAAGGTAATTTTTCTGTCATGGAAGATGGAGCAATCATGTATCAGGGAAGGATTTGTGTCCCTCAAGAACAAGAGTTGAGGACTAAGATACTGTAGGAAGCGCATCAAAGTAAATACACAATCCATCCTGGATGCACTAAAATGTACCAGGATTTAAAAAGGATGTATTGGTGGCCAGGGATGAAAAATGACATTGCTGAGTTTGTGGTGAAATGTCTCATTTGTCAAAAGGTGAAGGTGGAGCATCAAAAGCCAGCGGGATTTGTACAACCTCTTGAGATCCCTAAATGGAAATGGGATAGTATCTCGATGGACTTTGTTGTAGGTTTACCTAAGACTTCAGTGGGACATGACTCTATCTAGGTAATAGTTGACAGATTAACCAAATCTGCTCACTTTTTGCCCATAAAAATTAACTTTTCACTAGATAAATTGGCCCAATTGTACGTTCAGGAAATAGTTAGACTCCATGGGATTCCCTTAAATATTGTTTCTGATAGAGATTCGAGGTTCACGTTGAGGTTTTGGAAGGCGTTGCAAGAAGCTTTTGGTACTCAGTTGCGGTTCAGTACTGCCTACCATCCTCAGACTGACAGGCAGACAGAACGAACCATTCAAACCCTAGAAGATATGTTGAGGGCCTGTGTGATAGAGCAAGGTAAAGGATGGGATAAGTACCTACCTTTAGTAGAGTTTGCTTATAATAATAGCTATCACTCTAGCATTAAGATGGCCCCCTATGAAGCTTTATACGGTAGAAAGTGCCGATCTCCACTATGTTGGTTCGAGGTAGGAGAGAAGAACTTGTTGGGTCCTGATCTAGTTCAACAAACCACTGAACAAATCAGGATGATACGAAACAAATTACTTACAGCGCAGAGTCGGCAAAAGAGTTACTACGATAAGAGACATAGACCTCTAGAGTTTGAGGAAGGAGACCATGTATTTCTGAAACTTTCCCCGACTACTGGAGTTGGTAGGTCTCTCAAAACAAGAAAGCTAAGTCCGCGATTTTTAGGACCCTACCAAATTCTGAAGAAAGTAGGGACATCAGCATATCAAGTTGCTCTCCCACCTAATTTGTCCAACCTGCATAATATTTTCCACGTATCACAGCTGTGGAAGTATCTTTCAGATTCATTACATGTAATACTGGATGCAACAATCCAAATAAAGGAGAACATGACATACCAGCTAGTACCTGCATCCATATTGGACACTGACGTGAAGCAACTGAGAAATAAAACCATTCCCCTAGTTAAGGTGTTATGGGAAGGTTTGACTCCGGAAGAAGCAACTTGGGAGTTGGAAGAAGTCATGAGGAAGAAATATCCGCAATTGTTCTTATAAGGTAATTTCTGAAATTTTGAGGACAAAATTTCTTTTAGGGGGAGAGAAATGTAACATCCTTAATTTCGTTTCTTTTATTGATAAAGGTACAAAAAAAATTTAATTAAGGAAATAAAATTTATTAGACAATATTTTAGATATCTAAGGAAATATAGTCCTTAGAAATTCTTCACCTTATGTATATGCATAGAAAATGTTTCTAACATTAAGAGAACAAATAAAGAAGGAAAATCTAATAGGAAAGAAATTAGAAATAACATACTAAAGAGATGCAAAATTCTTGGATAAGGAAGATAAATTTTTAGAAACAAATAAAGGTCTTAAAATTTCAAGAACATTGAATTAGGGTAATTTTTCCTAATTCAAGAACTATAGTTACTAAGTTTAAAATCTTTACCCAAACATTGGGCTTTTACCTATGGACACTTCATATAGAGTTTTTCGACTTCACATAAGTTTCTAACAAGCCCATTGGATAACCTAAACAAGAAATAAAACATAGACTTGGACTAGGATATAGTAATTGCACCAATAGCCCAAAAATTATGAAAATGTGACCAAGCCCACCAAGAAAGGAAGAATTTTATCCAAAGCAAAGAAAATGGGTAGGACAAGCCCATAATGGGTAGGAATAAGCCCAAATCCAAGAGGAAAAATAAAATAAAATAAATTAGATGATGATATAATAATAAGAATAAAGATTAGGTTACATGGCATTAAGACAAAAATTTAGCAAGTGGTGTGATTCTACATTCATCATTTAGGCAAGTGGCATGATAATACAAGGCTTTAGGATAAAAACATCTATATCCTACACTCATAATTTTAGCAAGTGGTATGATAATACATGGTATTAGGACAAAACATTCATAGGCCACACAAATAATATCAACCAAATAATGGAGATTCAAGGGCTAGAAATTTACCACCTAAAAAGGCAAACCTATCATACTTGTTTAAGACAAAAGAAAATGGAAATGAATCCCTAAATCAAAGGGACCTTGTCCCTTATCTTAAGAACATATCATCATAATTTTCAAAATACAAATCTCCTTTTCCTATGCATATCTTGACTAAGGAAGAGGAAGACAAGAAAATAAGTTGTTTGTTTTCCAAAAATTCAACAAAGTGTATCTTAATTGTGATAAGGTAGACCCATGATCATGAAAGGTGAATTATTTGATGGTCTATATAAGAAAACCCACCCTTACAACATTAGAATTTCGTCCAAGTGAGGGAGAAGAAAAATAGAAGCAAGGTAGAGTGAGGAAAGGAGAGGAAGAAAGGAAGAAAGAGGAAGGAGAAGTCTAGGGGACTAAGTGCTCCAGGTAAGTTTAACAATATTTCTTTTTGAAGAAAACTTTTGAAACTTATAATATTTATATGAGATTTTGATCTTAGAACTTTGATGATTGGTCATGATGTTGCTATATCATGTTACATATTGATCTTGCATGTGATGTATGTTTGAATACTTAGGTTGGTGTAGATAGTTCTGCATGGTTATGGCTATGGGTGGCAGAATTTTAAGTTTCGGTATTTTAATTTCTGGGAACAATCTATAAGGAATTAAAATAAATGGTTAACATAAGAATTAAATATATATGTGTCATGGATATTTAGGCACTGGAATCATTCAAGTTGGAGTCCATATAAGGGAGATATGAGCTGATTAGTAGACAAAGGTCAGAAAATGGGTCATCAGGGAAAAATATGTTAGGATAGCTTCGGTATTTTAATTTCAGGGAACAATCTATAAGGAATTAAAATAAATGGTTAATATAAGAATTAAAGAAATATGTTGTCATGGATATTTAGGCACTGAAATCATTCAAGTTGGAGTCCATATAAGGGAGATATGAGCCGATTAGTAGATAAAGGTCAAAAAATGGGTCATCAGGGAAAAATATGTTAGGATAGCTTTGGTATTTTAATTTCTGGGAAGTATCTGTAAGGAATTAAAATAACGTGTCAACATAACAATTATAGATATATGGCTCATGGAATTTTACCAACTAGAATAACTCAATTTGGAGTTCATATGAGGTATATATGATCCGATTAGTAAGCAGAGGTCAGAAAATGTTTATTCAGGGAAGAGTATGTTATTAAAGCTTTAGTTTTTGAATTTCTGGGAATATTCTGTAGGGAATTAAAATAGCGCGCCAACATAACAATTATAGATATATGGCTCATGGAATTTTACCAACTGGAATAACTCAATTTGGAGTTCAAATTTGAGAGATATGGTCTAATTAGTCAGTAAAGGTCAGAACCTACACGAGAAGAAATAATACTAAATTTAAAGGAGTTATAACACCACAATATCATACTATTTTGTTGATATGATTAACATAATAGTTTTAGATAATTGTCTTAGCTTTTCATAGACACTAAGATCATCTTAATTGGAGTTAAAATGAGAGAGTTATGCTCTGATTTGTAAGCAAAGGCTGTGTTAAAAGTTAGTAAAACCTATTTTCAATATTTTTTCTACCCTAGATGAATTTTTAAGGTAATAGTAGAAATCAATTTGAGGAAAAATGCTCTATAAAATTTGTAAGAACTTGTGTTGGAAATGATATGAGTAGAAATAAAATGACTAAATGCCTAGACATAAAGAAAATGAAAAGATGAAAATAATATTCAAGAAAGAAGAGGAATTTTATAAATGAAAATAATAAATGCCTAGTGTATGCCCTAGCGATTGCCATTGCATAAACTTACTACCATTTTAAGTGTGTAATTTTTAACATAGAATTTACCCTAGTACTCATATAAATTTCCAAGAAGTTTTGAAAGTGCCGGTTTTATTTGAAAAAAATCTTAGTATGCTCCGTGGTTGCAGTATTTCCACATCAGAAAAGAATTATTCTAGTTACTGAAAAAAAATTGTGATTTGTGAAAAGTGCATGTCTAAGGAAAGCTCTGGCAAGGAAAGACTTGGTACTTAGGCGTGTCCATTAGTGACCCACCTCTCTTTTCTAAGAACTTTCCTGGTGCGCTGTTTACATACTACAATTACTATCCAGTTATCGAGGTATTAGTGTGGAATTTTGACATGGAAATATTTTATAAAGTGAAAATTAGAAAATGATTATATTCATGGCATAATTTCAGTTTACCAATGAATTTTGAGAATGATTATGTTTTGATACATTATGGCATGAGAATATAATGAACATACTTGTTATTGGAATCATATTTTCGGCTATTAATATGAAAAGAAAAGAAATGAGCACGGTCACATGGCAATCCGTGTGGTGCACCAGTAGGGGACGCCCTACCAACGGTTATGATTATATTCATGAGAAAAGAAAGAGAAAGTGTGCCATGTCAGATGGAGCGAGATAAGCCCGTACCGAAAAGTAGAGAATACTCACCCTGACCGGGGTAGCTTGAAGTAAGAATAAGTTGATAGCCATCATATGAAATTCGAAAAAAATAGTTATTCGTGCCATACATGTCATAACTGTATAATTTTCATGTGCATGATAAAGTGCATTCATGTGACCTAAAGATATTTTCTGTAGTTTATACAGCTGAACATGACGTGATGAACTATATTGATAATGAATTATTGTTGAACATACTGGGATTTAATTCTCACTATATTTCCATATCATGTTCAAAAAATTAGCTATGCAGTTGTTTTCAATGAGACTTATTATTGCCGTACGTATGATCGAGGTGCCCTATCTTGGGCAAATACCTATTATTGCGGATATATCAGTTGTTGAAGTGACTGAGATTCCGGCAGAGGTGCCACCACCCGAACCAGTGGCCCCGGAAATAATCTATGTGGAAGATTAGGGCTTATATGTACATGTATGTCTTGTACAAATGTTTGCATTAATGATGTGAGTGTAAACTTAGTATTGTATAATTAAATAAATGTTATTGTGAGTTAAGTTGAGGTAATAACTTCATGATGTTAAATAATAATAAAAAAATTTGTTACATAAATGGAGCTGTTACATATATTACTACAAATATGAAATTTATTTTTATTTATGAACATGTATTTCAAAGCATGACTCTTAGTATAAACTTTAGAAATGTAGGACAAGCATCATATATACTTTATTTCTTTACTGATATGAATTTATACTAATTGAGAATTCTCAAAAATTGTGTTGGGTCATGGTGATGTTTATATTTCACTTGAATTGATAAATGATTTTATGAGGCACATGTGTAGGCCTATGAAGATAAATGTGCAAGTAAAGTTGGTCTTGTTGTGGCTATTGTTGATCAATAGAGATATGATTTTCTGGATGTGACATGATCTTTTATTTATCTCTTGCATTTCTTGTTATTTTTTTATTGTATCTATACATAAGAATCTAAATTGGAAATATTGTAAACTAGCAGCTATAAATGTTAACTCTAGTGCATTTTGAATTTTATGTAACAGACTTTGCTTGATTGATTGTGCGGGCTTTTGCCTGATAGATTTTGCGGGCTTTTGCCTTATGGATCTTGCGGGCTTTTGCCTAATGGATCTTGTGGGCTTTTGCCTAATGGATTTTGCGGGCTTTTGCCTAATGGACTTTTGCGGGTTTTTGCTTGATAGATTACGAGTTTTTTTATTCGATGGATTACAGGCTTTTGGCCTGATTGATGGTGAACATTTCCTTTGTTGCATGCTTGAGAAATGGCTATGATTATGATATAGAGATAGTTCTTCAATTTATGAAAAGCTCTAAGTTTGTTTGTATTTATTTATTTAATATTATAACATTGATATTTATGTCTCTTAATATTGAAACTATCTTGTTATTGATCTTTCAAACATATGATGCATATGGTGTTCATCTTTTCCTTGCATTAAATCTTTACTTGTGAAGAAAAAACTCGTGCCCTGCTTGTCCTATTTTTATTATGGTAAGGATTACCTGCTCACTGAGTTGTCAAACTCACTACACGATATTTCTACATTTTTCAGATAAGAATATAGAGTTTGATCATTCTCCTACAAATAGTTGGTTAGTTAGGCGACACATTTTATGGGCGAACCTACTTTATTTTCAAGGCTCCTAACTTTTGGCTTATGTTGTATTTTACACTCTAGAGTTGCTCCATATATCACAAGTAGGGTCTCTGCTTCCATTTGCATAGTATTTATGTATATTTTGAGATAATTAAAATTATACAGTATAGATAATAAAGTTCTCAAATGAATGTGATTATAAGTTGGTTACAATCTATACTATTTGTGATAAATTTATTTATATGTATCATACGAGAGGCTTACGAGATGAGATTATTCTCAAAACCTGTGCCGGTTACATACTCCTAACTTGGGGTCATGACACTTTACTTGCTCGAATATATGCAATATGTACTCATTTCTTCTCTAAAACCTTCCATAAAACCTCTCCCAACACTCTATTATATGCCTTTTCCAAATTAGTAAAAACCATATATAGATCTTTTTGCTTCCTTTGATATTTTTTCATCAATCTTTGCAATAAGTAAATAGCTTCCATAGTTGATCTTCTTAGCATGAAACCGAATTGATTATCTGTGACTTGAGTCTCTTGTCTTAATTTCTACTCAATGAATTTCTCCCATAACTTCATAGTGCGACTCATAAGTTTAATCCCCCTATAGTTAGCATAGTTTTGTATGTCTCCCTTACTTTTATAGATAGGAATTAACATACTTCTTCTCCATTCATTTGGCATTTTCTTAGATCTCATTATCACATTAAACAAATTAGTGAGCCAACTTATGCCTTTCCTACCTAGACCTTTCCACACCTCAATAGGTATATTATCAGTTTTACTACTTTACCATTTTCCATTCTCTTCAAAGCCTTCTCTACTTCAAACTCCTGAATTCTACGATAAAAGGTATAATTACGGTCCTCTTCTGCAATATTTAATATATCAGAGTAACATACCAACTCATGTCCTTCATTAAAAAGCCCTAAAAGTAACTCTTCCATCTTTCTTGTATATCTTTCTCTTTTACCAAGACATTACCTTTTTCATCTTTAATACATTTCACTTGATTTAGGTCTTTTGTCTTTCTTTCCATACCTTTGCAAGCCTAAAAATTTTTCTTTCCCCATTTTTAGTTTTTAAATATTGATAAGCCCTTTAAAAGCTTTAGCTCTCGCTTCACTCACAGCCTTCTTAGCATCTTTCTTAGTAACTTTATATTTTTCCCAATTTTCCTTATCTTTACATAAGTGCTAACTTTATAATACTCCCTTTTAATCTTAATCCTATTTTGCACCTCTACATCTCACCACTAAGATTTTGTACCCTTTAGTCGAACGTTCGTCTTTCAAAGCTCCTTTGTTGTTCATTCTTCAAATGCCACCACCTAATTCTCAAGGCCATTTTATTACTCTTTCTTTCAACTCTTCTCTTAATCCGTACGTCCAAAATTAACACTTTGTGTTGGATAGCTAAACTCTCTCTAGGTTTGACTTTGCAATCAGTGTAAAACTTTCTATCTGATTTATGTACCAAGAAGAAATCTATTTGAGAACTTACTCCTCCACTCTTGTACTTGATAAAATGTTTGATAAAGGAGAATTTTGAGTACTTAATTGCCATATTCTATCTCCTAATTCATGTAAACTTGTAGTTATTTCCCTGCTTTTGGTTATGCTTTGCTTTGGATACTGTTTTGGTTGTTTTTATGCTTGTAGGTAAGCAAAAGGGGCCAAGAAGCAAGGGCAAACACTCATGAAAAGTGCCATATGGACTTGGAACAAGATGAGGAGGAAGCAAGGAGGAAGCCCACCAAAAATCTTGAAGAAATCACTTCGGCAGCCTTCAGCATGGCCAGGCCGTGCTTGGTGGCATGCAACACGGCCAGGCCGTGTTTTGTGCAAGAAGCTGTAGAAAATCCTAGAAACCAGCTCGAAGCATGGCAAGGCCATGTCCTGGGACACGGCCGTGCTTTGGGGTTCGTACTGAACGTAAAAATTAGGGTTTTGGCAGCCCAAACTGATATATATGCAGGGAGATGCACAGCAGAATGAGGGAGGACCGAAAAAGACACTTGGGAATCAGTGTTTAGGCTTAGGAAACACCTTAGGATTGGGTTTAGAGTAGGATTAGAGTTTACGTTCATGTTCTTAGCTTAGATTTGACAGCAATTCAGCATTGTATATCTATATATTCAGCAATCTAGGTTTTATCTTCTCATCTCTATTTCTACTCCTTTCTCTTGGTTTGTATTGAACATCTATGATTTGTTTAATGAATTTGGTTTTAGTTTCTGTTTCTATTATGCTTGAGTAGAATTGATCTAGGGTTTTGGTAACCCACTTATGGTATGATGATACATTGTGCTAATTGAACTATAGGAACCCTAATTGTGTTATCCATGGTTAATTAAGATTAGCTATTATGCAATGGTTATAGGAGTTGATGAATGTCTGGCTAACGTTTTATCACGTCTTAGGATATTAATTGATGGACTGAAAGGTGAAGATTAATACCGGAACCTAATAGTTAATTAAGGATATCTTAATCACGAAAGTAGTTTAAGACTCTCTAGGAATGAATCAATTAATGGGCACGAGAAAACCAATTAATTGTATTCCATGGTTGGCATAGAACTTAATGGACCTAGGTTGAACTAAGAACCACGAAAGTAGGTAATTGGATTAACCTAGGTACGATTAGTAACGCTTAAAAGAGGTTGCTAGTTAATTAAGGCTAAACCATCCCCAATAACCTAGATAATTGCAATTAGAGGTATAATTTGGATGTTGAATATCATAAGTGTGGTGAACTGTAACTCTAGACTTTGTTTAATTGGTTATTTGCATCTATTTAATTGTGACACTCTCTGATCGAATTACATTGATTTAGATAGCATATTTTGTGAAATTCTAGTAGTTGACATTGTTCTCTGTGGGACACGACCTGTACTTGCCGGACTAGCTACAGCTACGCCTTGCACTTGTGGTATTTGATAAAACATACGCACAACAATGTTCTACCCACTTCTTAAAGTAAGTGTTTGCTATAGTAAATTTAAAGGCTCAAGAAAAATCCAAGATAGTTTTACCATCTTCATTTGCTTCCTTAACCCAAAACTTCCATGTATACCCTCAAATCCTTTAGATTCACTCGCTACAAGCCTATTTAGATCCCGTAATAGGAAATATTTTTCTCCCAGAGGTATTCCCTGAACTAAACCTTCTAAATCCTCCTAGAAAATTATCTTATGATGCTCTTTTAATTCTACTTTTGGTGCATATACACTAATCACATTAAAAGTTTCTCGCTCCACTACAAGCTTTTAAATTATAATCCTATCTCCTAATCTTTTTACATTTACCACATTATTCCTTCACTCCTTATTGACTATTATGCCTACACCATTGCTAGTTCTTGTCTTGCCAGAGTACTAAAGCTTAAAATCCGATGAAACCTTAGCAAGGCATAACAAGAAAATACAATACAGATCAAATTTGCACTTTTGAAGAAAAAATGGAAATCTCAAATTGACATACTATAAATTAAGCATGTCTTTTTGCATATTTTAAGTTACTTTTTGTTTAATTTAAGTAGGAAATAAATAGGAATTAATTGAGTTTTGTGTCTTATGTTTTAGGAATAAAAAAGAGGAAAAGAAGAAGATAGAGAGAAAATATAAAAAAATGCTTATTTTTGACCCTTCGTCACTAATTGAGACATAGCTGTAACACCATCAATTTACGGGCACGTGAAACAAATATATTTTTTTCGCAGTCAGATATTTACCATGACATGCATAGAACTATTCTTTGTCATGGAAATAGATACATATAGGTTCTCTCATGTAGACACATTATACAGACAAAGTTATAAATGTCAATGTAACAATAGAAGCAGGGATCCTGCTTGTAGCGTACAGAATACATTATAGAATACAAACATAGTATAATTCAAAAATTGTGAGCCTTCAAAGTAACATAGACTCACACAGAGAATATGTCACCTAACTGATCAACTATCTGTAAGATCAGACTCTGTATTCTTATCTAAAAAATGCAGAAATATAGTGTAGTGAGTTTGACAACTCAGTGAGCAGATAATACTTCCTATGACCTCTTAGGTCAGCATATAGTGTACTCATGTTTTAAATTTTTTTACATAGAAAATACAATTTAGAAGTACATTCATATGGGACTTGTATTTCAAATATTTTCAAATCAAAGGATACTCATATATCCAAAACCATATTCAGCACGATGTAATCATTAAACAAATATTGTTATTCATCAAAATATTTTACATGAAAACATTAGGAGGATATCATATCAGAACCATCAAATAATCCCAAGCACACAACAAGGGCTAGTGATATGTTCAGATGTATAAGTTACAGAAAAATATTAAGCTTTTGATATAAAATTATAACTTTTGTTGATTCATAAGTAACATACTATATATACATTGAAAATCCACTATTTTTACATAATGCTTAAGCATATTATAGCTCTTAATACACTCAATTCACTCATTTGCTATATGTATAGTGACCGATCGACTACAGTCACAATAAGTGATAAGAGAATGTGAGTTCATCATCGATATGCCTCCTTACATTATCACTGTCACCCGGTTGGAGTGACCTTCCCTTGGCTCACTCAGGCTAATAAGGCATCCTCTACTTGGTACTATCTCTAGCCATACAATTTGTTGATATTCATCCATACACACACATATATATATATATATATACATATTTATCAAAGCAATGTATAATTATCAAGCAACTCGCCATGAGCTTTACGCTTGCCATTCAATCATAATTAACATCTTTATAGCTTTACAGATCAATACCTCGTGCATATAATATTCACTTTATCAAATAATGATAAATACATTTAAAATCACATATTTAATGAGTTTCAAAATCTATTTGCAAAACCATACTCTTCTTGAACTATGTGCCAGTTCGTAAGTAAAATAGATATTTTAACACATTTTAGAAACTTATGATAGTATAAATAATTTGTAAACATAACTAATTATAAATTTTAAGTTCAAGAAGAGCATGGAGTAAGTCATAGAAAGAATTATCTACTCACAGGGTCAGTGCTCCAAGTTGGACAGCCCCAAATGTATTTTTTCAAACCAAATTTGATCAAATGGACCTAAAAAATGAGTCTAAAGGGTCTAAAAACTTAGGAAATGACTCTAGAATTGTGAAATTTGGCCTTCGAGAACTTGGTCAACACTAGTCAACTGATGGAGTACTATTTACAGTCAAAATCACTATTCATGCTGCTAGATTTACTGTTCATGTAACGCCCCCAATTTACGAGCACGTGAAACAAACATTTTTTCTGCAATCAGATATTTTCCATAATATGCATACACTATTCTTTGTATAAAAATAGATACATATAGGTTCTCTCATGTATACACATTATACAGACCAATTTATAAATGTCAAGGTAATAACAGAAGTAGGGATCTTGCCTGTGACGTTTAGAACACACTATATATTACAAACACAATATAATTCAAAAATTGAAAGCCTTGAAAACAACGTAGATTCACATAGAGAATATGTTACTTAACTGATCACCTATATGTAGAATCATACTTTGTATTCTTATATGAAAAATGTAAAAATATCGTGTAGTGAGTTTGCCAACTAAGTGAGCATATAATATCTCCTATGACCTCTTAGGTTAACATATAGATGTACTCATGTTTTAAAATTTGTCATATAAAAAATATAGTTTAGAAGTACATCAATATGGAACTTGTATTTCAAATATTTTCAAATTAAAGGATATTCAGATATCCAAAACCATATGCAGCACGGTATGATCATTAAACAAATATTGTTATGCATCAAAATATTTCACATGAAAATATTAGGAGTATTTCATATTAGAACTATCAAATATTTTCAAGCACACAACAAGAGATGATGTTATGATCAGCTATATAAGTTACAGTAAAATATTAAGTTTTTGAGATAAAGTCATAACTTTTGTTGATGCATAATTAACATACTATATATGCACTGAAAATACACTCTTTTACATAATGCTCAACCATGTTACAACTCTCAATACACTCAATTCACTCATTTGTTATACGCATAGTGACCGATCGACTATAGTCAGGATAAGTTATCAGGAAATGTGAGTTCATCACTTATCTGCCTCCTCACATTACCACTATCACCCGGTTGGAGCAGCCCTCCCTTGACTCACTCAAACTAATAGGGCATCCCCTATTCGGTACCATCACAAGCCATACAAACCGTTAATATTCATCCATACATACATACATATATATATATATATATATATATATATATATATATATATATATATATATATATATATATATATATATATATATATATATATATATATATATATATATATATAACATATTCATTAAATAAAATGTATAATTATCAAACAACTTGCCATGAGCTTTACGCTTGCTATTCAATCATAATTAGCAACTTTATAGTTTTATAAATCAGTGATTCATGCACATAATATTCACTTTACCAAATAATAATAAATATATTTAGAACCACATATTAAATAAGTTTCAAAATCTATTTGCTAAACCATACTCTTCTTAAACTATGTGCCAGTTCGTAAGCAAAACAAATATTTTAATACATTTCAGAAACTTATGATTGCATAAATAATTTGTAAACATAACCAATTATACATTTTAAATTCAAGAAGAGCATGGGGTAAGTCATAAAAAGAATTATCTATTCACAAGTCAGGGCTCTGGGTTGGACAGCCCCAAATGTATTTTTTCAAGTCAAATATGATCAAATAGATCTTAAAAACGAGTCCGGAGGGTCCAAAAACCTAGGAAATGATTTCGGAATCGCAAAATTTGGCCTCCGAGAGCTCGATCAACATTGGTCAACTGATGGGTACTATTTACGATTGGAAATTACTATTCATCACTGGAAAACACTATTCACACCGGTCATATTACTATTCATGCAGGTCAGAGCTACTGTTCATAACACCAAAAATTATTAGATAACTGTGAAACTTCATATCCTTTAAGTCTCGTTTGGTTGGTGGAGATAAGGGGAGGGAATGAGAATCTAGATTCTCATTCCATCAAGTATTATGTTTGGTTGGTGGAATAAAAAAGCAATGGAAAGAAGATTACCTTACATGAGGGAATGAAGATTACCTCTTAAAAGTGATGGAAAAGGATGGAATGGGATTGAAAAATACTGAAGTGCCCTTCTAAAATAATCTTCTTATTTATATTTTGTTTATTATTGATAAATAAAATAAAATAAATAATATTTAAACTATTTTTTGAATATTATTAATATTTTTAATAAAATTTTTATATTACTAATTATTTATTTTATTTTTTATTTATAATATTTTTAAATAATATTTTAAGTTAAAATAATATTATTTTAATAGTTTTATTTTTGAAGGATATTTTTGTCTTTTTGTCATCTTTCCATTACATTCCTGCATTATTTAAAACATACCAAACGTAGAAAAGTAATGGAGATTTCGTTCTTTTCCATGTCGTACCAAATGCAATTTTAATAATAACATTCCATTCTATTCCATTCCATTCCCAATTCCCATTCCCATTCCCTCCTTTACCACTAACCAAACGAGGCCTTAGTTTATCTATCTTTTGAATCCATCTATGGTGTCAGATTTTCAATTAGAGGTTTCTAAATAAGAGTTTTAGAGTTTATCTTTTTTTAAGATTTTATAGTTCTGATCTGTAGCGATTCTACGGCTGATTTAAAAAATTGTTCAATCAAAATCATAGTACTCTTTGTCTTGAATCCAGTGGTACCCTTAGTTTTGAGATCAGATGCTTATACACACTCCAGATCTAGAGAGAAAACATATAGGTTACTATTTATACTATTCATCGGTTTTGGATTTTGCAGATTCTTCACGCTTCATCTCCCCCATTTTCTTTCTTTTTTAAAATATTATTTAATTAATAATTAAATATTAAAAATTTATTATTTTTTTTGATTATATACATATAAATACTATTTTTCATCCTAAAATATCCCAATTTTTTTTTTAAAATTATATTCTTGCAAAAATTTAGTTGCACTTTTAAATTATGACTTTGCTTGTTAAAAATTTTAATAAATAAATTACAAAATAAATATCTTTATGCATAATAAAAGAAAGAATATTTCAAAAAATAAAACAAAAATTTATTAGAGGCAGATATAATTATTTTAAACAAAACAAAAATAACTTTAATTAAAAGTATATTTGATTTTAGCAAAACATTATTATTTAAAAATTATGAGATATTACAGTTCACGACGCCCAAAAAGTTGTCAACTGGCTAAAAAATTTCATATCCTATAGTTTATCTATCTTCTGAATCTATCTACGATGTCAGATTTTCAATTTAAAGTGTCTAAATAGGAGTTTTAGAGTTTACATTTTTATAAAATTTTCTACTTCCAATCTGTGGCAATTCTTCGGCCGATTTGAAAAATTGTTCAGCGAATATTGTAGTACTCTCCGTCCTGATTCTAGTGGTACCTTTAGTTTTAAGATTGGATGTTCGAAAGTAATCCAGATCTAGAGAGAAAAAATAGAAGAGAAAGAGTGAATAATAATCTCCCAATAAACCTACGGAAGATTTTTTTTAAAAATGATGGAGGGACCAAATAGCAATTTTCTAATTGTTAGATGAAATCCTTGCAAATTTCATTATTTAAACTTTGACCCCTAAACTTTTAGAAAATTCTATTTTGACTTCAAAAATATTAATAAGTTTTCATTTTCATCCTTAAAATATTTCAATTACATCCCTACTCCTTTATTTCTTTTATTAATCCATATATAAATGAGAATTACTAATTTTTTTTTAAGGATGTTACATTCTTTCCCCCTTAGGAAATTCGGTCCTCGAATTTTAAATCATCTTAGCATAAGTAGGAAATGAAACCAAAACATAAATTACAGTTATTATCCTCACTACTCAAGCTATTGGAGATATCTCTTTTGTATATCATATTTACTTCCTAAGAAGTCTCTTCACTCGAGTGATTGTCATATAACCTTAACCATAGTGATTTCCTTCAATTGTAAGTTCTTCACTTGTCGATCAACAATAAACATTGGTTTTTCCTCATAATTAAGCCAAATTTTTGTCCAATTGAATTTTTTGAAATATGATAACATGAGAAGAATCTAATAGGTACTTCCTTAGTATTGATACATGAAACACCATATCAACATCACTTAATCCTGATGGCAAGGCTAGATGATATATACTATGCCTACTTTATTCAATATTTCAAAAGAGCCTATATACTGGAGCTTAACATTTTCTTTCTTTCCAAACATTATTACCTCTTTTATGGGTTAGTCCTTCAAGAATATTTGGTCACCAACTGATAATTTCTAATGCTCAACATTCCTGGTCCTTATAGACATTTTGGCTTGTACTGAGTTGCTTGTATTCTTTTCCTAATCAATTTCACTTTATCGACGGCTTTTTACAATAAGTTTGACCCTATTGAATCATTTAAGAGAAAGTTAGTAACATCTATTACATAAGACTTTAAGTCATTCAATATCACTTTATTATAGACGAATTCTGCTAAGAAATCTTCCAACAAACTCGAAGACATATGCTTGAAGTATGCTCTCCAAACTAGCATCATCAATTTAGGTTAGTCATATTTTATCTATTGTATGTTATTCTAAATTAGATTCTAAAAGCTCAACTTTACTCAATTCACTTACCTATTAGGAGACCTACGATATTTAATATAAAATCTCAAATGATGCTATTTGTATATTGGCTGATAACTACTAATATGGGTAAGTTCAACTAAAGACAAATAATTTCTCCTAACTTTCACCAAAATTATATAAAGATACCTGAAACATAATTTCTAATGCGTAAACATATCATTTAAATTTACTATAAGCTATACTATAATATAACAAAAATTCTTAGACTTCCTAAATAGCTATCCTAAAATAATATATTCAATTCTTACTTGTTGACACACCAAATAACGACAAAAAATTA
Organism: Gleditsia sinensis; assembly: GCA_037074535.1. Lineage (NCBI taxonomy): Eukaryota > Viridiplantae > Streptophyta > Magnoliopsida > Fabales > Fabaceae > Gleditsia > Gleditsia sinensis. The sequence goes on from CM073463.1 coordinate 43,874,570, forward strand.
CTTGTATATTCTTTTACTATTATACTAGTACAATTCTTTCATATCTTAATATATTCTTATGGCCTTGGGGTTATTTTATTCACAATCTATGGCTTCTTTTGAATTCTCCTATCTCAACAATTATTTACATGTGAATTTTCAATCTTAACATAATTCACATTCAAGATACTAGACTCAACTTAGCATGGTATAAACCCTTAACACAAGTACCTTGATTGCTTTACATTATTTTCGAACATGGTTCTCAAAATATTCTCCTTTCCCTACTCAACTACATTAGGTAAACTTGGTTATTCTTCATACCTTAGTACTTAATTAGTATATATTGTAAACTCATTATTCTTTCTAATTTGTATATAATTTGCCAACTTACATAGTTATACATGGTTGATATAAAGATTTTTTTTTAAATACATTTTTTGTTAGATAAATCCTTTTAAAATTCTCATTACTTTAACCTACTAATCACTTGGACACCATAATAACTGAGTTTTAAAGAATAGAAATTAAGCCACCTTGTAATGAAGAAAAAGAACCTTGCATGTAAGACCAAACATTAATCAAGGATGACTCGGTAGAAAAAGAGGAATACATAATGGAGTATGGTGCCAAAATAGAAAGTCAGAAGTTTGGACAAATCATTGAAAGAAAATTAAAATCGGTAGTTGTAATTCTTGAAAAGCTATAAACATAATTTAGCTACTATTTTGATAAAAATCGGTAGCGACAAATTTTGAATATATGTATCAAAATCTAATTTAAAGATATTGTTATTCGGTGGAAGAATAGTACATGAAAAAAGAAACATTTCTGAACTTATAAAAGTTTGTGAAGAACAAAGAGCACATAGTTAACTATTATAAAGCAATTGGCTACTTGAAAACAGATATAATCAATAAACTGTAAAATAAATCAGATCAAATTAAAAATTTTCAAAATAGCTGATCGACTTAATAATACCTATAGTCAACTGGCAAAAACATTAAAAAAAACAAGATAAATCATTTGATTGTTCTAACAACTCCATTTATGTAACAATTTTTTTTTAAAATTTATACAATATAGAATTTACATATACGTCATTAATCATAATGTATGTACAACATATCAAACACATAAATATCTACATCTTATTTATTTTGGTTGACAAATTTCGGAGATACAGGTGCGGGTGGTTGCACCTTCACCGGGATATGAGCCAACTCGACCATAAAATTTTATTTGATTCTGGGATCTGCCTAACATAAAGTAACTCGATTCAACGTACACTATAAGTCAGAGCCATAGAAAAATCTGCATAACTAATTTTCTGAACATGACATGGAAATATAGTGAGAATTAAATCCTAGTAAGTTCAACAATAAATCATTATCAATATAGCTCATTACGTCATGTTCATCTTTATAAACTACAGCAAATATCTTTGGTCACATGAATGCACTATATCTATGCACATGAGAATCGTATAGTAATGACATGTACGACATGATTAACTATTTTCAAAATATCATATGATGACTATCAATTTATTCTCATATCAAGTTACCCAGGTCAAGGTGAGTATTTTCTACTCTCCGGTATAGGCTTTTCTCGCTCCGTCCGACATGACACACTTTCTCTTTCTTTTCTCGTTAGCATAATCATAACCGTTGGTAGGGCATCTCCTATTGGTGCACCACACGGATTGCCATGTGACCGTGTTCATTTATTTTCTTTTCACAACAATAGCCAAAAATATGCTTTCAATAACAAGTATGTTCATCAAAATATAATTATTACCAAAAATCATTGGTAATCATGCCATGAACATAACCATTTCAAATATCACTTTATAAAATATTTCCATGTCAAAATTTCACACTTAAGATGGTAAGAAGTTCATACAATGGCAATGGCTATGGCATATACTAGTCATTTATTATTTTCATTTATAAGATTCTTCTTCTTTTTTAAATATTAATTTTATTTCTTTATTTTCTTTATGTAGGTTTTCATCCTATCAGACTTTTTCTTACTAATCAGAGCATAACTCCCTCAATTTAACTCCGATGTAGGTGATCTTGGTGTAAATTTAAAGATAAAACAATTATCTAAAATTATTATGTTGATCAGTTTAGCGAAATATTAAGAAATCAAGGTGATATTACACCCTCAAAGTACAGGTTATTTCTTCTAGGGTAGGTTCTGACCTCTACCTACTAATATATCCATATCTCCCTCATAATAATTCCAAATCAAGTGATTCTAATGGCTAAAAATCCATGACCTATTTAGCAATAATTTTTATGTTAATCATTTATTTTAATTCGCTACAGAATCTTCCCAAAAATTAAAACACAGAAGCTATCCTAAAATATTTTTCGCTAATTAACCAATTTTTGACCACGATATACTAATTGAACCATATCTACCTCATATGGACTCCAAATTGAGTGATTTCAGTGGCTAAAAATTTGTGAGACATATATCTACATTTTTCATGTTAACCATTTATTTTAATTCCTTATCAATTCTTTCCAAAATTTTAAAAATATAAGCTTAAAATTTTGCCACACATAGCCATACCTCTGCAGAACTATCTACACCAGCCTAAGTCCTGAAGGCATTACGAGAAACTCATAGTGCCCATACCTAGTCTTGAAGGCAGTTTTTGGTACATCTTCCTCCTTGATCTCAATCTGATGATATCCCGACCTCAAGTCAATCTTAGAAAAGATAGATGTTCGCTTCAGTTGATCCAATAAGTCATCTATCCTAGGAAGAGGATACTTGTTTTTGACAGTCACCTTATTTAGCTGTCTATAGTCTATGCATAGTCTAAAGCTTTCATCTTTTTTCTTAACAAACAATACAGAAGCTTCCCAAGGTGATACACTTGGTCTAATGAATTGCTTGTCTAACAGTTCCTCCAACTGTTTCTTAAGTTCTTGTAGTTCCTTCAAGGCCATTCTAAGAGGTGCAATAGAGATAGGCCCTGTCCCAGGTAAGAGATCAATAGAGAACTCTATCTTTCTCTTGGGAGGTAAGCCTGGAATAACTGCTGGAAATATTTCAAGAAACTCGTTGGCTATTGGGATTTCATCAAGCTTTGATTCAACTTCTAGGTTTGATAAATACAAGAGAATGTATTCAAGTAATCCATTCTTCAACTCCCTATTAACTTGATTGGCATTAAGCATCAATAACTGCACATCCTCTTTTGGAGTAGGATGTAGAAATTCAACGGTCTTGTTACAACAATTTAGCAAGACCTGATTTCTAGACATCCAGTCTAACCCTAGAATGACCTCAATACCTCTTAAAAGTAAACATACGAGGTCTACAGAAAAAGTTTTCTCTTGGATGGTGACTTGATAGTCCTTACATACAAAGGAAGTTAATACCCTTTCCCCTGTGGGGGTTACTACAGATAGCTCATAAGGAGTTTTAGAAATAGGAAACTGAAACTTCCTAATACATTCTTCCGATATAAATGAATGACTAGCACTAGAGTCAAACAACACCATAAGAGCAAATCCATAGATACAACATGTACCTTGAATCATTTCAGAAGATTGAGCTGCCTCTTGGTCGCTCAGGGTGAAAACCCTTCCTTTCACCTGAGGCCTCTGTTCTGGCCGGTTCCCCATATTTTGTGGGTAGCTCCTTGTAAAATAGCCCTTCTGTCCTCATTTAAAACAAACATCTAGTCCCATGTAGCATGGTCGGTTACCATGCATGTGTCTGCACTTAGTGTACTTGACTGAGGCGAGGTCTTGTTGGAAGGGTCGAGAACTCACAGTCATTGGCCTCTTGCCAGTACCTTGTCCTTTTCTTCTGACATTTCTCCCAGAATTTTGTGGCCCGTTCTTCCTTTTCCAAAAGTTCCGTCTTTGTTTCTGATCCTCCACTGCCCTCAAACTCTTCTTGAGGAGTCTGCATTTATTTATCAGAGGCACAAAATCCCTGATCTCCATAGCTATAACAGCATTATTTATCTCTGGGTTCAGTCTCGCTTCGAACTTAGTCGCCTTCCATGCTTCATCTGTGTTAAATAGCAGGTAAGAGGAGAACTTAGACAACTCCTCAAATCTCGCGATGTACTGGTCTACGGTCATGCTGCCTTGCCTGAGTTGGAGAAATTCGATCTCTTTCTCCGCCCGCACAGTACTTGAAAAGTACTTTTCCAAAAAGTTGTCTTTGAACACCTGTCAAGTGATCTGCCTTCCCTGGTGAGCTAAAAGTTCTCTAGCTCCACACCACCAGTATTCTGCTTCATCTTTTAGCATATTTGCAGTGAAGATTACTTGCTCCTCCTCAGCATAGCAGTGAAGATTATTTTCTCAAACTCCCTTATCCATCTTTCAGCTACAATTGCGTCAAAACCGCCTTGAAAATAAGGTGGCCTAGTCCTCAGGAACTCGGATATACCGTTATCAATTTCAGCCATCCGATTGTTAGCACCATTCACACCATTCGAGTTATTAGCATTCTGGAGGTATTGTAGAATTTGGTTAGTGGTCATGACTTGGTCTCGATTTGCCGTGGCCAGGTTGTGCAGGGTTTCCTCCGCATTGTTTGCCAGATTCCTCCTTGGTGGTGCCATTTCCTACTGTGGCAAAAACAAAGTTATGCTGCTATTGAGGTGATCAAGACCAATAGTTAGTTCATAAATATTTAACAGCAGTCATAACACCACCTCGGCATGTAGATAGGAAACACTAGTAATTTCTTACCTATATGAAATCATCGATCCCCTACACAGCACAACCACAACATACTCAAGACACTATAAAATCGATTCAGATAACCAACCACCCACTGGGCCATCTAGGATTGACCTGCTCTGATACCAATTATGTAACAACTCTATTTATGTAACAATTTTTTTTTAAATTTATACAATATAGAGTTTACATACATGTCATTAATCAAAACGTACATACAATATATCTAACACATAAATATCTACATCTTATTTATTCTGGTTGACCAATTTCAGATATACAGGTGCGGGTGGTTGCACCTTTACCGGGATCTGAGCTAACTCGACCACAAACATTATATTTGATTCTGAGATCTGCCCAACATAAAGTAACTCGATCCAATGTGCACTATATGCCAGAGCCATAGAAAAATCTGCATAACTAGTTTTCTGAACATGACATGAAAATATACTGAGAATTAAATCCCAGTAAGTTCAACAGTAAATCATCATCAATATAGCTCATCACGTCATGTTCATCTGTATAAACTACAACAAATATCTTTGGTCACATGAATGCACTATATCTATTCACATGAGAATCATATAATAATGACATGTATGACATGATTAACTATTTTCAGAATATCATATGATGACTATCAATTTATTCTCATATCAAGCTACCCCGGTGATGGTGAGTATTTTCAAATCTCCGGTACGGGCTTTTCTCGCTTCGTCCGACATGGCACACTTTCTCTTTCTTTTCTCGTTAGCATAATCATAACCGTTGGTAGGGCGTCCCCTATTGGTGCACCACACAGATTGCCATGTGACCGTGTTCATTTATTTTCTTTTCACAATAATAGCCAAAAACATGCTTTCAATAATAAGTATGTTCGTCAAAATATAATTATTACCAAAAATCATTGGTAATCATGCCATGAACATAACCATTTCAAATATCACTTTATAAAATATTTCCATGTCAAAATTTCACACTTAAGATGATAAGACGTTCATACAATGGCAATGGCTATGGCATATACTAGTCATTTATTATTTTCATTTATAAGATTCTTCTTCTTTTTTAAATATTAATTTTATTTCTTTATTTTCTTGATGTAGGTTTTCATCCTATCTGACCATCTCTTACTAATCAGAGTATAACTCCCTCAATTTAACTCCGATGTAGGTGATCTTGGTGTCAATTTAACGATAAAACAATTATCTAAAATTATTATGTTGAATAATTTAGCGAAATATTAAGAAATCAAGGTGATATTACTCCCTTAAAGTATAGGTTATTTCTTCTCGGGTAGGTTCTGAACTCTACCTACTAATCTGTCCATATCGCCCTCATAAGAATTCTAAATTAAGTTATTCCAGTGGCTAAAATTCCGTGACACATATAGCAATAATGTTTATGTTAATCATATATTTTAATTCCCTATAGAATGTTCCCAAAAATTAAAACACGAAAGCTATCTTAAAATATTCTTCTCTGATTAACCAATTTCTGACCACTGCATACTAATTAGACCATATTTACCTCATATGGACTCCAAATTGAGTGATTTCAGTCGCTAAAAATCCATGAGACATAGATCTGCATTTTTAATGTTAACCATTTTTTAAATTCTTTACCGATTCTTTCCAAAATTTTAAAAACAGAACTTAAAATTTTGCCACCCATAGCCATACCTCTACAGAACTATCTACTCCAGCCTAGGTATTCAAACATACATAATATGTAACATGATATAGCAACATCCATGACCAATCATCAAAGTTCTAAGATCAAAATCTCATATAAATATTACAAGTTTTGAAAACTTTTCTTCAAAAAGAAATATTGTTAAACTTACCTTGAGCACTTAGTCCTCTAGACTTCTCCTTCCTCTTTCTTCCTTTCTTCCTCTCATTTCCTCACTCTACCTTGCTTCTATTTTTCCTCTCCCTCACTTGGACGAAAATTCTAATGTTATAAAGGTGGGTTTTGCTTATATAGACTATCAAATAATTCACCTTTCATAATCATGGGTCTATCTTATCACAATCAGGATGCACTTGGTTAAATTTTTGGAAAACAAACAACTCATGTTCTTGTCTTCCTCTTCCTTAGTCAAGATATGCATAGGAAAAAGGAGATTTGTATTTTGAAAATTATGATAATATGTTCTTAAGATAAGGGACAAGGTCCCTTTGATTTATGGATTCATTTCCTTTTTCTTTTGTTTTAATCAATTATGATAGGTTTATCTTTTTAGGTGGCAAATTTCCAACCCTTGAATCTTCCTTGCTTAGCTAAAATTATTTGTGTAAGATAAGGATGTTTTGTCATAATGCTATGTATTATTACCCACTTGCTAAAATTATGAGTGTAGTATATAGATGTTTTGTCCTAATGCCATGTATTATCATACCACTTGCTAAAATTATGAATGTAGGATATCACACCACTTACTAAATTTTTGTCTTAATGCCATGTCACCTAATCTTGATTACACCATTATTTCATCACTTTATTTTATTTTTATTTTTATTTTTATTTTACCTTTTGGGTTTGGGCTCATTCTTACCCATTTTTTTTACTTTGGTTAAAATTCTACCTTTCATAATGGGCTTAGTCACATTTTCATGATTTTTGGGCTACCGGTCCAATTTCTATATCCTAGTCCAAGTCTATATTTTATTTCTTCCTTGTGCTATCCTATTGGTTTGCTGAAAATTCATGTGAAGTAGAAAAATTCTATATAAAGTATCCATAGGTGAAAGGCCAATTTATGGGTGGAGATACTAAATTTAGTAACTTTAACTCTTAAATTAGAAAAAATTACCCTAATCCGATCTTCTTGAAATTTTAATACCTTTACTTTCTTGACAAAATTTTATCTTCCTTACCCAAGAATTTCACTTTTCTTTAGTATATTTATTTCTAAGTTTTCCTCTTAGGTTTTCTCTCTTTACCTATTCCATTAATGTTAGAACATTTCTATGCATACACGTAAGGTGAAGAATTTCTAAGGATTATATTTCCTTAGATATCTAAAAATTGTCTAATAAATTTTATTTCCTTAATTAAATATTTATGTACCTTTATCAATAAAAGAAACAAAATTAGGGATGTTACTTTGAATACTTTTGTACTTTTATTAATTCATGAAACGAAATTAGGGATGTTACAATTGTCCCTCTTCAACAATTAACTTATTTGCATTTTCACTATTTTTTTTACAATAACACCTATCACTTACAACTTCCCTACACGAATTAAGACATCAATACTTCATCAAGGATAATAAGGAAAGAAATTTTTTTGGGTAATATCTTAACTTTATTTTCTTTATGTGCTTAATTTAAGCCATAATCACAATTACTATATATATATATATATATATATATATATATATATGCATGTGTGCTGTCATTTTTGAATTTTTCACTCTCCATTCAGCTGATATCCACCGGTCACTCATATAGCTGTTCTAATCATACTCGGCATATTTGCATAACTATTATAAGTATGCTCTTCTCTGAGTTCTATAAATTCACACATTAGTATCTTTACCTTCATACTCAAAATTACGGTGAGTGCAGTTATGGAGGATACCACAATCCATCTGTTTCAAAATATTTGTGTCTTTTGTGGTTCCAGTCCTAGAAAAGATGGAAAGTATGTGAAAGCAGCACAAAATCTGGGTATGGTGCTAGCCAGGAGAAAAATTAATTTAGTCTATGGTGGAGGTAACTGTAGATTACTAGGGTGTGTGTCTACAGCTATATATACAAATTCTAGGTATTATTCCTACAGATCTAGATGCATCCAACATCTTAGGAAAGACAGTTGGGGAAGAATTTAGAGTAGCTTCCATGCATGAGCGCATGGATAGAATGATAAGCAATGTTGATGCCTTTATTACCTTATTAGGGGGTTTTAGTACTTTAGAAGAGATTTTTCAAATAGTCCCCTGGGCACAACTAAATATGCATCACAAACTGATAGGTTTGTTAAATGTTAATCATTTCTTTAATGGTTTGTTGTCTTTTCTTGATCAAGCTATGGAACAAAGGTTTATCTCACACTCAGCATGACGAATTCTCATCTCGGCTTCAAATGCGGAGGAGTTGATTGATGCTTTACAATCATTTGTTCATGTACCTGATCTAACTATGGCTTAAATGGATTGGACAGCAAACAATCACAAGAAGCGCAAATTGGATTTGGATTTTCATTTGTAGCTGTAATAGGACGTGGCTATTGCTATACCGCTTCTACTTTCTTAAGGTATACTTGAATACCATCCTTACTAATCACTTGCCCTAAGAAAATAGCACTATTAAATCAAAATTCACATTTTGAATGCTTAGCATATAGCTGATGTTCCTTTTGAGTTTGTAAAACTATCTGTAAATATTGCTTATGATCCTTTGAACTTGGAATATACTAGTATATCATCAATAAATACAATAATAATTTGATCCAAGAATGGCTTAAGTACTATATTCATAAATTCTGTAAATGTAGCTGGGGTATTTGTCAAATTAAATGACATCACTAAGAACTCATAGTGCTTATATCGAGTCTTGAAAGCAGTTTTTAGAATATCCTCTTCCCTTATCCTTAATTGATTATTCTCATATCTCAATCAATTTTTTTCCAATTTTTTTTGAAAAAATATTGAGTACCTTGTAATTGGTTAAACAAATCATCTATATGAGGTAATGAGTATTTATTACGCACTGCCACATTATTCAATTGTCTATAATCTATGCACAGTTACAACGATCCATATTTCTTTTTCACAAATAGAACTGGAGCACCTCAAGGAAAGTACTAGGGCATACAAATCCCTTCTCTAACAAGTCTTGTAACTCATTTTTTTTAGTTTCTTAAGTTCATTCGATATCATTCTATATAGAGATATAGATATTAGTTGGATTTCAGGAAGTAAATCAATACCAAATTCTATTTTACATTTCAGGGATAATCTTAGCAATTCTTCAGGAAACACATTAGAAAATTTCCTAACCACTGGAACTTTATCAACACTAGTGTACTTTATATCAACATCCCTCACCACTGTTAAATATCCTTGGCACTTTTTTGTAAAAACTTATAGAAGGAGAAGTTTAGAGGACTAAGTACTCAAGGTAAGTTAGCTTAATCTCCATTTGAATCCATCTTTTCTCTTCATCCTTGGGGTTTAAAACTCACTCTCCTTCTCTTATTTAAGTTGCTAGAAAAACTAAGGAAATAGAGGAATCTTGCTACTTCCTTCAAGAGGAAACAAGAAAAAGAATTCACTAAGTGAGCTAGGTAGATCTTTAGGTAGGTTTAACAATATCTCTTTTTGAAGAAAAGTTTTGAAATTTGTAACATTTATATGGAATTTTCATCTTAGAACTTTGATGAAGGTGTAACCACACGCACCCGTATCTCCGGAACTGGTCAATATGTATGAATAAAATGTAGACTTATATGTGTTTGATTTTTTGTACATATGTTTTGATTAATAATGTGTACGTGAACCTAGAATTGTATAAGTGTTAATGGTATTTCAAAAACCTTAATTATGTTTGGTTAATTAAATTGAATGTTATTATGAGTTAAATAGTTTGAAGTAAGAAGGTAATGACTTCATGGAATTTTAGAAATATACAAGTATGTATATATGTAAGAAAATGGAGTTATTACATGGTGCACCAGTAGGGGACGCCTTACTCACGGCTATGACTATGAAATTGCAAAAAGAAAGAGAAAGTGTGCCATGTCGGTCAGAGTAAGAAAAATCCATACCAAAGAGTAGAAAGTACTCAACCTAACCGGGCTAGCTTGATATGAAAATAAGTTAATAGCCATCATATGATATTTTGAAAATAGTTATTCATGCCATACTTGTCATTACTGTACGATTTTCATATGCATAGATAAAGTGTATTTAGGTGACCTAAGGTATTTGTTGTAGATTATACAGATGAACATGACATAATGAGCTATATTGATGATAATTATGATTTATTGTTGAACCTACTGGGATTTATTTCTCACTATATTTCTGTATCATGTTCAAAAAAATAAATATGCAGATATTCTCCATAACCGACTTTTAGGGTATGTTGGGTTGAGTTGGCTAAAATCCTGGAACTAGTCAATATGGATGAATAAGATGTGGACATATGTGTGTTTGATTTTTGTACGGACGTTTTTAATTAATGATGCGTATGTGAACCCAGAATTGTATCAGTGTTATTGGTATACCATAAACTTTAATTATGATTAGTTAATTTAATGGAATATTATTGAGTTAAATAGTTAGAAGTAAAGAGGTAATGATTTCATGGTATTTTACATATATATATATATATGTATATATGTAAAAAAATGAAGTTGTTACATAATTGGTATCAAAGTAGGTCTATCCTAGATGGCCAGTGGGTGGTTGGTTATGTAAATCAATCTTATAGTGTCGTGAGTATGTTTATAGTCATGTTGTGTGGGAGATAAATGATTTCATATAGGTAAGAAATTACTAGTTTTTTCCATCTATATGCCGAGGTGGTGTTATGACTACTGTAAATATTGTTGATCTAACTATTGGGCTTAATCAACTCAATAGTAGTATAACTCTGTTTTTACCACAGTAGGATAAGGAAACACCGAGGAGGAGCAATGCAAATAATGCGAAAGAAACCCTGCATAACTTTCGAGACCAAGTCACAACCACCAATCAAATTCTGCAACATCTCCAGAACAGTAACAACCTGAATGGAGAAAATAATGCAAACAACAGGGTGGCTAGAAATGATAATGGCCTATCTGAGTTCTTGAGAACCAGACCACCTTCTTTCCAAGGTGGTATGACCCAACGGTAGCCAAAAGATGGATAAGGGAATTGGAGAAGATCTTCGAGGTGATGGGCTGCACTAATAAATAGCAGGTTATCTTTGTTGCATATATGCTGAAGGATTAAGCTGAGTGTTGATGGCGAGGGGCTAGAGAGCTACTAACTCACCAGAGGAGGTAGATCACTTGTCAAGTGTTTAAGGATATTTTCCTGGAGAAGTACTTTTCAAATACTGTGCAGGCCGAGAAGGTGATCGAATTTCTCTAACTCTAATAGGGTAACATATTAGTAGACCAGTACATTGCTAAGTTTAAGGAGTTGTCTAAGTTCTCCTTTTACCTGAGGTTTAACCCTAATGAAGCATGGAAGGCTGTTAAGTTTAAAGCAGGGCTAAATCTAGAAATCATGAATGCGGTTATAGCCTTAGAAATAAGGGAGTTTGAGCCCTTGATAAATAAATCTAGACTTTTGGAGAAGAGTTTAAGGGCATTGGAAGACGAGAAGTAGAGGAAAAACCTGTGGAAGAGGAAGAAAATGTTCCTCAACTCTAGTAAAAATGTGAGAGGAAGAGGATATGGAGCTAGTAAGAAGCTATTGACTGTAGGTCCCTGACCTTTCCAACAAGACCTCGCCACAATCAAATGTACTGAGTGCGGACATATGCATGGTAACCGGCCATGCTATATAGGACTAGATGTCTGTTTCAAATGCAGACAGAAGGGTTATTTTGCGAAAAATTGCCGACAGAATGTGGAGAAGCAGCCGAAACAAAGGCCTTAGGTGAAAGGAAGGGTTTTCACCTTAAGCGACCAAGAGGTAGCTCAATCCTCTGAAATGATTCAAAGTACGTACTACATTTATGGATTTGCTCTTTTGGTGTTATTTGACTTTGGTGTAAGTCATTCATTTATATCTGAAGAAGGTATTAGGGAGTTTCAATATCCTATTTCTGAAACACCCTATGAGCTATCTGTAGTAACCCCTACAGGGGAAAGGGTCTTAAGTTCTTTTGTATGTAGAGACTGTCAGGTCACCATCCAGGAGAAAGCTTTTTCTGTAGACCTCGTTTGTCTACCTTTAAGAGGTATTGATGTCATTCTAAGGTTAGACTAGATATCTAGAAATTAGGTCTTGCTAAATTGTTAAACCAAGACCGTTTAATTTGTACCTCCTACTCCACAAGAGAAGATGCAGTTATTGATGCTAAATGCCAATCAAGTCAATTGGGAGTTGAAGAGTGGAGTACTTGGTTACATTCTCTTGTGTTTATCAAACCTAGAAGTCAAACCGAAGCTTAATGAAATTCTAATAGATAATGAGTTTCCTGATATATTTCCACCAGATATTCCAAGCTTACCTCTCGAGAGAGACATAGAGTTCTCTATTGATCTCCTACCCAAGACAAGGCCTATCTCTATTGCACCTTATAGGATGGCCTCGAAGGAACTACAGAAACTTAAGAAATAGTTAGAGGAATTTTTAGACAAGCAATTTATTAGACCGAGTGTATCACCTTGGGGAGCTCCTGTATTGTTTGTTAAGAAGAAAGACGGGAGCCTGAGATTATGGATAGATTACAGATAGATGAATAAGGTGACTATAAAAAATAAGTACCTTCTTCCTTGGATAGATGATTTATTGGATCAACTGAAGGGAGCCTCCATCTTTTCAAAAATTGACTTAAGATCGGGATACCATCATATTAGGATCATGGAGGAGGATGTACTAAAAATAGCCTTCAGGACTAGGTATGGGCACTATGAGTTTCTCGTAATTCTTTTCGGGTTGACAAATGCACCTACAATTTTCATAAATTACATGAATCGCATTTTTCAACCTTACCTAGATCAATTTGTGGTAGTGTTCATTGATGACATCTTGATATACTCTAAGAGTGAGAAAGAACATGAACAACATATCCGAATTGTGCTGTAAGTGCTGAAAGAGAAAAATTTGTATGTCAAATTGGAGAAGTGTGGATTTTGGCTGATAGAGGTGAAGTTTCTTGGACATATGATAAAGGGGAATTTTGAGTATTAATGACTATATTTTATCCCCTAATTCGTAGCAAACTTGTGGTTATTTCCCTGCTTTTAGTTATGTTTTGCTTTGGATACTGCTTTGGTTGTTTTTATGCTTGTAGGTGAGCAAAAGAGGCCAAGAAGCAAGGAAAAGCAGTCCTGAAAAGTGCCATATGGACTTGGAACAAGATAAGGAGGAAGCAAGGAGGAAGCCCACCAAAAATCAGCAAGAAAGGAGCATGGCATCCCCCAACACAGCCAGGCCGTGCTTGGTGGCATGCAACATGGCCAGGCTGTGTTCTGTGCAAGAAGCTGCAGCAAATCTCAGAAATCCGCCTGAAGCACGCCTAGGCTATGTCTTGGGAAACGACCGTGCTGCGGGTCTGTGAACACTATATTTTTTAGGGTTTTGGCCGCCCAAACTGATATATATCGAAGGGGATACGCAGCCAAAGAGGAAAAGACACATTGGGGCTCATTTTTACTCAGTTTTAGGCTGAGGAAACACCTTAGGATTAAGTTTAGAGTATGATTAGAGTTTACTTTCATGTTCTTAGCTTAGATTTGACAGCAATTCAACATTGTATTTCATTCTCCATCCAAGTTTTATCTTTCTATCTCTGCACTCATCTCTATTCCAACTCTTTCTCTTGGTTTGTATTTAACAATTATGATTTGTTTAATGAATTTGATTTTAGTTTCTGTTTCTATTATGCTTGAGTAGTTTTGATATAGGGTTTCGGTAAACCTAATTATGATATGATGATACTATGTTGAATTGAATTAATGGAACCCTAATTGTGTTATACATGGTTAACTAGGATTAGCTATTAAGCATTGGTTATATGAGTTGATGAATGTTTGGCCAATATTTATCACGTCTTAGGATATTAGTTGATGGACTAAAAGGTTAAAACTAATACCTGAACCTAATAGTTAATTAGAGATATCTTAATCACGAAAGTAGTTTAAGATTCTCTAGGAATGAATCAATTAATGGGCACGAGAAAACCGATTAATTGTATTCCATGGTTGGCATAGAACTTAATGGACCTAGGTTGAACTAAGAACCACGAAAGTAGGCAATTGGATTAACCTAGGTACGATTAGTAACACTTGAAAGAGGTTGCTAGTTAATTAAGGCTAAACCATCCCCAATAACCTAGATAATTGCAATTAGAGGTATAAATTGGATGTTGAATATCATAAGTGTGGTGAACTGTAACCCTATGTTTGTTTAATTCATTATTTTCATTCGTTTAATTGTGACACTCTCTAATCAAATTTCATCGATCTAGATAGCTCGTTTTGCATAATTCTAGTAGTTGACATTGTTCTCTGTAGGACACGACCCGTACTCGCCGGACTAGCTACAGCTACGCCGTGCACTTGCAGTAATTAGTAAAACATACACACAACAATTTTTTGGCGCCGTTGCCGGGGAACAAGGCCAATATTAGATATTTTACAAAATAGCTAGACTAGATCAATTTTTGTTTATTTTTATTTTTATCTTTTTTGCACAATTTTATTTTGCTGATTTTGCTTCTTTTCTTCCTTCATAGGTGTGTTTTTATTTTATGCGAAGAGCGCGTGAAAGTGTTGCTGAATTTGACCCAAAAATTGAACACACTCTGCGGAGGATAAGAAGAAGATAGCAGCAACAGAATTTTGCAGCTATTATGGGGGAAAGAGATAACCGGTCACTGAAGGACTTTACTGCCCCAGACACCCATGGCCTGAACCCCAGCATAGTTAGGCCAGTGGTTGAAGCTAACGACTTTAAGCTGAAGCCATCTCTCCTGCAGATGGTTCAGTAGAATCAGTTTGGAGGGTCACCTACTAAAGACCCTAATCTCCACCTCTCTGTGTTTTTGGAGTACTGCAACACCTTGAAGTTGAATGGGGTCTCCTCAGATGGTATTAGGTTGAGATTATTCCCTTTCTCATTAAGGGATAAGGCACGTGCATGGTTGCACTCTCTTCCATCGGGGTCTATTACTACTTGGCAACAGCTTTCTCAAGCTTTTCTGGCCAAGTATTTCCCATCGAGCAAGACGGCCCACTTGATGAATCAGATCACTACTTTTGCCCAGAAGGATGAGGAATCTTTATATGAGGCTTGGGAGAGATTCAAAGAGCTCCTCAGGGTATGCCCACATCATGGGCTGGAGAAATGGTTGATAGTCCATACATTCTACAATGGACTAATTTACAGCACTCGGATGTCAGTGGATGCTGCAGCTAGAGGAGCACTGATGAACAAGACAGTAGATGAGGCCTATGAATTAATTGAAGACATGGCTCAGAATTACTACTCCTGGTCTAGTGAAAGGCAGCCCAGAAAACCAACAGGTATGTATGAAGTAGATGCATTTAGTCATCTTACTTCTAAAATTGATGCTTTATTTCAGAAGTTGGATAAGCTAAGCATCAATGCTGTTGGCTCTTCTCCATCATTAGAATGTGAAATCTGTGGGAGTATTAGCCATGTAGCCAATGAATGCCAGCTTGGAAACCCTCACTTCAATACATACAACCCAGGCTGGAGGAATCACCCGAATCTCCCTTACAAGCCGAATGCAAATCAACTTCAGAATAATTTCAGGCAGCCTCCTGGATATCAGAATCAGAGGCCATTCAACCCAACTCCTCCCCAGCCAAAGTCAAATTTGGAGGCTCTGATGGAGAATTTCGTCTCCACACAGAGTAAGCAGAATGATGAATTCAGAGCCCAGAACCATTCTATGAATGAGGCTATTAAAGACTTAGCCTCCAAGGTAGACTCACTTGCTACTCATAGCAAGATGTTGGAAACTTAGATAGCACAATAAGCAAGTCTATCTAACAAGAACTTTGGCAAACTTCCAGGCCAGACTGAGAACCCTAGAGAACATTGTAATGCCATTACTTTGAGAAATGGTAAGCAGTTGGCTGAATCTGAGAGAAGTGGGAGGTAAAGACAAATGAACCTCAGGCTACATCTGAGAAGAAATTAGAAGAGGAACCAGAAGAAAAGGAAAAGAAGGAAGAAGAGCCAAAATATGTGGCTCCTGAACCATACAAGCCACCAATTCCTTTTCCTCAAAGGTTGGTTAGGGCCAAGTTAGAGAACCAGTTTGGGAGATTTTTGGATGTGCTGAAGAAGCTTAATATCAATATCCCATTTCTAGAAGCCATCTCCCAAATGCCATCCTATGTGAAATTCCTGAAAGAGATCATCTCAAACAAGAGGAAAATTGAAGAGCATGCTATGGTGGCACTGACATGCTATAAAATAAGCATGTTTTTGACATGTTTTAAGTTACTTTTTATTTAATTTTAGTAGAAAATAGATATGAATTGATTGAGTGTTGTGTTTTGTGTTTTAGGAATAATAAAGAAGAAAAGAAGAGAAAAATAGAGAGAAAATCATGAAAAATGATGATTTCTGACCTTTCATCACTAATGGAGGCATATCTCACTTATTTGAACTCTGATCGAGGTGATTCCAGCGGCTATGGAAAGAAGAAACATAGAGCTACAACTTTCATGTTTGGTACTTTGACAAAATCCAAAAGATTTTGGGCAATTCGGCGCTCACAAGGGAGCCCCGCGGCGCCACGATAAGGTAATCTGGTGCGCCGCGGCGCCCCGTGGCAGGATCTTTGTAGTGCCGCGACGCCCGCCCGCCGTACAGGACTTGCTGATTTCGCGATTTTAGGTCGTTTTCGCCCAAATTGAAGTGGGATGGACGGGAATTTGACCTAAATCTCTTTCTGACTTCGATTAGGAGGAGGAAAGTCTATAAAAAGGGAGGAAAGCAACCAGAGAAAGGATGGAATTCTGAATATAATTCTTCATCTACATTCTTCAATTCTTCTTTAGAGTTTCTTATGGCCCTGCGTGGCTAGTTCTTTTAGTTGGTTGAGGTGAGTTGAAACCTCAAGGGATTTTTATACATTGTGAGATGTGGATTTGATGTTATTATTTCAATTTGATTTGAATATTGATTGTTCATCGGTTCTTATTCTTAATGATTATTTATATGATTGCTAGAAGTCCTACTAGTATTTTGTCTGTTTTAATCTAGCGCTGAATTGTGTTTTGAACAAAGTCTTCAATTCTGCGATTCATGAAGCAAATAGGTTTGAGGGTTTTGGATTATAAATCATTGAACCTATGATGAATGATTAACTAAATTAGATATAGCCGATGTGTTTATATTTGTTTAGCTCTATCAGTTTCTCTAGTTCTTCATGCGGTTAACAAGTTATATTTTACCGATGTGCTAAAAGATGACTTTTTAATTAGGGTTTTATTAGTGTGATTGTCATTAATTTGCTAGGCTTAAGGAGAAACAGGGTTAAACCCCCAATGATAGATATTCATTTACAAATTGATTATGTTTTCGATGATCAATGTAATCCCTTGACGGTGGATACCAACCGAAACCAATGTCTTTATCATTAATCACTTTCTCTTATTTATTTTTAGTATTGTTTACTTTACTTAATTTGCGATTATCAATTCCCCCTTTTTAATCACATAAGGTAATTCCAGTCTCTGTGGGATCGACCCTTACTCCCACTATTACAGGTTAGTTTTGAGGTAAGGTATTAATTTGGGTGCACCTGCGACAGTGCTCACCAAATTTTGGCGCCGTTGCCGGGGACTGCGTCATTACTTTTTGTGATTTTTTTTTGATTTATGCCTGTAACTCGTTCTTCTAATTCTCGAGATTTACAATTCAATCCAGATATTGGAAAATCTGTATACAGGCACAGAAGAGAAATTCAAGAAGACATTGATCAGGATACGGAGGAAGTGATAGTGGCCAGACACCCCACTCTGAAGGAGCTTGCAGCTCCTGATTTGCATCAGCAACCCTTATGCATTACTTTTTCTAATCTTGATGACAATGTTAATTTTGAGTTGAAATCTGGATTAATTCATCTCTTACCAAGTTTTCATGGTTTTGCAGGTGAAGACCCGCATAAACATCTGAAGGAGTTCCATGTAGTATGTACCAGTATGAAGCCCCCTGGAGTAACTGAGGAACAAATAAAACTCAGGGCTTTTCCTTTTTCCTTAAAAGATTCAGCCAAAGATTGGTTGTATTATTTGCCTTCTGGTACTATCACTACTTGGAATGAGATGAAGAGAATGTTTTTAGAACGTTATTTTCCTGCATCTAGAGCCGCTACTATTAGGAAAGAAATATGCGGCATTAGACAATTGCATGGTGAAATGCTTTATGAATATTGGGAGAGGTTTAAGAAACTTTGTGCAAGCTGCCCACATCATCAGATTAGTGAGCAGCTACTAATCCAATATTTTTATGAAGGTCTTTTGCAGGGAGATAGGAGCATGATAGATGCAGCTAGTGGAGGAGCACTAGTAGATAAAACTCCTGAGGCAGCCAGAATCTTGATATCAAATATGGCTGCCAATTCACAACAATTTGGCGTTAGGCATGATCCTCATATTAGACATGCCCAGGAGGTAAGTACTACTTCTCTTCAGAATCAAATATTTGAACTTACTTCTCTTGTGCGCCAAATGGCTACAGGTACACTACAGCAAGTTAAAGTATGTGGAATATGCTCAGCCACAGGGCACCCAACTGACATGTGTCCTACACTTTAAGAGGAATCCACAGAACAAGCGAATGCTGTAGGAGGTTTTCCTGGCCAACCAAAGAGGTATGATCCATATGCCAAAACATACAATCCTGGATGGAAGGATCATCCCAATTTCAGATATGGGAATGCACAAAATAGGCCTGCCGGACAAAATTTTCAACAAAATCAGCAAGCCTATTATCCTAGACAGAATGCACCCCAGGATCAACAGGTAAGTAATCCGTTGGAAGAAATTGTGAAAACTCTTGTACATAACTCTCATCAATTTCAGCAAGAGACAAGAGCTAGCATTCAAAATCTGACAACTCAAGTAGGTCAGTTAGCAACCACAGTGAGTAGATTGGATACTCAAAACTCAGGTAAGTTACCTTCACAAACTGTGGTAAACCCAAGGGAAAATGTGAGTGCAATCATGCTACAAGGTGATAAAGAAGTTGAGACTCCAATGCAAGAGTTATATGCACCAACTGAGCAAGAGGAAGACAAGAATAATGCAATCATGGTAGGTAAGCATCCAAAAGGTAAGTATGAACCTTTCTTTGAATATAAATATAAACCTCCTTTTCCAGAAGCTCTTAAAGAGAATAGGTTAAATGAGAAAACTTCTAAATTGTATGACATCTTTAGAAAATGTAAAGTTAATCTCCCCCTTCTAGATACCATTAAACAGGTGCCAAGATATGCAAAGTTCTTGAAAGAACTATGTACTCAAAAAGAAGGGCAAAAATTAAAGGATTTTGAAAAGATTCATATGAGTCATAATGTATCTGCTATGATACAGACAAAACTCCCCACTAAATGCAAGGATCCAGGTATGTTTACTATTCCATGCAAAATTGGGGGAACTCGCATTGAAAAGGCTATGTTAGATTTATGAGCTTCCATCAATGTTATGCCATATTCTGTATATACATCTTTGAATTTGGGACCATTGAAATATGTAAATTTGATAATTCAACTAGCAGATAGGTCCACTGCATATCCTAAGGGAATAATTGAGGATGTCTTGGTGCAGGTAGATGATTTGGTGTTCCCTGCAGATTTTTATGTGCTTGATATGGACAATGGGGATTTTGCTTCTCCAATATTATTAGGGAGACCATTCTTGAAAACCTCCAAAACCAAGATAGATGTTTACAATGGCACACTCACTATGGAATTTGATGGTGAAGTAATAAAATTCAATATGTATGAAGCCATGAAACACCCAGGTGATGATACTCCTGTTTATTCCATTGATATACTTGAGTCGTTGGCATACGATGTGTTTGAATTATATGAAAAGGATAAAATGGAGGAAAGTGTGAACAAATCTATAGCAGCAGATGATGGTGAGATAGACTTAGATGAAGGAACAAAGGAGAAACTGGCTCCACTCAATAATTTTTTAGAAGGGCCACAAAAAGGTAAGGTTGCTTATAAGGAATTATCAAATTCTGATACTACTCTTGCACTTTCTATTTTGTAGGATCCTGGGTCTAAATTGTCACCTCTTCCCAATCACTTGAAATACTTAGAAGTAGGGGATGCATCACCTATTTTAGTTGCCAAGAATTTGGTTGTTAAAAAAGAAGAAGAATTGATGCATATTTTTTAGAAAAAAAGAAATGCCATTATAAAAACAATTGCAAATCTTAAAGGCATAGATCCGACTGTAGAGTTGCATCAAATTCTAGAAATTAAAGGGGTTAAACCCTTTAAAGGTAAGAAATCTCTCCCTTGGTTAGGACCACTTGTTATTACTGCTGTGGCTTTTGGTTATGCAGTTGAATTTCAAGGATTGAATCAGTCCCAGAAATTTAAAATGAACCTCAAAGAGCCTCTATGAACAAAGATAGGGAGCTGAGTCGAGCCAACAACGTAAAACAAAGGCGCTGGTTGGGAGGCAACCCAACAATCATTCTCCTTCTTCTTATTTTTTCTTTTCATAGTTTCATTTTTCTTTATTTTCAAGAAAACAAAAAAAATTCGGAACTGCGGATGCGCACATGCGCCGCGGCGCCCAAACCGAGCGCTGCGGCGCTACTTACCCACCATGGGTGAGCGCCGCGGCGCTCTCTATAAGAGCAGCGCGAGCTCTTCGTCCTTTCCCCCGTTTTTGCTTGCTTTTCCCCTCTAAATCCACTTTCTAGCCTTGAATCAACCATACTCACCTCCCATTACGTTATCTTGCTAACATTACATGATTATACATCTTCTTTTGCAGGATTATACACTTCTTTTCAGCATTTGAGCTGGATTCCACAACAATTTTCAAGGGTTCTCAAGAAATTTTGATCTCACACTTTCCAGCCACAAATCACGCTGAATTAGGTACGATTTACTTTGTTTATCCTGCTGAAGTTGATCTCTATACTTCATTGCTACTGGTTTTCACTGCATTGGGACTTCAAGCTACGAATCTACCATCCATTCTCTCAATTTCTCAAGAGTGCACACTAGGTGTTTGATAAAACGCCCCAGTGAGTTGGCCAAGTGCAATGGCCCCAAAAACTTCCAAATTAGGCATCTCTAAGAGGAAGAACAGAGCTGAGGACCCTCCAGCATTCGACACTGTTGCTTTTGTTACTGAAGAGGTTTATCAACACCACATCAAAGTGGTGATACATAAGACTATAGTTCCCGAACGTGGATTTATTATTATCGAAGGGCTACCTCACAGAGACAACATCCTCCATAGGCATTGGGAGATTTTCTGCAGGAACCCAGAACCAGGAGTTATTCCTGTGGTATAGGAGTTCTACTCCAATGCCACAATTGACGAACGTCATAAAGCACGGGTTAGAGACAAGATGGTGCCATTCACTCCACACACCATTAATGAATTCTATTCACTGCTTGATATTGAGGATGATGGATATACGATGCTTCTTCAATCCTACATTGAATTTGAAGACGTTATATGCACTCTATGCTACAGGGGGGCCTCCTGGAAATTGGATAGCAATGGCCATCCGTTATACCTTGCTAGAGCTGATATGAATAAAGTGGCTAAAGCATGGCACTATTTCGTGTCAGCAAGATTCATGCCCAGCTTCAACATGAGTCAAGTCAGGAGAGACAGGGCCATTTTGCTTTATGCAATACTAAAGGGCCTTTCTATTGATGTAGGCAAGATTATTCATAGGCAGATGCTCAGCTGTATTAGTGCTAGAGGCGGATCTCTCTTTGCCCCTAGTTTAATTATTGGTCTATGTCAAAAGCCAGGAGTAAGCTGGGATTCCACTGAGGCTCTCATTCACCCAATGAGACCTATTTCCTATGCAGACATACAAAAATACAAAGGCCATGAAGAAGCAGCAGAGGAGGAGCTAGGGATTCAGCCAGTTCCTACAGAGGAACCGGGCAGCAGCTCAGCTCCACCACCATCCCAGCATACCATTGAAGATTTATGGGAAGGCACAGAGTATCTGAGCCATCAAATGAACGATCTGGTCCTTTATCAGCACTCTATTGCACAGCATCATCATGCATGTTTTAGCCAGTTAGTTCATGCCCTGAACCTCCCGATTGCTTTCCCGGCACCTCCTGAACCACCCTTTAGGCCTGCACCTGAGCATGATGAGATGGATGGTGATCACTAATCAGGGAAGTTTCACTGAGCCCCTCCTTATGTTATTATTTGTCCCTTTTATATTCTCTTTTATATTCTTACATTGGGGACAATGTATGTTTTTAAGTGTGGGGGGGTCACTTTATGATTCAGCTGGATGACTGTATAATAAATCATACACTTGTGCACTTTCCTACTTTGATGCATAACTATAATTTTATGATATGTGCACTTTTAATCCTGTCATGAGGTGAGCATGTGAACAAAATTTCAATTTATGAGTTTGTGATAGCTGAACCAATAGCCAATGATATAACTGTTTAAATTGCTTATAGCTCTTGGGAGATGTAGGAAAGTCATAATTATGTGTAATTTTAAATTCTTTTCAATTTATGATTACCTATTTTCTAAAAATCCTGAAATTCTTTTGCACAGTAATTTTGGATATTTAATTTGTCTTTTACTTAGAAAAAGATTATATAACTCAAAAATATTTTATGATCTCTTTTAAATTTCTAGAACTTATTTAAATGCTACTTGAGGCGAAATCCTAGGCTAATACTAACAATTATGAGATGATTTAGGCATTTTTTTTTATGAGATTGGGTTTTTCAAGCTTAACCCAAACAAGTGAATATCTTTAGAACCTCTATTTTGAGCTTAATTAACATTTTATTCTATACCCACAAAACAGCCAAGACCAAGTTTTTGTGATTAATACCTTTATTTTTTTCTACCTGATTCACTCACTCCATGTTTAATTTCCGAATATTTGTTTTATAGATCTGCATTAATGAAAGGGTGGAAGGGTGGAGCAAGGACAAAAGAAAGAAAGAAAGAAAGAAAGAAATATATATATATATATATATATATATATATATATATATATATATATATTCTCAAAAGACTATTGAAAGTCTATCCAGTGATTGAAAAAGAAGAAATAGAGAATCAATGAAAAGTAGAATGCAGAAAAGCAAAGAAATAAGTGTGGGAAAAAAAACTCTCCAATCTTGAGAATTAGCTCAAATAGATCAGAGTTAATCATGTGATGTTGGGAGATTGAGCTTTAAATTATATCTTATATCTCATCCCATAGCCTAGCCACATTACAAGCTGAGTTAAGTCCTTTTGATCCTAAGAAGTAGTTTTAGCCTACATTAATGGAGAGTAGCATGAAAAATAAGCCTATGGAAATTTTAAATAGAGAGCCATGCTATAATTCTTGAGATATATAAGCTCATTTAGGTAAAAGAAAATTAAATTATCCAAAGACACACACACACTATGGATTAAAAGGGAATATAATTATAAATTGCATTTGAATTAAATGTTGCACATGGTCATGAAAATTTTCTGAAATTTCTTCAAGAGCATACAATTTTCACTATGAGGAAGCATATTGGTAAGCCATTCACTCATTTCATATATTGAATTCTGTTTACATGAATCAATGTTTGCTTGAGGACAAGCAAAAGAGTAAGTGTGGGGGTATTTGACATGCTATAAAATAAGCATATTTTTGACATGTTTTAAGCTACTTTTTATTTAATTTTAGTAGAAAAAAGATATGAATTGATTGAGTGTTGTGTTTTGTGTTTTAGGAATAATAAAGAAGAAAAGAAGAGAAAAATAGAGAGAAAATCATGAAAAATGCTAATTTCTGACCTTTCATCACTAATGGAGGCATATCTCGCTCATTTGAACTCCGATCGCGGTGATTCCAGCGGCTATGGAAAGAAGAAACATAGAGCTACAACTTTCGTGTTTCACACTTTGGCAAAATCTAGAATATTCTAGGCACCACAGCGCTCACAAGGGAGTGCCGTGGTGCCACGATAAGGCAATTCGGAGCGCCGCGGCGCAGAGTTACCCAGGATGGAGTGCCGCAGCGCCTGAGCCCCTTCGATGTAGACCGTCGCAGAGCTCAACCCAGCGCACCGCGGCGCCCCGTGGCAGGATCTTCGTAGCGCCGCGGCGCTCGCCCGCCGTACAGGACTTGCTGATTTCGTGATTTTAGGTCATTTTTGCCCAAATTGAAGTGGGATGGACGGGAATTTGACCTAAATCTCTTTCTGACTTTGATTAGGAGGAGGAAAGTCTATAAAAAGGGAGGAAAGCAACCAGAGAAAGGATGGAATTCTGAATATAATTCTTCATCTACATTCTTCAATTCTTCTTTAGAGTTTCTTATGGCCCTGCGTGGCTAGTTCTTTTAATTGGTTGAGGTGAGTTGAAACCTCAAGGGATTTTTATACATTGTGAGATGTGGATTTGATGTTATTATTTCAATTTGATTTGAATATTGATTGTTCATCGGTTCTTATTCTTAATGATTATTCATATGATTGCTAGGAGGCCTACTAGTATTTTGTCTGTTTTAATCTACCGCTGAATTGTGTTTTGAACAAAGTCTTCAATTCTGTAATTCGTGAGGCAAATAGGTTTGAGGGTTTTGGATTATAAATCATTGAACCTATGATGAATGATTAACTAAATTAGATATAGCCGATGTGTTTATATTTGTTTAGCTCTATCAGTTTCTCTAGTTCTTCATGTGGTTAACAAGTTATATTTTACCGATGTGCTAAAAGATGGCTTGTTAATTAGGGTTTTATTAGTGTGATTGTCATTAATTTGCTAGGCTTAAGGAGAAACAGGGTTAAACCCCCAATGATAGATATTCATTTAAAGATTGATTATGTTGTCGATGATCAATGTAATCCCTTGACGGTGGATACCAATCGAAACCAACGTCTTTATCATTAATCACTTTCTCTTATTTATTTTTAGTATTGTTTACTTTACTTAATTTGCGATTATCAATTCCCCCCTTTTTAATCACATAAGGTAATTCCAGTCTCTGTGGGATCGACCCTTACTCCCACTACTACAGGTTAGTTTTGAGGTAAAGTATTAATTTGGGTACACCTGCGACAGTGCTCACCAGGCACTAACAGAGGGGTCCAGTGCTTTAATTCAGAATAAGCTTCCTCAAAAGCTTAAGGATCCCGGAAGCTTCTCCATTCCTTGCTCCATAGGAGATATGAAGATTGATAGAGCCCTATGTGACCTTGGAGTAAGTGTCAGCCTCATGCCTCTTTCAATTTGTAAAAAGCTTCAGATGGGTGACTTAAAGGCTACCACCCTGTCTCTTCACTTGGCTGACCGATCCATCAAGCATCCGGTAGGTATATTAGAGGATGTTCCTCTAAAGGTAGGTAAATTTTATATACCGGTTGATTTTTTTATTTTAGAGATGGAGGAAGATGATAAAATCCCCATCATTCTTGGAAGGCCTTTCCTAGCTACAACTGGTGCAAATATAAATGTAAAAGATGGAAAGCTTTCTTTGAATGTAGGGGATGAAAAAGTAGAGTATAATTTGAATGATGCTATGAACCCCCATCTCTAAGTGGATCATGCTGTATGTTTGGCTTAAATGAACCTCATGTGAATGATAATGCCATGAATTTTTCTCCTTCTGACCCACTTGAGTTATGCTCTGTGGAAAGTTCTTTGGTTTATGTCAAACAAGGGGAGGAAAAACAAGACATTGAGGAGGCAGTGAAAGATACAAAGCTTGAACCCAAACCACCTCCTCAAAGCTTGAATGGAGCAAAGGAAGAATTGAATGAGCCAAAAAGATCTTTGAAGGTTATTAGGAAAAGCCTTATACACCACACTAAGAGGCAATGGATAGCAAAGAGAGTTATTCAAACTCTCTTCAAGCCTCCATGAGTGGAAAGCATGCCAAAGTGTCAAGCTAATGACTTTAAACAAGCGCTTTGTGGGAGGCAACCCACATTTTAATTTTTAAAGTTTCCTTTGGTTTTGTTTTCTAGTTTTTAGTTTAGTTTTTATCTTTAATTTTAGTTGATTTCTTTGGTTATAGGTTTAATGAGTGTTTCCTCATGTATTTTAGGTCTATTCCCATGTGCCTAAGATGATATAAAAGGCTAAAAATTGAGGGAAGTCAAGGAGAATCAAAAGCTGAGACAAAATTTGAGGATTTGCAGCTTCCAGCCAACGACACGGCTAGGCCGTGTCCTCTACCACACGAGAATTTGGAGAAACCCGCGAGAAGCACGGGCAGGTCGTGTCCTAGGACACGGCCGTGCCCCAGGTACTAAGAAAAAAAAGAGAAAGAGAAGAAGGGTCATCTAGGCAAAAGCATAAGTGGGCCATGTAAGCAAGTAAGTTACTTTTCCCTTTACCTATACTTTCATTGATATTGACATTAAGGACAATGTCAAGTTTAAGCATGCGGGAGTGACTTTAGGATTGTGGTTTTTACTGGTTGAATATTTTATCTCCTGTTTCATTGTATAATCATAAAGTTTGCTATTTTAGAGATAGATTGGCAGAATATAGGTTGATTTTAGCTCATGAACATGTGATGTACAATAGGATATGAAATAGTTAGCTATAATTTTAGTCTCTCCCTTCTAGGATTAAACCTCTAATTTTTTGAAAAATATCTCTCTATTGTGCTGTGAATTGTATGCTATTTTTGATTTAACACTATGAGAGTGTGAAGGTAGGGAGAGGTGAAAAATGAGGGAATTTGCACTCCAAAAAGTTTTCACTATGAGTACCCCTTCAAGGCACAAAAAATGCCTTAGTATGAGTACCTAGATGCCTTTACCCTAGTGAGATGGAGCATAAAATGCACTCATTGCATATTTCTAAAAATTTTTTTTTAATGAATGAAAAAAAAATGATGGAAAGTAAAAGAGTTTGAGTGAGAAAAAGAGTGATAAAATAAGGGTAAGGAAACATAGGGAGATCTAAAGGATGAGGTGGCCTACTTGAGTGTACAAAAATCAATTTGATGCATACAACCAATGGTAACAATAGAAGCAGATATATAATAGAAGAATTTTTGGTTTAGTTTTAGAAGAATAGAGACTATCTGATAAATATCTATTCATATATCTATTGTGTGCACACAGATTGAGTGACAAATTATCTATATTGCATTTTTCTATCTTCTGGAATCTGATTACATCTTTCCCCCTTCCTGATATGATATGTTATTTGCTTGAGGACAAGCAAAGGTTTAAGCATGGGGGAGTTGGTAAAGGGAAATTTTGAGTATTAATGACTATATTTTATCCTCTAATTCATAGCCAACTTATGGTTATTTCCCTGCTTTTGGTTATGTTTTGCTTTGGATACTGCTTTGGTTGTTTTTATGCTTGTAGGTGAGAAAAGAGACCAAGAAGCAAGGAAAAGTAGTCATGAAAAGTGCCATATGGACTTGGAACAAGATGAGGAGGAAGCAAGGAGGAAGCCCACCAAAAATTAGCAAGAAAGGAGCATGGCAGCCCCCAACATGGCCAGGCCGTGCTTGGTGGCATGCAACACGGCCAGGCCGTGTTCTGTGCAAGAAGCTGCAGCAAATCCCAGAAATCCACCTGAAGCACAGCCAGGCCGTGTCCTGGGACACGGCCGTGTTGCGGGTCTGCGAACACTATATTTTTTAGGGTTTTGGCTGCCCAAACTGATATATATCGAAGGGGATACGTAGCCAAATAGGAAGAGACGCATTGGGGCTCATTTTTACTCAGTTTTAGGCTTAGGAAACACCTTAGGATTAAGTTTAGAGTAGGATTAGAGTTTACTTTCATGTTCTTAGCTTAGATTTGACAGCAATTCAGCATTGTATTTCATTCTCCATCCAGGTTTTATCTTTCTATCTCTGCACTCATCTCTATTCCAACTCTTTATCTTGGTTTGTATTGAACAATTATGATTTGTTTAATGAATTTGATTTTAGTTTCTGTTTCTATTATGCTTGAGTAGTTTTGATCTAGGGTTTCGGTAAACCTAATTATGATATGATGATACTATGTTGAATTGAATTAATGGAACCCTAATTGTGTTATACACGGTTAATTAGGATTAGCTATTAAGCATTGGTTATATGAGTTGATGAATGTTTGGCCAATATTTATCACGTCTTAGGATATTAGTTGATGGAATGAAAGGTGAAAACTAATACTTGAACCTAATAGTTAATTAGGGATATCTTAATCACGAAAGTAGTTTAAGATTCTCTAGGAATGAATCAATTAATAGGCACGAGAAAACCGATTAATTGTATTCCATGATTGGCATAAAACTTAATGGACCTAGGTTAAACTAAGAACCACGAAAGTAGGCAATTGCATTAACCTAGGTACGATTAGTAATGCTTGAAAGAGGTTGCTAGTTAATTAAGACTAAAGCATCCCCAATAACCTAGATAATTGCAATTAGAGGTATAAATTGGATGTTGAATATCATAAGTGTGGTGAACCGTAACCCTAGGTTTGTTTAATTCGTTATTTTCATTTGTTTAATTGTGACACTCTCTAATCAAATTTTATCGATCTAGATAGCTCGTTTTGCATAATTCTAGTAGTTGACATTGTTCTCTGTGGGATACGACCTGTACTCGCCAGACTAGCTACAGCTACGCCGTGCGCTTGCGGTAATTAGTAAAACATACACACAACAACATATCATCTCCAATAAAGGGGTAGCTGTAGACCCTAGCAAGACAGAAGTAGTGATTAAGTGGGAAAGACCAAAGACGATTATAGAAGTTAGAAGTTTCTTGGATTTGGTAGTATACTACAAGAGGTTTATACAAAACTTCTCTTGTATAACTTTGCTTTTAATTGATTGACCAAGAAGGGAAGTCCTTTCAAATGGATTGATCAATGTGAATCTAGTTTCTAGGAGTTTAAGACAAGATTGACCACTCCTCCTATTTTAATTATTCCAGATCTTATTGGACATTTTGAAGTATATAGTGATGCTTCAAAGAAAGGGTTAGAGTGTGTGCTAATGTTAGACAAGAGAGTAGTTGCTTACACTTCTAGACAACTAAGACCTCATCAAGGAAATTATCCAACCCATGATCTTGAATTGGCAGCGGTGGTATTTTCCTTAAAGATTTGGTGACACTATTTGTATGGGGTAACATTTGAAGTGTATTGTGATCACAAGAGTCTTAAGTACCTTTTTGATCAAAAGGAGTTAAATATGAGGCAACGAGGATGGGTAGAATTTTTCAATGACTACAAGGTTGAGATAAAGTATCATCTAGGAAAGGAAAATGTTGTCACTAATGCCTTGAGTTAGAAATCTCTACATATGGGTTAGATGATAGTGTATGAGATGTAGATGCTAGAGGAGTTTTGAAATTTGAAGCTAGTAACTGCTATTATCCCAAACAAGCTAATCATCAATGGGTTGAGAATAGAGTGTGATCTTAGAGCCAAGATTAAATAGGCTCAAACTCACAACCAATATTTACAGTATCATAAAGAACATGATGATTTTTCTGTCTTAGAAGATAGAGTAATCATATATCAAAGAAGGGTTTGTGTCCCACAAGAACATGAGTTAAGGACTAAGATCTTGCAGGAAGCACATCAGAGTAAGTACATAGTCCATCCTAGATCCACTAAAATGTATCAAGACTTAAAGAAGATGTACTGGTGGCCAGAGATGAAAAAGGACATTGCTAAGTTTGTAGTGAAATGTTTAATTTGTCAGAAGGTGATGGTAGAGCATCAAAAGCTAATGAAATTTTTATAACCTCTTGAGATAATGGGATAGTATGTCGATGGACTTTGTGGTGTGCTTACCTAGGAATTTAGTTGGACTTGACTCTATCTAGGTATTAGTAGACAGATTAACCAAATCTGCTCACTTTCTGGCCATAAAGATTAATTATTCACCGAACAAATTAACCTAGTTGTACATCTAGGAAATGGTTAGATTGCATGAAATTCCCTTAAATATCGTTTCTAATAGAGATCTAAGGTTCACATCGAGGTTTTAGAAGGCGTTGCAGGAATCTTTTGGAACCCAGTTGCGGTTCAGTACTGCCTACCATCCTCAGACTGACAGGCAGACAAAACAGACCATTTATACCCTCGAAGATATGTTGAGAGCCTGTGTGATAGAGCAAGGTAAATGATGGGATAAGTAACTACCTTTAGTGGAGTTTACTTATAATAATAGTTATCATTCTAGTATTAAGATGGCCCCTTATGAAGCTATATACGGTAGGAAGTGTTAATCTCCACTCTGTTGGTTTAAGGTAGGAGAAAAAACTTGCTGGGTCCTAATATAGTTCAACAAACTACTGAGCAAATCAGGATGATACGAGACAAAATAATTATAGCTCAGAGTGGACAAAAGAGTTACTATGACAAGAGACATAGACCTCTAGAGTTTGAGGAAGGAGACCATGTATTTTTTAAGGTTTCCCCGACTACTAAAGTTGGAAGGTCTCTTAAGACTAGAAATCTAAGTTTGCAATTTTTGGGACCCTACCAAATTCTAAAGAAAGTGGGTACGTTAGCATATCAAGTTGTCCTCCCACCTAATTTGTCCAAATTGCATGATGTTTTCCATGTATCATAGATTCAGAAGTATCTTCCAAATTCCTCACATATAATACGGGATGAACCAATCCAAATAAAGGAGAACATGACATACCAGCTAGTACTGACATCGATCTTGGACACCGACGTGAAGAAATTGAGGAATGAAACCATTCCTCGGGTTAAGCTCTTATGGGAAGGTTTGACTCCAAAAGAATCAATTTAGGAGTTGGAAGAAATATCCGCAATTATTCTTTTTAGGTAATTTCTAAAATTTTGAGAACAAAATTTCTTTTAGGGGGAGAGAAATGAGACATCCCTAATTTCATTTCTTTTATTAATAAAAGTACATAAATATTTAATTAAGGAAATAAAACTTATTAAATAATTTTTCAATATCTAAGAAAAAATATAAGCCGTAGAAATTCTTCACCTTATGTGTATGCATAGTAAATGTTTCTAACATTAAGGGAATAGGTAAAGAGAGAAAATCTAATAGGAAAAATTAGAAATAACATCCTAAAGAGAGGCGAAATTCTTAGGTAACGAAGATAAATTTTTAAAAGTTAGTAAAGGTCTTAAAATTACAAGAAGATTGGATGAGGGTAATTTTTCATAATTTAAGAGTTAGAGTTACTAAGTTTAACATCTCCATCCATACATTGGGCCTTCAACTATGAACACGTCATAGAGTTTGTTTTTTCACTTCACATGCGTTTCTGGAAAAACAATTGGATAGCCCAAGTAAGAGATATAACATAGACTTGGACTAGGATATAGAAGTTGGACCGATTACCCAAAAATCATTGAAATATGACCAAGACCTCCATGAGATGTAGAATTTCAACCAAAGTAAAGGAAATGGGCAAGAATGAGCCCAAATCCAAGAGGAAAAAAATAAGAAACATGTGATGAAATAGTAGTGTAATAATAATCAAGATTAGGTCACATGGCATTAGGACAAAATATCTATATCTTACACTAATAATTTTAGCAAGCCATGTGATGATAGTAGGTAATAATACAAGACATTTGGACAAAACATCTATATCTTACAATAATAATTTTAGCAAGCCATGTGATGATATAATAATACATGACATTATGACAAAACATCCTTATCCTATACAAATAATTTTAGCCAAGCAAGGGGGGCTCAAGGGCTGGAAATTTGCCACCTAGAAAGGTAAACCTATCATACTTAAGTGAGACAAAAGAAAAAGGAAATGAATTCCTAAATCAAAGGGACCTTGTCCCTTGTCTTAAGAAAATTTTATCATGATTTTCAAATACAAATCTCCTTTTGCTATGCATATCTTGACTAAGGGAGAGGAAGACAAGAACATGAGTTGTCTTACCCTAAAAAAGAACCAAGTGCATCCTAATTGTGATAAGACAGACCTATGATTATGAGAGGTGAACCACTTGATAGTTTATTTAAGCAAAACTCACCCTTATAACATTATAATTTCATCCAATTGAGGGAGAGGAAAAAAATGCATGGTAGAGTGAGGAAAGGAGAGAAAGAGAGGAAAAGAGAGCAAGGAAGAAGGAGAAGTTTAGAGGACTAAGTACTCAAGGTAAGTTAACTTAATCTCTACTTGAATCCATCTTTTCTCTTCATCCTTAGGATTCTAAACTCACCCTCCTTCTTTTATTTAAGATGTTAGAAAAGCTAAGGAAAGGGTGGAATCTTGCCACTTCCTTTAAGAGAAAACAAGAAAAAGAATTCACTAAGTGAGTTAGGGAGATCTTTAGGTAGGTTTAACAATATCTCTTTTTGAAGAAGATATTTCAAATTTGTAACAGTTATAATGGATTTTGATCCTACAACTTTGAAGAAATTTGCTTCTTTGATGATTGGCCATGGATGTTGCTATATCATGTTACATGTTGATCTTGCATGTGATGGATGTTTGAATGCATATATTGGTATGAAAATTTTCTACTTAAGCATGGCTATGGGTGGCGAACTTTTAGGGATTTTGGTACTACTGTGATGCATATTAGGATGTGGTAAAAAGGATGAAAGATGGTTAGGTTGGTAATTTAAGTATGGCCTTAAACACCTAGGGGAAGACCATGAGAAATTTTTGTTGACAAACACCCTTAGTGATGCATGATTTGATATTGTTTTTCTTTTGAAGTGGTTGATGGAATATGTTAAATTAAGTAAGAAATATAATAAAATGTTGATATGAGTAATTCTATGGTTAGGTGGAAATTTGGATGAAAAATGGAAGATGACTTAATAAAAGGATGAACTAGAACTTTAGGAAAGGCTAGGTTAAGAAAACTAGATTTCGGAGTAACGAGGGAAGCTTATGTTTTTGAAATTAGGGGAAGCATTGGTTAGGAATTAAAAATAAAGGTTAACATGTAAAATGTAGATATATGTCTCATAGATTTTTAGATACTAGAATCACCCAATTTGGAGTTCAAATGAGGGAAATATGGTCTGATTAGAAAGTAGTGGTCAGAAAATAGTTAACTAGGGAAGAATCTGTTAGGTAAACTTCCGTGTTTGAATTTCTAAAAAATATATATAGGGAATTAAAAGAAATGGTTAACATGATATATATATATATATATATATATATATATATATATATATATATATATATATATATATATATATACATATATATATGTCTCACGTAACATCCCTAATTTCGTTTCTTTTATTGATAATTAAGGAAATAAAGTTTATTAGACAATATTTTAGATATCTAAGGAAATATAATCCTTAGAAATTCTTCACCTTATTTATATGCATAGAAAATGTTTCTAACAGAACAAATAAAGAGGGAAAACCTAATAGGAAAAAATTAGAAAGAACATACTAAAGAGATGTAAAATTCTTGAATAAGGAAGATAAATTTTTAGAAACAAGTAAAGGTCTTAAATTTTCAAGAACATTGGATTAGGGTAATTTTTCCTAATTCAAGAACTAGAGTTACTAAGTTTAAAATCTTTACCCATACATTGG
Organism: Gleditsia sinensis; assembly: GCA_037074535.1. Classification (NCBI taxonomy): domain Eukaryota; kingdom Viridiplantae; phylum Streptophyta; class Magnoliopsida; order Fabales; family Fabaceae; genus Gleditsia; species Gleditsia sinensis. Next base: position 43,908,676 of record CM073463.1, read on the forward strand.
GATTTTACCTATGGACACTTCATATAGAGTTTTTCCACTTGACATAAGTTTCTAGCAAGCCCATTGGATAACCTAAGAAGGAAATAAAACATAGACTTGGACTAGGATATAGTAATTGGACCATTAGCCCAAAAATTATGAAAATGTGACCAAGCCCTCCAAGAAAGGTAGAATTTTATCCAAAGCAAAGAAAATGGGTAGGAATAAGCCCATAATGGGTAGGAATAAGCCCAAATCCAAGAGGAAAAATAAAATAAAATAAATTAGGTGATGATATAATAATGTAATAATAATAAAGAATAGGTTACATGGCATTAAGACAAAAATTTAGCAAGTGGTGTGATTCTACATTCATCAGTTTGGCAAGTGGCATGATAATACAAGGCTTTAGGACAAAAACATCTATATCCTACACTCATAATTTTAGCAAGTGGTATGATAATATATGGCATTAGGACAAAACATTCCTATGCCACCTAAATAATATCAACCAAATAATGGAGATTCAAGGGCTAGAAATTTGCCACCTAAAAAGGCAAACCTATCATACTTGTTTAAGACAAAAGAAAATGGAAATGAATCCTTAAATCAAAGGGACCTTGTCCCTTATCTTAAGAACATATCATCATTATTATGAAAAATACAAATCTCCTTTTCCTATGCATATCTTGACTAAGGAAGAGGAAGACAAAAACATAAGTTGTTTGTTTTCTAAAATTCAATAAAGTGTATCCTAATTGTGATAAGGTAGACCCATGATCATGAAAGGTGTATTATTTGGTGGTCTATATAAGCAAAACCCACCCCTACAACATTTTAATTTCGTCTAAGTGAGGAAGAGAGAGAAATAGAAGCAAGGTAGAGTGAGGAAAGGAGAGAAAGAGAGGAGAAGAAAGGAAGGAAGAAGAAGGAGAAGTTTAGAAGGCTAAGTACTCAAGGTAAGTTACCTTAATCTCCACTTGAGTCCATTTTTCTTCATCATCCTTGAGGTTCAAAAATTCACCTTGCTTCTTTTACCTAAGCTGCTAGAAAAGCTAAGGGAAGGAAGGAATCTTGCTACTTCTTTTAAGAGGAAACAAGAAAACCAATTCACTAAGTAAGCTAGGGAGATTCTTAGGTAAGTTTAACAATATTTCTTTTTGAAGAAAACTTTTGAAACTTATAATATTTATATGAGATTTTGATCTTAGAACTTTGATGATTGGTCATGGATGTTGCTATATCATGTTACATATTGATCTTGCATGTTATGTATGTTTGACTACTTAGGTTGGTGTAGATAGTTCTGCATGGGTATGGCTGTGGGTGGCAAAATTTTTAGCTTTTGTGTTTTAATTTCTGGGAATTATCTGTAAGGAATTAAAATAAATGGTTAACATAAGAATTAAATATATATCTGTCACATATATTTAGCCACTGGAATCATTCAATTTGGAGTCCATATGAGGTAGATATGGTCCGATGAGTTAGCAAAGGTTAGAAAATGGTTCATCAGGGAAGAATATGTTAGGATAGCTTCTGTGTTTTAATTTCTAGGAATTATTTGTAGGGAATTAAAATAAATGGTTAACATAAGAATTAAATATATATGTGTCACGGATATTTAGCCACTGGAATCATTCCATTTGGAGTCCATATGAGGTAGATATGGTCCGATTAGTAAGCAAAGGTCAGAAAATGGTTCATCAGGGAAGAATATGATAGGATAGCTTCTGTATTTTAATTTCTGGGAATTATCTGTATGGAATTAAAATACATGGTTAACATAAGAATTAAAGATATATGTGTCACAGATTTTTAACCACTGGAATCATTCCATTTGGAGTCCATATGAGGTAGATATGGTCCGATTAGTTGTCAAAGGTCAGAAAATGGTTCATCAGGGAAGAATATGTTAGGATAGCTTTTGTATTTTAATTTCTGGGAATTATCTGTATGGAATTAAAATAAATGGTTAACATAAAAATTATCTCTATGTGTGTCACGGATTTTTAGCCACTGGAATCATTCAATTTGGAGTCCATATGAGGTCGATATGATCCGATTAGTAAGCCTAGGTCAGAAAATGGTTCATCAGGGAAGAATATGTTAGGATAGCTTCTGTATTTTAATTTCTGTGAATTATCTGTATGGAATTAAAATAAATGGTTGACATAAGAATTATAGATATGTGTGTCACGGATTTTTAGCCACTAGAATCATTCAAGTTGGAGTCTATATGAGGCAGATATGGTCCGATTAGTAGGTAGACGTTAGAACCTATCCCAGAAGAAATAACCTGTACATTTAGGGAGTAATATCACCTTGATTTATTACTATTTTGCTACAATGTTCAACATAATAGTTTTAGTTAATTGTTTTATATTGAAATTGACACCAAGATCACCTACATCGGAGTTCAAATGAGGGAGTTTTGCTCTGATTAGTAAGCGAAGGTTAGATATGATGAAAACCTGCATCAAGAAAATAAAGAAATAAAATTAATATATAAAAAAGAAGATGAATCTTATAAATAACTAGTATATGCCATAGCCATTGCCATTGTATGAACTTCTTACCATCTTAAGTGTGAAATTCTGACATGGAAATATTTTATAAAGTGATATTTGAAATGGTTATGTTCATGGCATGATTACCAATGATTTATGGTAATAGTTATATTTTGATGAACATACTTGTTATTGAAAACATATTTTTGGCTATCATTGTGAAAAGAAAAGAAATGAGCACGGTCACATGGCAATCCGTGTAGTGCACCAGTAGAGGATGCCCTACCAACGGTTATGATCATGTTAATGAGAGAAGAAAGAGAAAGTGGGCCATGTCGGACGAAGCGAGAAAAGCCCGTACCAGAGAGTAGAAGATACTAACCCTGACCAGGGTAGCTTGAAATGAGAATAAGTTAATTGCCATTATATGATATTCTGGAAATTGTTAATCCTGTCATACATATCATTACTGTATGATTCTTATGTGCATAGATATAATGCATTCATGTGACCAAAGATATTTTCTGTAGTTTATACAGCTGAACATGACATGATGAACTATATTGATGGTAAATTATGATTTATTGTTGAACTTACTGGGATTTAATTCTCACTATATTTCCATATCATGTTCAGAAGAATAAATATGCAAATTTTCTCTATGACACTTATTATTTCTGTACGTTGGATCGAGGTGCCCTACCTTGGTCAACTTCCAGTTATTTCAGATGTATCTGTCGTAGATGTGACTGAGATTCCGGTGGACGTGCCCCCGCACCAGTGTCCCCGAAAGTAGTCGACATAGATGATTAGAGCTAATATGTATCTTTGTACAAATGTTTGTAAAATAATGGTGTGTAGTTTGTAAAATAATAGTGTGTATGGAAACTCAGTATTGTATCACTGTTAATAACAATTATGCTTGGTTAAAGTGATTATTATTACGAGTTAAGTGGTTAAAGTAGTAATAACTTCATGGAATTTTACAAATATAAATTTTTTTTTTGTTACATTTACATAAATGGAGTTGTTACATCTCACGAATTTTTAGCCACTGAAATCCTTCAATTTGGAATCCATATTGGGCAGATATGATTAGATTAGTAAGTAGAGGTCAGAACCTACCCATAAAGAAATAACTTTGAATTTGAAGGAGTAATAACTCCAAGATTCTTTATGATTTCACTAAAATGTTCAACATAAGAGTTTTAGAGGTTTGTCTTAGATTTAAGTGGACATTAAGATCACCTCAATCAGAGTTAAAATGAGGGAGTTATGCTCTGATTAGGACAAAACATCTATATCTTACATTAATAATTTCAACAAGCCATGTGATGATATAGTAGGTAATAATACATGACATTAGGAGAAAACATCTATATCTTACACTAATAGTTTTAGCAAGCCATATGATGATATAATAATATATGGCATTATGACAAAACATCCTTATCCTACACAAATAATTTCAACCAAATGAGGGAGATTCAAGGGCTGAAAATTTGCCACCTAGAAAGACAAACCTATCATACTTGAGTGAGACAAAAGAAAAAGGAAATGAATCCCTAAATCAAAGGGACTTTGTCCCTTGTCTGAAGAACATTTTATCATGATTTTTAAAATACAAATCTCGTTTTACTATGTGTAACATCCCAATTTTCTTTTTATTTATTAATAAAGGTATATAAATATTTAATGTAACATCCATAATTTTGTTTCTTTTATTAAGGTACATAAATAATTAATTAAAGAAATAAAATTTATTAGACACTTTTTAGATACCTAAGAAATATAATCCTTAGAAATTTTTCACCTTATGTGCATGCATAAAAAATGTTTCTAACATTAAGGGAATAGGTAAAGAGAGAAAACCTAATAGGGGAAAATTAGAAATAATATACTAAAGAGAGGCGAAATTCTTGGGTAAGGAAGATAAATTTTTGTAAAGTAAGTAAAGGTCTTAAAATTTTAAGAAGATTGGATTAGGGTAATTTTTTCTAATTCAAGAGCTAGAATTACTAAGTTTAACATCTCCACCCATAAATTGGGCTTTCATCTATGGACACTTCATATAGAGTTTTTCCACTTCACATGAATTTTTAGCAAGCCAATAGGATAGCCCAAAGAAGAAATAAAATACAGACTTGGACTAGGATATAGAAGTTGGACCGATAGCCCAAAAAATAATGAAAATGTGACCAAGCCCTCCATGAAAGGTATAATACATGCCATGTCATGATATAGTAGGTAATAATATATGACATTTGGACAAAACATCTATATCTTACACTAATAATTTTAGCAAGCCATGTGATGATATAATAATACATGGCATTATGACAAAACATCCTTATCCTACACAAATAATTTCAGCCAAGGTAGGGAGATTCAAGGGATGGAAATTTGCCACCTAAAAAGGAAAAATAATAATACTTAATTAAGACAAAAGAAAAAGGAAATGAATCCCTAAATCGAAGGGACCTTGTCTCTTGTCTTAAGAACATTTTAACATGATTTTTAAAATACAAATCTCCTTTAGCTATGCATATCTTGACTAAGGGAGAGGAAGACAAGAACATGAGTTCTTTTTCTCTAAAAAACAACTAAGTGCATCCTAATTGTGATAAGGTAGACCCATGGTTATGAAAGGTGAACCACTTGATAATTTATTTAAGCAAAACTTACCCGTATAACATTATAATTTTATCCCAATAAGGGAGAGAAAAAACATAAGCATGGTAGAGTGAGGAAAGAAGAGAAAGAGAGGAGAAGAGAGGAAGAAAGAGGAAGGAAAAGTCTAGAGGACTAAGTACTCAAGGTAAGTTAGCTTAATCTCCACTTGAATCTATCTTTCTTCTTCATTCTTGGAGTTCAAAAACTCACCCTCCTTCTCTTATTTAAGCTGCTAGAAAAGTTAAGGGAAGGGAGGAATCTTGCTACTTCCTTAAAGAGGAAATAAGAAAAAGAATTCACTAAGTGAGCTAGGGAGATCTTTAGGTAGGTTTAACAATATTTTTTTTAGAAAAGCTTTGAAATTTGAAACATTTATATGGGATTTGAATCCTAGAACTTTGATTAAATTTACTATATTTGTTACCTGGATGATTGGCCATGGATGTTGCTATATAATGTTAGATGTGGATCTTACAAGTGATGTATGTTTGAATACTTAGGTTGGTGTGAAAATTTCTGCATAGGTATGGCTATGGGTGACAAATTTTTTTAGATTTTTTTGCTGCTATTTTGTATATTTAAATGTGGTAAAAAATTAATGAAATATGATTAGATGTAAATTAAGAAGAAAATGGAAGAAGATCTAATAAAATGATGAACTAAAACCTTAGAAAATGTTTTGTTAGGAAGTTGGATTTTGGAATAACCAAAAAAGCTTTTATTTTTCAAATTTTGGGAAGAATCGGTTAGTAATTAAAAGAAATGGTTAATATGAAGAATATAGATATATGTCTCACAGATTTTGTAGCCACTAGAATCACTCAATTTGGAGTCCATAGGAGATAGATATGGTCAGATTAATAAGCAGTGGTCAGAAAATGGTTAACCATGGAAGAATCTGTTAGGAAATTATGTGTTTGAATTTTGGAGAAAATTATGTAGGGAATTAAAATAACTAGTTAACATAAAAAATATAAATATATGTTGTACGGAAATTTATCCACTGGAATTACTCAATTTGGAGTTCATATGAGAGAGATATTGTTAGATTAGTAAGTAAAGGTCAGAACCTACCCGAGAAGAAATAACATTTAAATTGAGGAAGTAATATGACCAAGATTACTTAAGATTTCGCTAAACTATTCAACATAGTAGTTTTTTGTAATTGTTTTATCTTTAAATAGACACCAAGATCATCTATTTCAGAGTTAAAATAAGAGAGTTATGCTCTGATTAGTGAGAGAATGTTAGGCAGGACGAAAACCTACATCAAGGAATAACACAACATAGAGCATGGCCGTGTTTCAAGGTACGACCTGGCTGTGTTATGTGCTAGAAAGGGCATTCTGAAGCCTAAAGTAGGGTTGTTTTACAGGAAATGACCAAGCTGTGTTATTGGACACATTTAGGCCCTGTTGGAATCTGGTAAAGCTTATTTTCAACATTTTTCTACCATAAATGAATCTCATTAACTATAAGATATTAATAGAAACCAAATTGAAGAAGAATGCCGTATTAAATTTTTGAGAACATGTGTTGGAAATGATATAAGTAGGAGGAAAGTGACTAGAGGCCAAGCATAAAGAAAATGAAGAGATAAAAATAATATTTAAAGAAGAAGAAGAATCTTATAAATGAAAATAATAAATGACTAGTGTATGCCATAGCAATTGCTATTGCATGAACTCCTTACCATCTTAAGTGTGTAATTTTGACATGTAAATTTTTTATAAAGTGATATTTGAAACGATTATGTTCATGTCATGATTACCAATGATTTTTGGTAATAATTATATTTTGATAAACAAATTATGGCATGTGAGTATAATGAAAATACTTGTTATTAAAATCATATTTTTTACTGTTAATGAGAAAAGAAAAGAAAAGAAATAAGTACGGTCACATGTCGGTCAGTTTGGTGCACTAGTTGGGGATGCCTTACCAACAGCTATGGTTATGTTAATGAGAAAAGAAAGAGAAAGTTTGCCATGTCAGATGGAGCAAGAAAAGTCCGTACCAGAGAGTAGAAAGTACTCACATTGATCGGGATAGTGGTGCGCACTGTCGCAGGTGCACCCAAATTAATACCTTACCTCAAAACTAACCTGTAGTAGTGGGAGTAAGGGTCGATCTCACAGAGACTGGAATTACCTTATATGATTAAAAAGGGGGATTGATAATCGCAAATTAAGTAAAGTAAACAATAATGAAAATAAATAAGCGAGGGTGATTAATGATCAAGACGTTGGTTTCGGTTGGTATCCACCGTCAAGGGATTACATTGATCATCGACAACATAATCAATCTGTAAATGAATATCTATCATTGGGGTTTTAACCCTGTTTCTCCTTAAGCCTAGCAAATTAATGACAATCGCACTAATAAAACCCTAATCAACAAGCCATCTTTTAGCACATCGGAAAAATATAACTTGTTAACTACATGAAGAACTAGAAAAACTGACAGAGCTAAACAAATATAAACACATCGGCTATATCTAATTTAGTCAATCATTCATCATAGGTTCAATGATTTATAGTCCAAAACCCTCAAACCTATTTGCCTCACGAATCACAGAATTAAAGACTTTGTTCAAAACACAATTCGGCGGTAGATTAAAATAGACGAAATACTAGTAGGCTTCCTAGCAATCATATGAATAATCATTAAGAATAAGAACAGATGAACAATCAATATTCAAAAAAAATTGAAATAATAACATCAGATCCACATCTCACAATGTATAAAAATCCCTTGAGGTTTCAACTCACCTCAACCAACTAAAAGAACTAGCCACGCAGGGCCATAAGAAACTCTAAAGAAGAATTGAAGAATGTAGATGAAGAATTGGATTCAGAATTAGATCCCTTCTTTGCTTGTTTTGCTCCCTTTTTATAGATTAACTCCTCCTAATTGATGTAGGAGTGTTTCTAGGTCAAATTTCGACCTATCGGGCTTCAATTGGAGTCAAAAAACCCTTAAAATCGCGAATTCAGCGACCTAGTGCGGCGGTAGGCACCACGACGCTCAATTGGAGCGCTGCGGCGCTGCAGGGAATCAGGGACGGGGTACCGCGGCCCCCAAGTAGAGCGCCGCAGCACCCAGAAATTAATATTTAAATGACTAGTATATGTTATAGCCAGTGCCATTGTATGAACTTCTTACCATATTAAGTGTAAAATTCTGACATGGAAATATTTTATAAAGTGATATTTGAAATGGTTATGTTCATGGCATGATTACCAATGATTTATGGTAATAGTTATATTTTGATGAACATACTTGTTATTGAAAGCATATTTTTGGCTATCATGGTGAAAAGTAAAGAAATGAGCACAGTCACATGGCAATCCGTGTGGTGCACCAGTAGGGGACGCCCTACCAACGGTTATGATTATGAGAAAAGAAAGAGAAAGTGTGCCATGTCGGATGTAGCGAGAAAAGCCCGTACCAGAGAGTAGAGGATACTCACCCTGATCGGAGTAGCTTGAAATGAGAATAAGTTGATGGCCATCATATGATATTCTGAAAATTGTTAATCCTGTCATACATATCATTACTGTATAATTCTTATGTGCATAGATATAATGCATTCATGTGACCAAAGATATTTTCTGTAGTTTATATAGTTGAACATGACATGATGAACTATATTGATGGTAAATTATGATTTATTGTTGAACTTACTGGGATTTAATTCTCACTATATTTCCATATCATGTTCAGAAAATTAGTTATGCAGATTTTTCTATAGCTCTGGGTTTTAGTGCACGTTGGATCGAGTACTTTATGTTGGGCAGATCCCAGAAGCAAATAAAATGTTTGTGGTCGAGTTGGCTTAGATCCCGGTGAAGGTGCAACCAACCGCACCTGTATTTCCAGAATTGGTCAACCAGAATAAATAAGATGTAGATTTTTATGTGTTTGATATGTTGTACGTATGTTTTGATTAATGACATGTGTGTAAACTCTCTATTGTATAAATTAAATAAATGTTATATTGAGTTAAGTTGTAACGAGATAATAACTTCATGGTATTTAAAAGAAAAATTGATACTTAAATGGAGTTGTTACATTACCTACCTGTTGAAATTATGAATGTAGGATATAGATGTTTTGTCCTAATGCCATGTGACCTAATCTTTATTATTTCCTCACATGGTTCTTATTTTTCCCTCTTGGATTTGGACCCATTCTTGTCTATTTCCTTTGATTTGGTTGAAATTCTACCTTTCATGGAGGGCTTGGTCACATTTTCATGATTTTTGGGCTATCGGTCTAACTTCTATATCCTAGTCCAAGCCTATGTTTTATTTCTTTCTTGGGCTATCCAATTGGCTTATTAGAAACTCTTGTGAAGTGGAAAAACTCTATATGAAGTGTCTATAGGTGAAATCCCCATGTATGGGTGGAGATGTTAAACTTAGGAACTCTAACTCTGAAATTAGGAAAAATTATCCTAATCCAATCTTCTTGAAATTTTAAGACCTTTACTTACTTTCCAAAAATTTATCTTCCTTACCCAAGAATTTTTCCTCTCTTTAGTATGTTATTTCTAATTTTTCCAATTAGGTTTTCTTTATTTACTTATTTCCTTAATGTTAGAAACATTTCTATGCATACACATCAGGTGAAGAATTTTTAAGGCTTATATTTCCTTAGATATCTTAAAATTGTCTAATAAATTTTATTTTCTTAATTAAATATTTATGTACCTTTGTTAATAAAAGAAACGAAATTAGGGATGTTATATTTTTCTCCCCCTAAAAGAAATTTTGTCCTCAAAATTTTTGAAATTACCTAATAAAAACAATTGTGGATATTTCTTCTTCATGACTTCTTCCAGCTTCGATGTTGATTCTTTCAGTGTCAAACCTTCCCATAACACTTTTACTAGGGGAATGGTTTTATTCCTTAATTGCTTCAAGTCAGTTTCCAATATGAATACTGGTATTAGCTAGTATGTCATGTTCTATTTTATTTGGATTGGTTCATCCCGTATTATATGTGAAGAATCTAGAAGATACTTCCAGAGCTGTGATACATGGAAAACATTATGCAAGTTGGAAAAATTAGGTGAGAGGGCAACTTGATATGTTGACATCCCTACTTTCTTCAAAATTTGGTAGGGTCCCAAAAATTACGGACTAAACTTTCTAGTTTTGAGAGACCTACCAACTCCAGTAGTCGGGGAAAGTTTTAGAAATACATGGTCTTCTTCTTTAAACTTCAGAGGTCTATGTCTCTCATCATAGTAACTCTTTTGCCGACTCTAAGCTATAAGTATTTTGTCTCGTATCATCCTAATTTGTTTTGTGGTTTGTTGAACTAGATCAGGACCCAGCAAGTTCTTTTCTCCTATCTCAAACCAACAGAGTGGAGATCGGCACTTCCTATCGTATAAAGCTTCGTAGGGGGCCATCTTAATACTATAGTGATAGCTATTATTATAAGCAATCTTTACTAAAGGTAGGTACTTATCCCATCCTTTTTTCTTGCTCTATCACATAGGCCCTCAACATATCTTCTAGGGATTTAATGGTCCGTTCTGTCTGCCCATTAGTTTGAGGATGGTAGGCAGTACTGAACTACAACTAAGTTCCAAAAGCTTCCTGCAATGCCTTCCAAAACCTCGACATGAACCTCGAATCTCTATTAGAAACAATATTTAAGAGAATTCCATGTAGTCTAATTATTTATTGGATGTACAACAGGGCCAATTTGTCCAGTGAATAGTTAATTTTTATGGGCAGAAAGTGAATTTGGTTAATCTGTCAACTATTACCCAAATAGAGTCATGTTCAATTGAAGTCTTAGGTAAGCCCACCATAAAGTCTATCAAAATATTGTCCTATTTCCATTTAGGAATCTCAAGAGGTTGTAGAAATCTCGCTGGCTTTTGATGCTCTACCTTCACCTTTTGACAAATTAAACATTTCGCCACAAACTCAGTAATGTCCTTCTTCATCCTTAGACACTAGTACATCTTCTTTAAGTCTTGATACATTTTAATGGATATAGGATAGACTGTGTACTTACTCTGATTTGCTTTTTGTAGGATCTTAGTCCTCAACTCTTGTTCTTGAGGAACTCAAATCCTTCCTTGATACATGATTGCTTCATCTTCTAAGATAGAAAAATTATCTTGATCTTTGTGATCCTATAAGTATTGGTCATGAGCTTTTGCCTCTTTAATCTGGGCTTAAAGGTCACACTTTAGACTCAACCCATTGATGATTACCTTGTTTGGAGTAAGAGTAGTGGTCAGCTTCAAATTTCAAAACTCTTTTAGCATCTGCATATCATACACCATCATCTGACCTATGTGTAGAGATTTTCGACTCAAGGTATCAGCTATAACATTCGCCTTTCCTGGATGATACTTTATCTCAAACTTGTAGTCATTGAGAAATTCTACCCATCTTCGTTGCCTTATATTTAACTCTTTTTGATCAAAAAGGTACTTAAGACTTTTATTATCACAGTATACTTCAAATGTTGCCTCATACAAAGAGTGTTGCCAAATCTTTAAGTCAAACACCACTGCTGCCAACTCAAGATCATGGGTTAGATAATTTCCTTTATGGGGTCTTAGTTACCTAGAGGCGTAAGCAGCTACTCTCTTATCTTGCATTAGCATACACCATATCCTTTTTTTTAAAGCATTACTATACACTTCAAAATGTCCTGTGAGGTCTGGAATAATTAAAACAGGAGGAGTGGTCAATCTTGTCTTAAGCTCCTAAAAACTGGCTTCACATTGATCATTCCATTTGAAAGGACTTTCCTTCTTGGTCAATTTAGTCAATGGGAAGGCTATACAAGAGAAGTTTTGTATAAACCTCCTGTAGTATCCTTCCAAACCCAAGAAACTTCTAACTTCTATAACCGTCTTTGGTCTTTCCCACTAAATTACTGCTTTCATCTTTCTAGGGTTTACGACTACTCCTCTATTAGAGATGACATGTCTGAGAAACTTCAACTCTGTCAACCAAAATTCACACTTTTCCAATTTGGCATACAACTTTTTCGCTTTCAGCACCTGTAGCAAGATTCAGAGATGTTATTCATGTTCTTTCTCACTCTTAGAGTATATCAAAATGTCATCAAGAACACTACCACAAATTGATCTAGGTAGGGTCAAAAAATGCGATTCATGTAATCCATGAAAATTACAGGTGCATTTGTCAACCTGAAGGAAATTACGAGAAACTCATAGTGCCTATACCTAGTTCTGAAGGCTGTTTTTCGTACATCCTCCTCCTAGATCCTAATATGATGGTATCCCGATCTCAAGTTAATTTTAGAAAAGATGGAGGCTCCCTTCAGTAGATCCAATAAATCATCTATTCTAGGGAGAGGGTACTTATTTTAAATAGTCACCTTATTCAGTTGTCTGTAATCTATCCATAGTCTCAGGTTTTTGTCTTTTTTCTTAACAAACAGTACAGGAGCTCCCCAAGGTGATACACTCGATCTAATAAATTGCTTGTCTAACAATTCCTCCAACTGTTTCTTGAGTTCATATAGTTCCTTCAAGGCCATTCTATAAGGTGTAATAGAGATATGCCCTGTCCCAGGTAGGAGATCAATAGAGAACTCTATCTCTCTCTGGGGTGGTAAGCTTGGAATATCTGGTGGAAATACTTCAGGAAACTCATTAGCTATTGAAATTTCATTTAGCTTCGATTCGACTTCTAGGTTTAATAAACACAAGAGAATGTAATCAAGTACTCCACTCTTCAACTCCCGATTGACTTGATTGGCATTTAGCATCAATAACTGCATCTCCTCTTGTGGAGTAGGAAGTAGAAATTCAATGGTCGTAGTGAAACAATTTAGCAAGACCTAATTTTTAGACATCCAGTCTAACCCTAGAATAACATCAAAACCTCTTAAAGGCAGACATATGAGGTCTATAAAAAAAGTTTTCTCCTGGATGGTGACTTGACAGTCTTCACATACAGAGGAGGTTAAGACCCTTTCCCTTGTGGGAGTTACTACAGATAGCTCATAGGGGGTTTCAAAAATCAAAAATAGGATACTAAAACTCCTTAGATGTAGCACTAGAGTCAAACAACACCATAAGAGCAAATCCATAGATGTAGCACATAGCTTAAATCATTTCAGAGGATTAAGATGTAGCACATAGCTTAAATCATTTCAGAGGATTAAGCTGCCTCTTGGCCGCTTAGGATGAAAACCCTTCTTTCACTTGAGGCCTCTGTTCTGGTTGCTTCCTCACATTCTATGGACAGTTCTTCGCAAAATGACTATTCTATCCGTATTTGAAGCAGACATCTGGTCCCATGTAGTATGGCCAGTTACCATGCATACGTTTGCACTTAGTACACTTGATTGTGGTGAGGTCTTATTGAAAAGGTCGGGGACCCGTAGTCAATGGCCTCTTACTAGCTCCATATCTTCTTCCCCTCACATTTTTTCCAGAGTTGGGAAAAATTTTCTTCCTCTTCCACATGTTTTGCCTCAGCTTCTCATCCTCCACTACCCTTCAACTCTTCTCTAAAAGTCTAGTTTTATTTATCAAGGGCACAAACTCCCTTATTTCCAAAGCTATCACCGCATTCCTGATTTCTAGGTTCAATCCTACTTCAAACTTAACAGCTTCCATGCTTCATTAAGATTAAACCTCAGGTAAGAGGAGAACTTAGATAACTCCTAGAACTTAGCAATGTGTTGGTCTACTGACATGTTGCCCTATCTAAGTAATTGGAAAGTACTTCTCCAGGAAAATATCCTTAAACACTTGCCAATTGATTTACCTCCTTTGGTGAGTTAGGAGCTTTCTGGCCCTACGCCATCAACAATCAGCTTTATCCTTCAGCATATATGCAGCAAAGATAACCTACTACTTATTAGTGCAGCCCATCACCTCAAAGATCTTCTCTAATTCCTTTATCTACCTTTTGGCAATTGTTGGGTCATAGCCACCTTGGAAAGAACGTGGTCTGGTTCTCAGGAACACAAATAGACCATTATCATTTTGATTCATCCGATTGTTTGCATTATTTTCTCCATTTAGGTTGTTACTGTTCTGGAGATGTTGTAGAATTTGATTGGTGGCTGTGACTTGGTCTCAAATTGCTGTAGCCAAGTTGTGCATGGTTTTTTTTGCATTGTTTGCAGGGTTCCTCCTTGGTGGTGCCATATCCTACTGTGGCAAAAAACTTAGTTATGCCGCCATTGAGGTGATAAAGCCCTATAGCTAGTTTAAAAATATTTACAGCAGTCATAACACCACCTCGGCATATAGATAGGAAACAATAGTAATTTCTTACCTATATGAAATCACTGATCTCCTACACGACATAACCACAAACATACTCAAGATACTATAAGACCGATTCAGATAACCATCCACCTATTGGCCATCTAGGATAGACCTGCTTTGATACAAATTATGTAACAACTCCATTTTTTTAAATATATATCTTTGTAAAGTCCTATAAAGTCATTACTTCTTTACTTCTAATTACTTAACTCATGATAACATTCAATTAATTTAACCAAGCATAATCAAGGTTTATGGTCTACTATTAACACTGATACAATTCTAAGTTCACATACACATCATTAATCAAAATGTCCGTACAAAAAATCAAACATATAAATATCTACATCTTATTCATCCATGTTAGACAATTTCAGAGATACAGGTGCAGGTGGTTGCACCTTCACCGGGACCTTAGTCAACTCGACCATAAACACCCTATTAATTTTTAGGATCTACCCAACATAGAGTAACTCGATCCAACGTACACTAAAAGCCAGAGCCATAGAAAATTCTGCATAACTAGTTTTATGAACTTGATATAAAAATATAGTGAGAATTAAATCCCAATAGGTTCAACAATAAATCATAATAATCATCAATAATGCTCGTCACATCATGTTCATCTGTATAAGCTATAGCAAACATCTTAGGTCACGTGAATGCACTTCATCTATGCACATGAAAATCGTGTAGTAATGACATGTATGACATGAATAACTATTTTTAAAATATCATATGATGGCTATCAACTTATTTTCATAACAAGCTATCCTGGTTAGGGTGAGTACTTTCTATTCTTCGATACGAGCATTTCTCACTCCGTCCGATATGGCACAATTTCTTTCTTTTCTCATTAACATAATCATAGCCGTGAGTGGGGCATTCCCTACTGGTGCACCACACAGACCGCCATGTGACCGTGCTCGTCTCTTTTTTTTTCTTTTCACGTTAATAGCCAAAAATATGATTTCAATACCAAGTATGTTCATTATACTCACATGCCATAATTTATTGTCAAAGCATAATCATTACAAAAAATCATTGGTAAAATATAATTATGGTGTTACCACTCCCTCAAATTCAATATGGATTCCAAATTGAATGATCCCAGTGGATAAAAATTCATGATACATATATCTATATTTTTTTTATGTTAACCATCTCTTTGAATTTCCTACATATTGTGCCCAAAAATTCAAACACATAAACTTACCTCACAGATTCTTCCTTGGTTAACTAGTTTCTGACCTCTGCTTACTAATGTGACCATATCTCCCTTATATGAATTCCAATTTAATTTGTTCCAGCAGGTAAAAATTCTTGAGACAAATATCTATATTTTTCATGTTAATCATTTCTTTTAGGTCCCTACATATGTCTCCTAGAAATTCAAACACAGAAGCTTACCTAATAGGTTTTTTCTTTGGTTAAATAGTTTCTGACCACTGCTTACTAATTTGACCATATCTCCCTCATATGGATTCCAATTTGATTTATTCCAGTGGCTAAAATTTTGTGAGACATATATCTATATTTTTTGTGTTAATCATTTCTTTTAATTCCCTACATATTTTTCCCACAAAGTTAAACACAGAAGCATACCTAGCATATTCTTTTCTACTTAACCATTTTCTGACCACTGCATACTAATCAGACAATATCTCCCACATATGGACTCCAAATTAAGTGATTATAGTGGTTACAAACCTGAGAGATATATATCTACATTTTTCATGTTAACCATTTCTAGTAATTGCTAACTGATTATTCCCAGAATTTCAAAAAATGAAGCTTCCCTGGTTACTCTGAAATCGATTTTCCTAACCAAACCTTTTCTAAGGTTTTAGTTCATCATTTTATTATGTCCTCTTCTATTTTCTTCTTAATATACATCTAATCATATTCCATCAATTTTTTACCACATTCAAATATACAAAATAGCAGAATAAAAATCTTAAAATTTTGTCACCCATAGCCATACCTATGTAGAACTTTTCACACCAACTGAAATGTTCAAAGCATCCATCATATGCAAGATAATATGTAACATGATATAACAACATCAATGACCAATCATCAAAGTAGCAAATATTGTAAATGTCATCAAAGTTCTAAGATCAAAATACCATATAAATATTACAAATTTTAAAACTTTTCTTCAAAAAGAGATATTGTTAAACCTACCTAAAGATCTCCCTAACTCACTTAGTGAATTCTTTTTCTTGTTTCCTCTTGAAAGAAGTAGCAAGATTTCTCCCTTCCCTTAAATTTTCTATCATCTTAACTAAGAGAAGGAGGGAGAGTTTTGAACCCCAAGGACGAAGAGAAAAGATGGATTCAAGTGGCGATTAAGCTAACTTACCTTGATTACTTAGTCCTTTAGACTTCTCCTTCCTCTTCCTTCCTCTCTTTTCCTTTCTTTCTCTCCTTTCCTCACTCTAACTTGCTTATATTTTTCCTCTCCCTCACTTGGATGAAATTATAATATTATAAGGGTGAGTTTTACTTAAATAAATAATCAAGTTGTTCACCTTTCATAATCATGGGTCTACCTTATCACAATTAGGATGCACTTGGTTATTTTTTTGGGGAAGACAACTCATGTTCTTGTCTTCCTCTCCCTTAGTCAAGATATGCATAGAAAAAGGAGATTTGTATTTTGAAAATCATGATAAAATGTTCTTAAGACAAGGGACAAGGTCCCTTTAATTTAGGGATTCATTTCTTTTTTCTTTTGTCTCACTCAAGTATGATAGGTTTGCCTTTCTAGTTGGCAAATTTTCGGCCCTTGAGTCTCTCTTGCTTGGCTGAAATTATTTGTCTATGATAAGGATGTTTTTGCCATAATGCCATGTATTATTACCTACTTGTTGAAATTATGAATATAGGATATAGATGTTTTGTCCTAATGCTATGTATTATTACCTACTTGTTGAAATTATGAATATATGACATAGATGTTTTGTCCTAATGCTATGTGACCAAATCTTTATTATTATTACACTATTATTTCCTCACATAGTTCTTATTTTTCCCACTTGGATTTGGGCTCATTCTTGCCCATTTCCTTTACTTTGGTTGAAATTCTACCTTTTATGGAGGGCTTGGTCATATTTTCATGATTTTTGGGCTATCGGTCCAACTTCTATATCCTAGTCCAAGTCTATATTTTATTTCTTTCTTGGGCTTGCTAGAAACCCATGTGAAGTGGAAAAACATTATATGAAGTGTCCATAGGTGAAAGCCCAATGTATGGGTGGAGATGTTAAACTTAGGAACTCTAACTTTTAAATTAGAAAAAATTATCCTAATGTTAGAAACATTTTTTATGCATACACATCAGTTGAAGAATTTCTAAGCCTTATATTTCTTTAGATATCTACAAATTGTTCAATAAAATTTATTTCCATAATTAAATATTTTTGTACCTTTATTAATAAAAGAAACGAATTAGGGATGTTAGAAGAAAATAAAGAGAAAGTGTGCCATGTCGAATGGAGCGAGAAAAGCCCATACCGGAGAGTAGAAAGTACTCACCCTGACCGGAGTAGGTTGATATGAAAATAAGTTGATAGCCATCATATAAAATTTTAAAAATTGTCATTTATAACATACATGCCATTACTGTATGATTTTCATGTGCATAGATAAAGTGCATTCATGTGATCTAATGTAACATCTGGTTTTTATTTATTTATTTATTATTATAGCAACTTCGTAAGATCCGATTTAATTTAATTTTTTTTCACATTACGCATGTTAAATATGCCATATGTATAAACACAATATATATGTATACATATTTATTACAAACCGCATATATGTTATAATTATACAATACAACATTTCAAAACACAATATATATGTATAAATATATATTACAAACCTCACACATGTTATATTTATACAATACAATATTTCAGTACATAAATAAGAGTCCCTATACAACACTTTACCCTTGAAATACAAAGGGTGAGGAGATGGTGCTGACATCGAGATCTCCATCAGTAACGCCATTCCCTGTTGCATTTCATTTCTTTTTATCTAAACATAACACCACAATAATAGTGAGAACAAATGTTCCCAGTAGACTTAATATAAATAAAATATAATGAGAAAAATAAGAGTTATGTTCAACTGTAAAAGCTACAGAAAATATTAAGATTTGAAGATAAAATCATCACTTTAGTTGATGCATAATTAATATGCTATTTATGCACTAAAAATTTACTTTTTTTCTTTTTTTTTTTTTAAAATACTCAGACATATTATAGTTCTCAATTCACTCATTTGCTATATGCATAGTGACCGATCGACTACAGTCACAATAAGTGATCAGAAAATGTGAGTTCATCACCCATCTGCCTC
>CM073463.1:45317500-45325000 GCA_037074535.1 Gleditsia sinensis
CCTACAGTGATTGCCACACCCTTGCTATGTGCTTGGGGAATTTAGGGTGGACTTATGTCTACGCCTACAGTGATTACCCTCCCCTTACTATGTGCTTGGGGAAGATGATAGATCTGTTAGGAAAGACCTCTAATAGACCAATGCATTTTTTTAAAAGATTAAATATTTCTAAACAATCTCATTCATCATTGTGATTGCATAAATAACTTCATTTATAACTTACCATGCATAATTGATTTGCTTTACGATTTCTGATTTAAATCCTGTTTTATCTTTTGAACATACATTTGAACTGTTTAGCTTTTCTTTCAATAAATTATGGTTAAATGCTTAATGTTTCTATTATCTTTACACTTTGATTTTAATTATTAAACTCATTGCGAAACACTCGTGCTTGGTTTGCCCTATTTCAGTTATAGTATGATTTATCCATTCACTGAAATGTGGTCTCACCCCTCTTCTGTTTCCTCCCCACAGATAGTCAAAGAGACTTTGATCCAGTTACAGCTTCGTAGGAGGCTGAATATAGCATTGGTGAGCCCCAGTTTGGGCAAGGCTCTGTTGTACTGTTTGTCTAGTTTAGTTTATGTCTAGTGCACCTCCATGAATTTATAGGCAGGATCCTCGCTTCTTGTGTATTTTGATGTGTTGTTTGGAAAATGGTTTTATGTTTTACAATGATGTTTGTATTATAAGGCCATGGGCCAAGTTGAATCACGAATGTTGGATTCATAAGATATATATATATATATATATATATATATATATATATATATATATATATATATATATATATATATATATATATATAGTATTTTCTTATACTAGATGTGGCATATGTGGCCAGTTATATTTATTATGTACTCTGGATTGTGTGCTGGATGTTTGTATGTGCTATGCGTTAGGTTTGCGGCTAGGGGGAAACCCTTATGCCGTGCCGATCATGTGTTCCATCATTTGGGACCGTGACAGAGTGGTATCAGAGCTTTAGGTTTTCCTGTGTTCATGGATTAACGGACCTTTAGGTAGGACTTTGAGTATGGGTGTGAATCTGGACATGCTTATACTCACGGTGCTGCTAAAGGGGTTCGATAGGATGTTGTTTTTTTGTTCAAGTAAGTCAGTTTATAGTATGCTATGTTGGCATGGTTAAGTGACGGTTGGGCTATCTCTGTTTTATAGCGAGATGCCAACAAGAACGAGATCAAAAGTTAGGCAACCCGCGGCTTAAGAGCAGATGGCTGAAGAGTCTGCTCAGTCCGCAGTACCCGTGCCTAGAGGCCGAGGTAGAGGTCGTGGCTGAGGCCGACCTAGAGCCAGTGCAAGAGGTAGTGGCAGGGGTGTAAGGGCTGCTGAGGCAGCCGAACAAGCTGAGTTGAGTAGTGAGCAAGCTGAGACTCCCAGGGCGGGGGGAATGTCTTCTCACCCCCAGGATGATGTGATATCCCAGATGCTGGCAACCATGCAGGGTATGCAGCGGGCGATAGAAAATCTAGCCGAAAGAAGGGATGGGCAAGGTGGAAGGGACCCATAACAGCCCGAAACAGCTACCTTCGTTCCAGAGCCAGTTAGGCCCGTGGAGCGGCATGTGAGACCCGCCGAGAGGGAAGTGGAACTATCTGAGTTCCTAAAGCTGAAACCGCCAACCTTCAAGGGGTTGTTGGCTAGTGAAGATCCCCAAGAGTTTATAGAGGACACTGAAAAGATCTGTGAGGTGCTTAAGTGTCCAGAGATCCGATCAGTAGAGTTGGCATCCTTCCAGTTGTCTGGTGTAGCGCAGGTATGGTTTAAGACCATGATGTGCGGAAGGGGAGTTATATCGCCACCTTTGGGATGGCCAGAGTTCAAGGAAGTCTTCATGGAGAGGTTTGTGCCTGAGAGTATCTGAGATGCCAAGTGTCAGGAATTTGTGGAGTTGAAGCAGACTCCCGATATGTCAGTCACGGAGTATGATTACCTCTTCACACAGCTGTTGCCGTATGCACTGCACATGGTCCCTACTGAAAGGGCCATGATCAAGAAGTTTATCCAGGGGTTGATGCCAGCATTGTTTAAATCAGTGGCACCCCAGATGAAGCAATTCCCCAACTATGCAGAGGCTGTGGACTGTGCAAGAATGATGGAGAATAGGCATTTGGCCGATGTCGAGAATGCCAAGCTGAGAAAGAGGGATAGGGATAGGAGCTCTAAAGGAAGGCAAAGTTCTCATTCCTAAGGACCACGATTTCAGGGCCAGCAGCGCCCAACACCACAGAATGTTGGGAACCCCAACCAGAGATCAGATGCGAGTGGTAGGCTAGGTCTTAGCCAAGGGAACATCAAGAATACAGGTCAACCAGGACCAAGGGCCATTCAGCAGAACAGGCCACAATGCCCTACTTGTGGCAACTATCACTTTGGGCAGTGCCGCAGGGAGGTGGGTGTTTGCTATCAGTGCAACCAACCTGGACACATGAAGAGGGAGTGTCCCCAGTTGTATGGCTCAAGCCAAGGGTCAACTCGACCGGCTTTGCTATCAACCCCAGTGGCAGCTCAGCCTATGAGGACTATACCGGGCCAAGCAAGTAGCAGAGGTCCTGGTAGAGGGATGATGGGCCGAGGTCAACCGAAGATTTTTTCTCTCACCAGGCAGGATGCACAAGCTTCAAATGCGGTCATGACAGGTACTCATTCGGTTTGCCTACATGAAGCATATGTTTTGTTTGACCCCAGGTCTACATATTCTTATGTTTTCCCTAGTTTTGCTAAGAGCTTGGGTAAAGATCCGATTAGGATGGATGCCCCTTTCTTTGTAACCACCCTGGTCAGTGATTGTTTGCCAGTAGAGCATGTATGCAAGTCATGTAAAGTGTCAGTGGGTGATAGGGAGACATATGCTGATTTGATCATCCTAGACATGATCGACTTTGACGTAATCCTAGGAATGGATTGGTTGGCATCATGCTATGCTACCTTGGATTGATATGGGAAGGCAATCAAGTTCAACTTTCCAAGTGAAGTTCTTTTCCTGTTCCAGTGTGATCGAAGTAAAGCTCCAAGTAACCTGATTTCAGTCTTAGTTGCTCAGAGTATGTTGAAGAAGGGATGCCAGGGATACTTGGCGTATGTTAGAGATGTGGATGGGAAGGTACTCGATATAGACAAGATGGTAGTGGTAAGAGAATTCCTGGATGTCTTTCCAGAGGAGTTGCTAGGATTACCTCCTCAACGGGAGATAGAGTTTGGTATCGACCTTATTCTAGAGGCTCGACCAATTTCTATACCGCCTTACAGGATGGCACCCACAGAGCTTAAGGAGCTAAAGAGTCAATTGCAGGATTTGTTGGATAAGGGCTTCATCAGGCTGAGCACTTCTCTATGGGATGCTCCGGTCCTTTTTGTGAAGAAGAAAGACGGGTCTTTGCGTCTTTGTATTGACTCTCGGCAACTGAATAAGCTAACGGTGCGCAACAACTACCCTTTACCCAGGATTGATGATCTGTTCGATCAACTTCAAGGAGCGAAATGTTTCTCCAAGATTGATCTAAGGTCAGGGTACCATCAGTTGAAGATCAGGAAGGAGGATATTTCCAAGACAGCTTTTAGGACCCGTTATGGTCATTATGAATTTTTAGTTATGTCTTTTGGACTAACTAACGCACCAGCTGCTTTTATGGACTTAATGAACAGGGTGTTCAAGCCATTCTTGGATTGGTTTGTCATTTTGTTCATTGATGACATCTTGGTTTATTCTAAAGACCATGAGGAGCATGAACAGCACCTACGGGTCATTCTGCAGATCTTGAGGGATCAGCAGTTGTATGCCAAGCTCTCTAAGTGTGAGTTCTGGTTGGACAACATTATGTTTCTGGGGCATGTAGTCACGAAGGACGGCATTCAAGTACACCCCGAGAAGGTAGAGGCAGTACAGCAGTGGCCTCGCCCCGCTAGTGTGACGGAGATCCAAAGTTTCTTGGGTCTAGCAGGGTATTACTGGAGGTTCATCAAGGATTTCTCCAGGATTGCTGCTCCTTTGACCCAAATAACTAGGAAGGGAATTAAGTTTGAGTGGTCGGATGCATGCGAAGAAAGTTTCTAGATCTTGAAGAAGTGTCTAACCACAGCCTCAGTTCTAGCTATTCCAACGGGCACTGGAGGATACTCAGTGTACTGTGATGCCTCAAGGGTGGGCTTAGGTTGTGTGTTAATGAAGAATGGTCATGTTGTAGCCTATGCATCTAGGCACCTCAGGAAGCACGAATAGAACTATCCTACACATGATCTGGAGATGGCGGCAGTGGTCTTTGCCTTGAAGATTTGGAGGCACTATCTCTATGGTGAACCCTGTGAGATTTACATGGACCACAAGAGCCTCAAGTACATCTTTCAACAAAGGGATCTTAACTTGAGACAGAGGAGGTGGATGGAGTTGGTGAAGGACTATGACTGCACCATCTTGTACCACCCAGGCAAGGCCAATGTGGTAGCAGATGCTCTAAGCAGAAAGTTAATGGGGAGTCTAGCCCATATCACCGTACTCCGGAGGCCGTTGGTAAGGGATATTCATCGGCTAGAAGGTGAGAGGATGCGCTTTAAAGTAAAGGAGCCAGGTGTGTTATTAGCCTACATGCAACTACACTCTCTGCTGGTTGAGCAGATTAAGGCAGATCAAGACAAGGATGCTAAGCTGTGTAAGCTCAAGGATGAAGCTAGGAATAATCAGACTTCTGAATTCAGCGTGGATGCTGAAGGAGTGTTAAGATGTGGGAAGCGCTTGTGTGTACCTGATGTGGATAGCTTGAGGAAGCAGATTTTTGAGCAGGCACATCAATCAGCCTATACTATCCACTCAGGAACAAATAAGATGTACAGTGACCTCAAGGACTTGTATTGGTGGAATGGGATGAAGAAGGATGTAACAGATTTTGTGGCTCAGTGCTTGGTTTGTCAACAAGTGAAAGCTGAACATCAGAAGCCTGCCGGTTTGCACCAACAGATTGAGATACCGAAATGGAAGTGGGAAATGATCACTATGGACTTCGTTACAGGGTTACCAAGGACCCCTAAGCATTATGACTCAGTATGGGTGATAGTGGATTGAATGACCAAGTCATCCCACTTCTTACCAGCGAAGACTACTTTTAATGCGGTTCAGTATGCAAGCCTGTATCTAAGTGAGATCGTCAAATTGCATGGAGTCCCTGTATCCATCATATTTGATCGAGGTCCACAGTTTACGGCAAGGTTTTGGAAAGCTTTTCAAGAAGCTTTGGGGACGAGGTTGTATCTAAGCACCGCTTTTCATCCCCAAACAGATGGCCAGTCAGAACACACGATTCAAATTCTGGAGGATATGCTTAGAGCATGTATTTTGGACTTTGGTGGCAGTTGGGAAGGATACCTGCCATTAGCTGAGTTTGCATACAACAACAGTTATCAAGCCAGTATTCAGATGGCACCTTTTGAAGCTCTTTATGGGAGAAGATGCCGATCTCCCGTTGGATGGTTTGAAGTTGGAGAAGCCAAGCTGCTAGGGCCAGACTTGGTGCAAGATGCCATAGAGAAGGTCAAGTTGATAAGGGAACGGCTTTTAACTGCACAAAGTTGTCAAAAGGCTTATGTGGACCATAGGCGTCGGGAGTTGGAGTTTTCTCTAGGTGATCACGTGTTCCTCAGAGTTTCACCCATGAAGGGAATCATGCGATTTGGTAAGAAAGGGAAGTTAAGCCTGAGGTATATTGGACCCTTTGAAGTTCTGGATATGGTAGGAACAGTGGCATACCACCTAGCCCTACCACCTGGATTGAGTGAAGTGCATCCAGTCTTCCATGTCTCGATGTTGAGGAAGTATCTACCCGACCCATCTCATGTGATTCAACCGCAAGAAATCCTTTTTGGTGACAAGTTGGCCTACGAAGAGAAACCCGTGGCCATTGTTGATAGACAAGTGAAAAAGTTGAGGTCTAAGGATATCCCTACAGTGAAGGTGATCTGGCAGAATCATTCCAAAGAGGAAGCTACGTGGGAAGTAGAGGACGTCATGAGAGAGAAGTATCCATAGCTGTTCCAAGAGTAGTCTTATGTTTTCATGTTGTTGGTTTTTGTGAAATTCGGAGATCGAATTTCTTTAAGGGGGGAAGAATGTAATAGCCGTAAATTTAATAAAGTCCAAAGTAAAGAAAATTTTGAATAATAGAGAGAATTTTGAAAATGGAGATAAGAGCCAGTGGAAATAAATTTATTTATTACATGAATTAAAGAATTATAAAAGGAATATGAGAAGTTACGTTTTGGCGTGTAATTTTATTTTTAAATGATAGTATTTTGCTATAAATAAACATATTTTTATTTATGTAGAAATGATTATGTTTTGCTAAAGTAAGTAGCCTTTTAATTAAAAGAAGTATTGTGTTGCTTAAAATAATTATACTGGCCTCTAATGAATTTTTATGGTATTTTTAGAAATATTTTTTCTTTTAATATGAATAAATATATTTGTTTTAAAATTTGTTTTATTACGATTTTTATCAAGAAAAATCATGATTTAAGAGTTTAACTAATATTTTACGAGAATGGAAATTTTTAGAAATTTTTGGGATATTTTATGATGAAAAACAGAATTTATATGAATTTTTATAAAATCAAATCCTATTATTAATTATTTAATAATTATTATTATATTTAAAAAAGAAAAAGAGAGCAGAAACCATAAAACGAAACCAGGGGCGACTGCGTATCGTATTCGAAGAAAAATCGAAAAAAATGAATAGTAATGAATAGTGTATGAATAGTAACATCCAACATTTTCTTTCGATTTGGAGTACCGATTGACTTCTGATTTCAAAACTGAAAGTGTTATTGGATTCAGGATGAAGAGTACTTCAGTTTTGACCGATCAGTTTTTCAAATCAACCGTTGAATCGTCGTAGATCTGAAGTAGAAAATCTCCGTAAAAGGTAAGTTCTGAAAAACCTTACTTAGAGACTTCTAATTAGAAATCTGACTCCGTAGATGGATTCAGAAACTAGATAAACATTAGGATATGAATTCGTTTCGTTTATTCGGTAAAATTTTTGTAACGGTGAATAGTAATTTTTGGCATGAATAGTGACGTTTAGGGTTTATCGAATTCTCATGTTATGTCTATGTTTTCTAGGTTGTTGAGCCACCATGAGGTGAAATTATCGTTGTTGGACTCCTAGTACGGTGAGTGGGTTTTTCTTACTATAGCGCATGTTTTACGAATTCGGTTTATAACTTTCTCGTATGATTTTAACTAGTTAGAATGTATGCTAAATTGTTTTACCGCTTTGAAAACCAATATGTTCGAACCATGTTAGAAATTATAAATTTCAATCCTAGTTGAACCCTAGGTATGCAGGGCAAGCATCTAGACTGATAATTCTCCATTGAGCTAGATTTATAGAAATGTGAACTTAGTCATATAAATGAACTAAGTTAGGCATGAAATGATTTGATGCATGGCGAACATCTATGCGACGTCTACGGACGATCTATGTT